>RPFO01000958.1:2500-23097 GCA_009746045.1 Mesostigma viride
GGTATTATGGTATTATGGTACTATGGTATTATGGTATTATGGTGTTATGATATTATGGTATTATGGTATTATGGTACCTGGGCGTACGTGAAAAGCATCCGAGTCGCTCAATCGTTCATTGTTATCTGACACCAGGTTTATCGCTCTTCAATACCCTTTTACTCGTACCGCAACTTCCATGGGAGTGGCTGCCAATAAAGCTTTCGCCTCTCAATAAAGCTTGCCCCTTCCACTGGCCAGGCTTCCTTGACAACAGCATCCCCCTTGCCTGCCCTCCCTCCCTGCTTGCTCTCCCTCACCTGCCTGCCCTCTCTCTCTTGTCTGGGTGCTCGCCTCCTGGCACGCCCACACGACCCCGCTCTCCCCCCCCCTACCAGGTGCATGACCGCAGCAAACTGAGCACCAAGCAGCTGCTCAACTGCCAGTACATGGCAGCGCTCAACCCGGTGCACGGCTCCTTCACCATCAACCCGCGCGTGCAGCGCCATTTTGTCGCGCTGGCGCTGCGGGAACCCACGTCTGAGAGCCTGGCCGCCATCTACACCGCCATCGTCAAGCGCGACCCCTCCTTCTTACCCGCAGCAAGCAACAGCGGAGGGAGCAGTGGCAGCGGCACCGACAGCCGGGGCCCTGGGTGGGGCCTCGGGATGGGTGGGAGTGTTCCGGCTGCCAGCATGAACCGAGAACCCTTGGTGGCGCGCCTAGTGGCGGCGGCGCTGGAGCTTCACGAGCGCGTGGGTCTCACATTTCGGAAATCTGCCCGCAACGCACACTACGAGTTCAGCCCGCACCACCTGACCGCGCTGGTGCAGGGCATCTGTGTTGGCGCCAAACGGCCGCCGAGGGCCTTGCTGAGCAGCGGCCAGTCGTCAGGGAGCAGGGGTGGCGGCCGAGGGGCACCGGTGCGGACAGGTGGCGTGGACCCGGATGATCCTGCGGCAGAGGGTCTGCGACTCGCACGTCTGGTCCTTCATGAGGGCAGCCGCGTGTACTGCGACTGCATGGCCAGCGCGGAGGACCTCAAGAAGTGCCAGTACTTGGTGACGGAGGTTGGCCGCAAGTACTTTGTGGGTGAGTCGTGCGGCATGTCTCTGACAACGACCCGCCGGGGCAAGGCAGGGTGGCAGACTGGCATCACTGTTCGAGGGATGCAAGTGTGTTTGCTGCCCGCGCCTGTCTCTGTATCATCCGTCACAAGGTCTTTCACTTATGTTACGGCGTACCTACGTTACGGCTTACCTATGTTACGGCGCACTGATCAGTTCGCTTGCTGACAACCTGCAATTGCATGCTTACTGTCCAGGGGTTGAACTCACCTGGTTGTACAAAAGCCTAAGAAAGGATATCTATGCTTATGTTGGATTCCTTTTCATGCCTTGGTGCGCGGGCGGGTTCGGTGCGCGGGCGGGTTTCTCATGCACCGCTTTCTGCCCCGGCGGCTGACCCGTAGCTTTTGCTTGGCACCTGCCTGATACGTTGCAGGGAAGGAGATTCTCCCCGAGGACCTGTTCGCGGAACCCCTCCTGTTCTACCCTCGCGCGTCCGACGATGATGCCAACGACGCGGGGGCCCCAGCCGGGCAGGCGGGGGCCAACGCGACCTCGGACGACCAGGGCCAACCTGGGTCAGCCGGCGACTTTGTCACGGGCGTCACGTACAGTGGCATAGCCAGCTACCACGAGCTCCAGTCCATGCTGGAGGGACAGTTGGCGCTATACAATAGCTCCGTCTCCTCGGTCAAGATGTCCCTGGTACTCTTCCAGGACGCCATGTGCCACCTGGCACGCATCGCGCGCGCGCTCGCGCTGCCCTTCAAGGGGCACGCGATGCTCGTGGGGGTCGGCGGCAGCGGGCGGCGCAGTCTTGCCCGGCTCGCGTCCTTTGTGGCCGGCGCGACGGTGGTGGTGCCCACGATCGCACAGGCGGCAGGTGCGACCCGTGGTGGTCGCACTGGGATGGAGGGGGTCGCGAGCATGACCCCCCTACCGATGCCTGGGACCGGCAACAAGGACCCCGTGGCTGTGGCGGATGGGCTGTCAGAGCTCAAGGATGACCTGAGGGACATCATGCGGCGTGTGGGGGTCAAGGGCGAGCGCGTCGCGTTCATGCTGGCGGATACGGAGCTCACGAGCGAGAAGCTGCTGGCGCCCATCACGGAGCTGCTGGCCACCGGCGATGTGGCGGAGCTGTGGACGCCAGAGGACAAGGACGACGTATTCAATGGGCTGCGAGTGCACGTACGTGGCTGCGTCTCCTGGATTATCATGTCTTAGGGCTCTGTGAATTTGGACCTGTTTGTCTCTTATTATTTGGACCAGTTTGTCTTCTATTAACTTAGAGAGCAGTTTGTCTCCTTTTAGTTTGGACCAATGTGTCTCCCAGCGGACCCACCACAGCCTCGCTTCCCGGGCTAGCTGTCCCTTGCTGTTGGATGACGGTGGCGTCCTTATGCATGCCTCCGTCTGTTGGAAAAAACCATTTGTTCTGGCAACTTTTGTGCAGATTTACACGGCCCATGCAGAACGGCTTTGGCGTGTATCTGCACATCATGCACCCAGTTTAAAGCGTACTGATCCCAGGGGTGATCTGATCCCAGGCCGTGAAACTATTGCGCGTAGTTACAGGGATTCATCCTGCAACCGTTTTGGTCGCATGTCCTCACGTAACACCTACATCTGGGCATGGTCCCCCTGACTTTGCTTCCGTGCACAGCACCCAGTACATCACATTACACGGCACATGCCCCATTCCCCCACCGCCCTTCAATGGACGGACGCCCTGACCTCCCTCCGGCCCCACACCCCTCTCTCCCCCCTCCCTGACGGCAGCTAAAGATGGAGGGCCTACCGGAGACGCGGGAGAACAGCTGGGCGCTCTTCCTGCGCCGCGTCCAGCGCGACCTCCACGTGCTCCTCTGCGCATCACCCGGTGGCGCCCTCTTCCAGACGTCCACCCGCCGCTTCCCCTCCCTCCTCTCCTGCACCACCATCGACTTCTTCTTCCCCTGGCCACCCAGCGCACTTGTCTCCGTTGCACGCCAGTTCCTCGACACGCCGTCCTTCGCCGCCACGGTGGCCGCGGCCGCAGACCACGAGGAGCATGAGGGCAGCATCAACGCGCCGTCACCAAGCACAGGCACATCTGCCAGGGAGTTGTCCCTTGGCAAGGGCATGCTGTCAGTGGACCAGACCACGGGGGGGCTGGGCCCTGTGGGGTCATCCCCCGGCTGGCTGCCCATGCAGGAGGCCTTAATTCTGGCGCTCCCCCGCTTATTCCAGGCGGTGAACGAGGCGAGCATTGCCTATGCGGAGAGTGACGGCATGCGCTTCTACACAACACCAAAGTCCTTTCTGGAGCTGCTGAGGTTGTTCCAGGCGGTAGCCGCGCGCAGGCACGCCGAGCTGTCGCGGTCCATGGAGCGGCTGCAGGTGCGATGGCATTATGGGGGGCGGTGCGCGCCATTTTGGGGCCTGTGGGTGGCACGAGTAGCTGAGTGCCGGTGCTTGCATGGATGGGGGGGGGGGGGGGGGGGGGGGGAAGGGGATGGTTTGGCTGCAACAGTCAAGGAGGGGACAGGCCGATGACTTCAACCTCGTGCGCTAGCGATAATGTTCACTTCTCTTGCACGCCTAGGTGCGCAAGCTGGGCTCCAGGAGTGAACTGTCTGGCTTAGGTATAGTACAATGCAACAAGCCATCAACCCTCTTGGGATGCATGGCAGAATGTCCCTCATGTAATTGCCAAATTGGACGTCTCCTCACCCACAATGTCTCCTCGTGCCCGTGCCTGCCCGCTTCCCTGCAGGTGGGCCTGGAGAAGATGCGCATGGCCTCCGCGGACGCGTCGGCACTGGCCGAGGAGCTGGCCGAGAAGCAGGCCATCGTCTCACAGAAGGCCACCGCCGCCAAGGCGTTCGCTGAGAAGGTGCGCAGGTCACTGTACTGGTAGTATACAACCAAATGGGTAGGTATACATCTAAACGGCATGCCTTGGGCTGCAGAGGCCGGTAGGTGTCTCCGAGCCATCTTAGCTTCTCCTTTCGCTGCATCACAACCCAGCCTATGCTTACTGGGATAGGCCACCAAACCAAGTTGAGCCACAGCTCTCCCGGAGCCACACCACCATGACAGCAGCATCCTGATAGCATCACCCTGACTGCATCACCCTGCACCCTTCACCTGCCAGGTGGGGGATGAGAAGGTGATCGTGGCGGCGGAAAGCGACAAGGTGGCGGTGGAGGCGGACAACTGCGCGGCCAAGCAGGCCGAGGTCAGCAGCATCCAACAGGAGTGCCAGGAGGACCTGGCGAAGGCAGAGCCTGCGGTGGCGGCGGCAGAAGCGGCGCTGAACACCCTGAACAAGAAGGTGAGGGAACGGTGAAGGCTACTTGTCCCTGCTCTTGCAGCCCTGAGCTCCCCATTCCAAACGTTTTTTTATGTTAAATGAAGCGTTTCAATACCTCATTGACGCAATGTCCCGTGCCCATTAGTTGGCAGTTGTGGAAAATGCATGCTCTAAGATCAAAGATTTTTCACCGAACTGCTCGCGCTGCGAACCTGGATCCTGCAGGTGTTTGCTAGGACATTGGATGTAGCTCAATCGTGCCAGGCTCATGCTGCTTTGTGCTCACATCGGGCATGGCCAGCAAGGTCCTTTATTTTCTCTCGCGGCTGACTGGCTCATCGCAACAAAATGACTTATCTTCCTAACTTGTCCTCATGCCAATTCACTCCCTACCCTATCCTCTTCTCCGTACCACTCCCTCATACCACACATTCGCACCCCATCTTCCTACCACCGTGTTGTGCGCTCACGCAGGACATTGGCGAGCTCAAGGCGCTGAAGAAGCCACCCAGCGCCGTCGATGACGTCACCGCCGCCGTCATGGTTCTGCTGTCGCCTGACACGGGGGTGGTCAAGGACCGCTCCTGGGTGGCTGCCCAGAAGATGATGGGACTCCCTGACAGGTATGTGCAGCGTTCCCCATGGGATGTGACAGATGACAGCACGGTAGTCTATTTCACATTTCTCAACTTTCGGCACAGTGGTGCATGCGAAGTCAGCGTTGCATGGGCTACCTGCTCAACTCCATGATGCGCACCGAGTCCTGTAATTTCCCCTAGTGGCTTCAAGTAACCATGGAGAAAGTGATAGGGAAAGAAACAGCACTTGCAAGTCCCGTTGCGCGCTCAACCAGTGAGGCGCTCACCCACCCCATCCCACTCCCTGCCATGTCTTCAGGCACCAAGCTATTCGAATGTCATGCTACTTTGTTGGAGGAGCCTGATACCCTACGCCACACGATTTGCATCGGCTACCTTGCTTCGAAACCAGCGGGGACATGAGCTTGCTTAGTTTTTGCAGCAAGTTTACGAGTGCATGGGCACTAGAATGCAGAGCATGGGTGGCAGGCCATCGCAGGCTGCGAAGGACAATCTGCACTCGTCACAACACGAACAACATCCTTGCGCTTGTGTAGCTCACCATAATGCATGCAAGCCTTGTTTTGGCGCCCTATATCGCTGGCATCTGTGGCCCTTGTTGCAAACCATCACGCCATCAGGTTCTTGGAGCAGCTGAAGCAGTTCAAGAACGAGATCTACAGCGAGCGGGTGCCAGCTGTCAACTTCAAGGCCGTGCGGCCATACCTGGACATCCCCAGCTTCAAGTATGTGTCTCCTGTCATGCAAGACTTCACCTGTCACATTTGCAGTGCTTGTCTTTCCTTACTGCGTATGCCAAGAAAGGTGCTATGCTGTCTCTTCTCACCTTATGCTGGCCGTTGCGCAGGTTGTGCAGAGTGTTTTCTCGGGCCCTGTGCATGATGCTCACAAGTCACAAGCACTTGCACCCCCCTCGCTCTGGTAGTATCATGCCCAATCGTCATTACCCTTATTGTAATAATCCTTGTTATAACTATCCTTATTTACATCTGTGTTGATATCTTTGTTGCTGGTTTTACTGTTATTGTCGTTCCCCCCCCCCCCAGCGTGTCGTCCATTATGTCCAAGTCGCGTGCGGCGGCCGGCCTGTGCGGCTGGGTGCGCAACATTGCCACCTACTACGACATCATATGCGACGTGGCACCCAAGCGTGCGCGGCTGGCCGAGGCGGAACACCAGCTGGCAGATGCCAATGAGAAGCTGCAGGCGGTGCTGCCGCGCGTGGAGCAGCTGCGCGCCAAGCTGGCCGAGCTTGAGGAGGAGTACCGGCTGGCCATGGAGGACAAGCGTGCGGTGGGTGCGGCTACCTGGTGTAGGGTGCCACCCAAGGGAGCTCGTTTTCATAGTTGCAGAGCGACCATAGGGCTCTTGTAGTCTGTGGGCGTTTTTGCTCGGGGCTGCTGTCTTTTCTGTCGGGTGGGACGATTTGTTGCCTGTGTCTTTTGTGCATGGCCGGGCATGGTGGGGAGATGTGCCGAGTGGACGAGGAGATAGAGGGGTGTGTACACTGCAAGCGAGGCAGCAGGGATCTGGCCCCAATGGGCAGTAGCGTAGTTTTGATGTGGGATGTTTGTGGAGGTTTTTGGCAGGTATGATTGGGAGAGTGACCGACCGAGTTCTCATAGGGGGGGAGAGCTCTCCAGGGTTTCTTTTCATTGCAGAGAAACAATCTTTTTGCCTTCAGGAGCGCGATATCACTATTGTCTGTTCCTCCTATACCTTATGATAACCTGCTTCTGTTTCCCACCCGCGGCAGTCTTCTTGTGCCATTGCGTGTTGCATCAGCTCTGGGCAACCGTCGGGATGATTTCATTTCTTGGCTGGCAATTCTGCCTCGGCGGTATCCTCAGCCACCTGCCATCCCCTCGGTGGGCCATGTGCCCGGCAAGGACCACGACCATTCCAGGCCGTCGCCCTTGTGCCGGATGCTGGTTATTGTTAGTGTGCATGCTGACCCGTCCAATGAAGACGCGTGTCTTTGTGGGATCTTGAACACTCTCGTGCCCCACCGGGATGATCCCTACCTGCTTATAGCCGCCCATCCACGTAGCGCCAAGCGGTTCTCGCTGACTGGCTTTGTGCATGGATGTGGCTGCCTGCATGGGCCCATCACATCCAGGTGGAGGAGGAGGCGGCCAACTGCCAGCGGAAACTTGACCTCGCCACTCGGCTGATGCGCTCGCTCGCGTCGGAGCAGGCACGTCGCGTGTTGCCATCGCAAGCACAGGGGGGAGGAGTCCGATTGGCTTTTACACAGCCAGCTATCATGCTTGGAAGCCGCAGAAGTGCCACACACCATCTGGGCCAACCACACACCATCTCTGGGACACCGGGTGTGAAGTGTTGTCTCACCACGCATGGGCAAAACTTGCTCCCGGGGCCATCTGATGCCCATCACCCTTCGAGCGCATCCCCCTTCCTTCCCCTGTATATACCCGTTCGAGGTGGCCAACGCATGGACCACTGCACACCATTTGGTCACACAGCATGCCACCCTTGCGTTGCTGCTTCGAAAAAAGAAAGAAGCCGTACCAGCATGGCTCATCCTCACCCCTGTTCCATGCCACGTTGTCGTGCTCATGCGCACTCACCACCCCCAGGTGCGCTGGTCCCAGGGTGTGGAACAGCTGCAGCGCTCCCTGCGCTGCCACATCGGCGACTCCCTGCTGGGCGCGCTCGCCGTCTCCTACCTGGGCTTCTTTCCCATGTCGCTCCGCCACCAGCTTGTGCGCACCAAGTGGGCGCCCGTGATGGCCGAGCTTGGCATCACCAGCACACTGACAACAGTGGCAGCCACCCCTGCACCCAAGTCAAACACCCCCGCCCCCCTTGCACCAGCGCAGCAGCATCCCGTGGTCCCTGGGCCAGGGCCAGCGGCAGGTGCAGGCGGAGTATCCAATGGCGCACACCCCGCAGCAGGGCCCAGTGGGCAAGGGGGCCGACCCGAGGCATCGGCGGGCTATGATGACCCGCTCAGCATCTTCGTCGACGAAGCAACGGTTGCCAGCTGGCGCGAGATGGGCCTGCCAAGCGACATCACATCCCGCCAGAACGCCGCCATCGTGGTGGCGAGCGAGCAGTGGCCCTTCCTGTTGGACCCGCAGCTGCAGGGGCTGAGCTGGCTCAAACAGATGGAGGTGGCCCGGGCCAGCAGCAAGGCACGAGAGGAGGGCAGTGGGGGGGGAAGAGGGGTCAGCCCAAGGGGGCATCCGCGAGGGGGCTCCGAACGGTGGGGAGACGTCCCTGGGGGATGGGGCCCCAGGAGGCATGCGTGCTGCTCCATCCCCAGGTGCAGCCAGGTATGGCAAAGACGAGTCGTCCCAAAGGGTCTCTAGGCTCAGCGGTGGCCCGCAGGAGCCGCCAGGTGGCACTCCGTCACGCCTCGAATCCGCGGATGCCAGTGAGGCCCCTCCCCCGGTGGTGTGCCTGCGGCACGGCCAAGACAAGCTGATGACGCTGCTGAGCCGCGCAGTGCAGCGTGGCCAGACGGTGATTTTGGAGGACGTCCCCGAACGCATCAACCCGGCACTCTTCCCGCTGGTGGCGCGCCAGATGAAGACCCAGGGGTCCCAGGCAGGTCGCCCGGGGTGGTTGCTTGTGTGGATGACCATGCGGTGGTGCCATGGATGGTCGAATCCATTAATTGCTTTTGCGGACATTGCCATACGATTGTATGTAGACGTCATCTAAACTAAGTTTATCTCGAGTGAGTTTGGTCATACAGGAGACTGCCATGGCCATGAGCGGCGTCTCCTGCGGCCATGTCGGCAGAACATGCATCGGCGTGCCAGTAGTTGATCACCTAGTTCAATGGAGGCATCAAGTGCCTGACAGTCTAGCGGAGGTTGGACCGATGCGCACGTCCCAACTGGTTGATCACCGCTCTATCCGGTGACCTGCCCACGCTCCCTCACAAAGCCCCTCCGGCCGGTGGGAGTTCTGTGTGGCTGCTTCCCATTCCTCCTCAAGGTCCTGCCCTTGCACATGCCAAGATTTTTCTGCCCCAAACCATGTTTCTGGCTCGCCAACTCAATGCCCTGCAACCCTTGTCGACACCATGCATGCCCCCCCCCCACCTACCTACCTCGCCGGCTGCCTGGTGCCTACCCCTGCCTGTGCCATGCGCTTGTCCACCCCTGTCTGTGCCATGCACCGGATGCGGTTGCCAGCAGCGCTTCATCCAGCTGGGCGGCCAAGACGTGGCGTACCACCCTAGCTTCCGGCTATACTTGCACACTACGGCCAGCGCGCCACACATCCCACCCGAGGTGCAGGCAGAGACCACTCTGGTCAACTTCTGTGTGACGGAGGCCGGGCTGGAGGAGCAGCTGCTGAGCCGCGTCGTGCGCGCGGAGCGGCCGGCACTCGAGGCCATGCAGGTGAGGCAAAAGGGGGCCGATTGAGGCTACAAACGGTCTCGGGCGGCAGGGAGCGTGAGTCGGATCACCACGCAAGCAGAGCGGGGGCCCAGCGAACCCTCGACCCCCCAGCTCTGCTTCCCACCCTCCCCGAGTCCCCTCACCGTCAAAACTTTAGTCCCCGCAAAATGCGCCAGGTCTGAGGAGATGCAAACCCCAGGGAGGGGAGGAGAGGAGAGGAAAGGGGAGGGGAGGGGAGGGGAATGGAGGGCAGGAGAGGGCATGGGATAGGACTTCCTACTGTCTCCTATATGCTCATCCCATGGTGTCTGCTTCATCCGCTCGCCCCCTTGTGCCTGCTCTCTGCTCGTCCCGGCCATGTGGCCCTGGCAACCGGTGCGCGCGGTGTTTTTGCACATTTCGTGCAGGTGCGCAATGTGGCGCTCCAAAACGGCTTCCGCCTGCGTCTCAAGGACGTGGAGGACAGCCTGCTGCGCCAGCTGGCTGCGGCGGGCAGCGACATCCTGGGGGATGAGCTGCTGGTGGAACGGCTGGAGGACATGAAGGCGATGGCGGAGGGTATCCAGGAGAAGGTGCGTGGGGGGGGAAGGGGGTAGGGAAGGAGGGTGGAAGGGAGGGAGGAGGGGAGAGAGGGAGGGGAAGGGAGAGGTGATACGGTGGGGGGCAGGAGTTTTGTGCGGCCTCTGGTCGAAAATGGGCGGTACGGGGCAGAGAAAGCAAAGGGACGGCAGGACATTCCCTGGAGCAACGCAGCCAAAAGGGCGGCCAAGACCGGGGAATTCTGCAGTTGTATGGATGGGGTTGGACTAGAGTGGTCGCACCAGAGTGTGACGCCATCGCTATTGCACTTCCTTTCAAGGTTGCATGCTGTTGCTCGCTTCTTTGACAAAACTGCCCAGCCGTCATTACCAATCCTCACCATCCGTGTAGCGGTCATCAACGTTCCCGTTGTCATCTTTTCCGCATCCACCAATTATCTTCCAAAGCAAGGCTGCGCAAGAACTTTTCCTCCCCTCCATGGCCTCTCGTGGATGCGCCCGTTCCCTTTGCCACGCTGCAGGTGGAGCTCATGGCCCAGACGGAGGCAATCGTGGAGACGGCGCGCGGTGGCTACCGCGCCGTGGCGGCTCGTGGCTCCCTCCTCTTTTTCCTCATGGCAGGCTTGGGCACGCTCAACCCGCTCTACCAGCACAGCCTGGCCACCTTCCTCTCCGTGTTCTTGGCCGCCATCGGCAGGACGCGGACGCCACCAGAACGAAGGGGGAGCGGAGGGAACGAGGACACGCAGGCATCCCGCCAGGGCACGGCCGATGATGTCAGCGAGGAAGATGTGGCAGCGTCCAGCAGGTCATCCCAAGCAAGGGGGAGCGATGCAGCAGGGGTAGCCGCCGAGGACGGAGGCGACGTTGCGGACGGGAGCAGCGATGCATCGGCGCCATCCGTGAGCCGTTACAGGGAGGCTGGCGCAGGGCCAATGGTGGGGGAGTCCCAGGATGCGGCTCCCAGGGATGAACCCAATGATGGCGGGGGCCGCAGCGACATGGAGATTCTGCGGAGCGAGCAGCTGCCCCCCTCGCAGCTGGCAGCGCGGATACAGGAGCTGCTGGCGTCTGTCACCGAGCACGTCTTCTGCTACGTGCGCCGCGGGCTGTTTGAGCGCCACAAGCTGGCGGTCGCGTGCCAGCTGTGCCTGGCCATCATGCTCAAGGGGGGCCAAGTCAGCCCACGAGAGGTGGAGGCGCTCGTGTACACGGGCAGCGGCGGTGGGCCCGCCAAGCTGGGCCCGGGGGGTGGCAGCGCCTCTGGGGCGAGCGGGGAGGAGCCCCTCCCCATGCCCCTGGCTCTCAAGTCATTCCTGCCGGAGGCCTGCTGGCCATCCCTCTGCCAGGTAGGTCTGGGTCACGGCCCTGTGTGCCAGGTTAATCGATCCACTGCCTTGCCCTGCTAACATGATTAGTGCCTATTGCACATGATGGCTAGTTGGCTACCTGGGGTGCGGTCACAGCCGAATCCAGCAAAGCAGCTGGACTCGTCGGCCGCTTCCGCTCTCATCCCCATTCTCATGCTGCACTTGACTTTGATGGGGACATGGGATCGGCACAGACTTCTGAGTGGAAGGTCCCAAGGTGCACAAACATTATGGCAACTGGGCTTGGTACTAAGGCGTGTTGACGGTAGGGCAGGTCTTCCTGTTGTGTCGATTGTGACCAGCATGCTAAGGCATGCTTGTCCATGCTAACCTTTCTTCTGGTGTGCTTGTGCCTGTGTCGACTTGCCCATAATGTCTGCATTTTCATATCGTGTATTATCATAGCAGCACCTTGTGTTTGTCTCCTTCAAAATCTCTGTGTGCATGCGTCTCCTGGTACCTGGGACAACCGGCATGTGCTTCCCGCAGGTCATGTCCATGCTGGAGGCCACCCTGGGGGACCTGTCCAGGGACATGGAGGGGCAGCTGGGCCCCGCCTGGGCGCAGTGGGTGGCGTCCGCGGAGCCCGAGGGTGCGCAGCTGCCCGGCCGCTACAACCACCTGCCAGAGTTCCACCGGCTAGTGCTGCTGCGCGTGCTAAGGGGGGACCGGCTGGTGGGGGCGCTGCACACGTTTGTGGAGACGCGTCTGGGCAAGCCTTTTGTAGAGCAAGAGCCTTTCAGGTGTGGAGTATGCTCGACACTTGTTCCATCATTAGGTACAATAGCATCGTGTTTGGCACGTTCGATCTGTCAAGCAGCTTTTGTAAGAGGTATGCACCATGTGGTGTGCTTTTGTGCTATTTTCACGTCCATCATACAACTATCGCAGATGCCAATATATTACATTATATGTCGCAAATGCCAGTATTTTGACATAGTAAGGTGAAGAAGCTGCTGCGTGTTGTGGCTGGGTGCTACGCTTTCTTATACCAATATGATGATATGTAGAGCCACTGGCACCAGATTATAAGACTGCCGCTAAAATGATTGTATTGCATTCCCAACGTGCACAAAGGTAGCTGTCCAAGGTAGAACCCTCCAGGTATCCAATTGCATACAAACAAGCTCCTGGGGCACCGATATGATTCTTCAGTAGTTCTTCGGTCGCATGCTAATGGCATCCAAGAGTGGAGTGACTTGTCATGGTCCATGATGTTCCTGGCCATGTGGCAACAGCCTGGAGGCCCTGGTGGAGGAGGCGTCCCCTGGTCACCCGCTGCTGCTGGTGCTGTTCCCTGGTGCATCGCTGCTGTCAGAGGTCACCGCGATGGCAATGGACCGGGGGCTGACGGAAGGCAACGGCCTCTACCGCATGATCTCGCTCGGACAAGGGCAGGACGCACGCGCCCACCGGTGCCTGCTGGAGGCGATGCCACGTGGCGGCTGGGTGTTCCTTGGCAACGTGCACCTCATGCCGCGGTGGCTGCCCGTGTTGGAGCGTGTTCTGGAGCAGGTACCTGAAAGCATTAGATCCATCGATTTTTCATCGCGAGACTGCAGAGCAGGCATGAGTCGTGGCACTTGTGAGGACGTCACTGGCACACGGCCCTGCCTACTAGTGGCTTGCTCGGCATTCCGTGTCAGGGGGACCACCGCATGTGCAGCCAGTTGTCCACTCGACTCTTGCAGTTGGGTGCTTGAGCTACCTGCTGTCTCCCTCACACAGCAGGTACAAAGGGACTCGCAAGGTCGAACGTGTCTTTGCGCTCTTTGATCTGCTCCTGTTCTTCGTTAAGGCTATGCCTGCTTGACGCCCTCATCCCTCCTTGATCTCTGCTTGCCCCCATGCCATGTGGAACCCTGGGACCCTAAACCCCAACCCCCTGGAACCTAAACCTAAACCCCTGGACCCGCGCAGGCCGCATCGGGCGCCCACCCCCGCTTCCGCGTCTTCCTCTCCGCAGAGGCCGGCGCGGACTGTGACGTCGCGCAGCTCTTGCCCGCGTCGCTCGTGCAGCGCTCCACCAAGGCCGTGCTGGAGCCGCCCCAGAACTTCAAGGCAAACCTCTGGCGTGCCTTCGGGGCGTTCACCCAGGACACCCTGGACGACGCCCTGCGGATACGACCGCCAACATCCTTGGTGGCATCGTCCGCGTTGCACCCGGGCACCACCACCGTGGACGCATCGGATGCCGTCGACTTCATTTCTGCCACGTTCGCCCCCTTGCTGTTCGCTACTTGTGTATTCCATGCCTTGCTGCTCGGCCGGCGCCGCTTTGGCCACATCGGCTGGTCCAAGCCCTACGCGTTCAGCGGGCGCGATCTGGCCATTTGCGGGGACGTGCTGCGCAACTACCTGGCTGGCGCCGCGGTGACCGGTGGCAGCGCCGCAGTGGTCCCCTGGGACAACCTGCGCTTCATGTTCGGGGAGATCATGTATGGAGGCCACATCATCGACGTGTGGGACCGGCGGCTATGCGGCACGTACCTGGCGCAGCTGCTGCGGGGGGAGTTGCTGCTGGCATCGGCACGTGAGGCGGAGAAGGAGTTTTCGCCGACCACGTCGCTGCCCAATCACCAGCAGCACCTGTTGGGGCTGATCCCCAGGTAGGGCGAGGAGAGGTGGACAGGTGTGCCTTGTTTGTGCGCTCGCCGTGCCCCACCCACTGCTTTGCTAAGGGCAGATTGAAGGGGCCATGCCAGTTTAAAGCTGCCGAGTAACAACCACTTTGTGAAACAATACTATAATTGCTCTTGATTTGAACTGTGCCAGATCCTGGATATAACTTTTGCTTGTAATAGGAAAGGCAGACATCCCCACATGTGTAGTTATACTGCAGACTTAGCGCACGCTGCTAAACATTGTAATTCTGCCCCCCCATAGGGGCTTTCCTCCAATGCACATGTGAACCAGAGACTTGCCTCGGTGGCTGTTGCATCTCTGTGGCTCTGGCTGTATGCATACCTCTGAGAGGAAGAAGACTAGATCACATGCACCGGCGTCGGGCTGCCATGCTTGCGTGGTCCCTGCGTGTCTGCTCTGCTGCGTCTTTTGAAGGGCGAAGCCCGTGCCATGTGCTTGATGACATAATGCCAGTGTAGCGTTTACAACAAGTCTCGCGTCCGCAATTCGTGTTACCGTGTAATGCCACAATCCCATGTCATATTACTTTTACGTCCTCATGAATGCTTTGGGGCCTCCTTGCCCCTCCCACTGCCCATGCACCCTCTCTTCCTCGCTTCCCCGCCAACCCACACACCTACGCACAGCGCGTATGCCAGCAGCCCCCGCAAAGACAGCGCAGCCAGGGCGGCGCCACCTGTTATGGAGCTGGTACCGGGCCTCAAGGCGCCGCGCCTGGGCAGCTACCGCGACTACTGTCGCGTCATTGAGGAAGACATGCCGGCCGAGTCAGCGTCGCTCTTTGGCCTGCACGCCAACGCAGAGTCACAGCTGCTGGCAGACGCGGGTAGCCACGTGTGCGCCGCTGTGGGCGCCATGATGGCGCAAGGGGGTTTGCTGTCGGGCGGGGTGGGAGGTGGGGGCGGCTACGGGGGTGCCAGCAGCAAGCACGGGTCGCACGGCGGCAGCTGGGAGGATGACGTCAACAGCATAATGGTCCCGCTATTGGAACGGCTCCCGGTGGACCTGAGCGTGGAGGACACTCGCGCGCGCGCCATGGAGGAGGACCGCGGCAATGACCCTCAGGTGGCCATCGTGTTGCAGGTACTGTGGCACACCCTGTATGCTGGTGGGTGGCCCGTTGCCGCGGGTGGGAGCGATCACGTCGCTGGCGCTGGTTGGGGCCGGAGCGGTTTGTGTTGATTCCAGGTGAACGCATGCACAGGGATTTGGAAGCAACGGTAGTTCGCCTTTTCACGGAAGCGTGGGATATACAGCGACAAGGACATCCTTGTATGCCTTGCTGGTGCATGCGGTGCCTTGCTGACGCATTCAATGCCTTGCTGGCCCATTCGATGCCTTGCTGGCCCATCTGACGCTATCATGGCAGGGTGCTTGCGTGTCTGGTTGATCGTGCGTGGTGACCTCAGCTCTTTTTCGTGCTATGTTGTCCACTCCAGCGTGTGTGTGTGTGTGACTCTCAAGCAGGCACTTCGCTGGTAGGTCAAGTTGATGTAACGTAAAATTTGTGGAATGTAACGTACGGCAAGTTTCCAGGGTGGATTGTCCTTGCCTGTTATCACTACAGCTGACTTGTTTGTGGACAAACTTTCATTGTTTATGTGACTTGTTGTGTGGATCACTCTGATTGGATCGCGCTTGGCTGGGTTGACCCTGGCAGGAGGCGGCGCGGATGAACACCCTTCTGGGGGTGGTGCGTGCCAGCCTGGCAGAGCTCAAGCTGGGGGTGGAGGGCGCCCTGACCATGTCGCAGGTATGAATGTCGCGTGTTGAAGAGGCCACCACGCGTGGGCTTGCCTGGTAATCTATACATAAACTCGTCGATACCTCTGTGCACCACCCTCCTAACTCCCAGCTGTTTTAGTGCACAAGGTTTGTAATGGCGTGTTATGCTACCTGGTGCTCATGAGCCTTGCATGTGCTGGGCCTATGTGATGCATGCCCCAATGGGATATTCAGCCCAAGGTAAGAGCACCTTTGCAGCTGCAGTGCTGGAGTCAGACGCTCCGGTAACATGGCGTCTAGTTTTCTGCGCCGCTGAAGCACGGCTGGCGAATGGGTACTCCCGCACCCAAGGATCACCACAGCCGTTTCACACCCTAGCGAGAAGCAGATAGCAAGACGTGGGAAACGCGATGACAGGCAACAAAGGGATGTGGGCAAGACAGCAGAGTCATCCCCCCACTCAGACTTAAGGGAACGGAGGGGTATCGTGTCCTCCCCATGCCTGAGCGCCCCGTGTGTGTAGTGGTGCTGCCTGGCATGTTCCATCCCTTTCACACCTGCTTCACCTCAGCAGCATTCCAGGGGACGCATCTGGCCATCACCTGCAAGCGCACCTGTTGGAAGGGTGTGACATACAGAGTTCAGCCTGGCATCCATGCATCACCATGCACCCTCATGGCAAACATACCTCACCAATATGCCACCCCTGTGGATCGGTTGCTTGTGACCTACGTCGTTGTGGTGCTGCCTGCTGGCATCCAACACTGCACTCCACCAGGAGATGGAGGACCTGGCCACCGCCCTGTTTGCGGGCAGGGTGCCCGACACCTGGGCCAAGGCCGCCTACCCCTCCCTTAAGCCCCTGGCAGGGTGGTACACGGACCTGCTTCACCGCGTTGAGCAGCTCTTTGACTGGGTGACCGACCTGGCGCCGCCTCCCTCTGTGTGGCTGAGTGGGCTGTTTAACCCGATGGCATTCCTGACGTCCATCCTGCAGGTATGTTCTCTGGTTATTTATGCAACCTCAGCATGGCCATGCCACTTACTGGAGCACCCCTGCCTCGCTTCGCTGGCTGCTGGCTGGCATTCGTTTTGGTGCAGGTGCTGGCAGACACTGTTGTGATTGTTACCACAGTGGATTCCCCTTCAAGGAATGGCAGCACGGTAGAGGTTTGTGATTTCATTGGCCAGTTTCTTTTAATAGAATGTTCCGGCAGTTCTGCATGTCCGAAATTCCATTCAGGGGAGGGTCCCATGGAAATGTATCAAAACTGAAGCCCCCTAATAACTACAGAAATGCAACTGACAACCACTGAATGATGTTTGGGGACCATAAACATGATGTTTGGGCATGCATACCACCACTTGTTGGGGGTAATACCCCCAGCCATACACCGGCTATGTGCTAAAAAAAGAAAAAAACGCTGTCCGGGGCACATCTTGCCCAGAACAGTGGGAGAACCAGTTGCATGAAAAAAGCACAACCCATATAAAAATGTCATGGGACATGGTTTCTACCTAATTGGATCAACAAAATCAGCACATCCCTTTGAGTTATTAATTTTTGGGCCAAAAATACGCTTTTTTAGGCGGGGCGTCCCCATACACACTCATAACACATCAATTAGGCATGAAAAGCACAAGTCAAATTCTGTCATGACCATAGAAGGCACTGTCAAAGTTTGGTGGCATTCTGAGCTCAGCTGTAGCAGTTATTAATTTTGGCAGTTGGCCACCTGTGCAGACGCTAAGGAAGGCATTAGTGAGTATTAAGGCACACTAACACTTCCTATGCCATCCAAAAGGCTCCTGACCATGCCCAATTCGACCACAATGTACAAGGAGGTGGCTGGGCACGTCATGTGCCCTTGCCTTACCTCGACACGGGCAACCTGTTGCGTGTGTGCACAACAATGAGGCAGGTAGCTCTACATGCCTAGCCAACACTTCTAAAGCATATTCCAGGTTTATGGTGTGGGCATCATCCCAAAACCAAGCTCAAACACACCCTAGAAAGCCATATCCACTAATTGCCCAACAAGGGTAACAACAGACAGTCCACAGAGAAAGCAGAATTATCATACATGCTGCTTGCCAAGGCTTCTTACCATGGTTACCTTGCCTTGCTAGCATATGAATTAGGGCTCTCCCATTTTAGTGGGAGAAAGGCCAACAAGACAACGATAACCCCTACCTACGTGCAGTTCCACCCATGCAGTATGCCCCTCAGAAAA
Organism: Mesostigma viride; assembly: GCA_009746045.1. NCBI lineage: Eukaryota > Viridiplantae > Streptophyta > Mesostigmatophyceae > Mesostigmatales > Mesostigmataceae > Mesostigma > Mesostigma viride. The sequence continues at coordinate 20,337 of RPFO01000958.1, forward strand.
ACCACTGCCACCTTTCTTTCCAGCGCAATTGTTTGCCAAGAAACAAACTCAAGCTTGTGAGCCTCTAACCACAATGAAGCCTCTGCTAAGAAAGGCCGCGTCAATATTCACACAAAACTGAGTGCTGTTAGCAATCTCCTTCCAAGAAACCACTCAGCAAATCCCTGACAACTTGACGATATGCCACGGTCACGCTTTGACACGTCCCAGCCATGCAACGTACATAAAAACCACTGAAAGGTGCCAGGAATCTGGCGATGCGCAGCACGGAATGGCATTATACCTGGCGCTAACTGCACGGAAAGAAGCCGAAAACTTGCGTTGATAACCCATAAAGGAAGCGAAACATTCATAGGGTCACGTTGATCACACGATCGTACCATTACCGGAATTGTCCTTCGCCCAGCGGCGCAAGAAAGAACAACCTTCCATGGAATAATAAGACGCGCATCCCGCGAGCCTGGAGAGTGTCTTACCGATCATGACGGAAATCTTGCCGAAACCCAGCAAATTTTTTAAAGCTTTACCAATAACGATTTAAACGCATCCTTGACGCTAGGTAAAGCCCATAAAACCTGACAATCACCGCCGCCAGCGTGCATTCTAATTTATTCCTCTCGACGAAAACATCAGATTGGACCCCCGTGGCGATGGTCATCAATAAAATCATCGACACTGCAAAAAACGCGAACTCCGCTGCGAAGTAGTATCATTTACTCATCGTCTTTAAGATTCGCTCAGTTTCTCTGCATTCCGCGAGCTATCTTTTTCTACTCTGCCTGAAAGCACGTCGCCATGGCCAGCTTCGGTAGGGGTGCGCGCACCGTGCACCACTTTTTCACGGTACGGACGGGTACCGCGAATTTTTCGGCGCCAAAATATTCGCGCCGGGACCGTCCCCTTAATGGGCAAAACAGGTTGCCATGAGTTGACGATGTGGGTTTCTTCCCTGGCACGTGCCGCGCACTACATGGCAAGTGCCATGCACACATCCGTCGGCACGCCCTCACACAGCCTCACGGGCTCTCATGCCCCCCCACGCTCTCACAGGCTCACGTCCTCACTACATCCAAGCAAGCTGACCCCACAGGCAGGCAAGCAGGGCCACCCTCGTATAGGTAGCGTAGCATGTCTTGTTGTCCTGACACACGATTGCGCCCGCTCCTTGCCGCAGGTGTCGGCGCGCGCACAGGACATGCCCCTGGACTCGTTGGCCATTTCCACTGAGTTCACGCGCCTCGCACCAGAGGATGTAGAGGAACCAGTCCCCATCGGCGCACTGCTGCATGGCCTGTACCTGCAGGGAGCCAGGTGAGGTCAATGGGGTGCAACGGTGGGTGTACGGGCAGTAAGGGGTGCATGGGGGACGGGGAAGGGGGATGGGAAGTGGGTGGTACAATAAGCGAGGTGGGTGTGCATCTTTGTATGCTCTCCAATCATTGAAGAACTTGGCTGGTTGCATTTTTCTTAGGCATCCATCGACAAATGTATGGTAGCTTTTGGTTACCATTAATTATAGCACTGTTAGAGTTTAATCTTTGCAGGTCCCTTGTAGCGTTTAATATGTTCATGCCCTGCTGTCGACGGAAGTATTGCTTGAAATGCAATCGTGTGGGTGGGTGCACATGCGCGTCCATACTATCTGCATGCATACGTAACTGTGTATTGTATGCATTTAACCTGCAATTCACCTTGACTGATCCCTGAAACTCCCACCAACTTCGATGAATCTGATCGCTGGATGGTGGGCACGGTCGCGACTGTGATCATCTATGGCAAATGCCCTTTAATGTATTTTTGATCTGTAGCCACAGGAGCCAAGGTAGATTGAGACGCACACACAGGAGGGGAGAGGGAGGGAGAGAGAGAGAGAGAGAGAGAGAGAGAGAGAGAGAGAGAGAGAGAGAGAGAGAGAGAGAGAGAGAGGAGAGAGGAGGGAGGGAGGGAGGGAGGGAGGGGGAGGGAGGGAGGAGGGAGGGGAGGGAGGGAGGGAGGGAGGGAGGGAGGGAGGGAGGGAGGGAGGGAGGGAGGGGGGGGAGGGAGGGAGGGAGGAGGGAGGGAGGGAGGGAGGGAGGGAGGGAGGGGGAGGGAGGGAGGGAGGGAGGGAGGGAGGGAGGGGGAGGGAGGGAGGGAGGGAGGGAGGGAGGGAGGGAGGGAGGGGAGGGAGGGGGAGGGAGGGAGGGGAGGGAGGAGGGGGGAGGGAGGGAGGGGAGGAGGGAGGGAGGAGGAGAGGGAGGGAGGGAGGGAGGAGGGAGGGAGGAGGAGGGAGGGAGGGAGGAGGAGGGAGGGAGGGGGAGGGAGGAGGGAGGGGGAGGGAGGAGGGAGGGAGGGAGGGAGGAGGAGGGAGGGAGGGAGGAGGGAGGGAGGAGGGAGGAGGGAGGGAGGGAGGGAGGAGGAGAGGAGGGGAGGGAGGGAGGGGAGGAGGGAGGGAGGAGGGAGGGAGGGAGGGGAGGGAGGGAGGGAGGGAGGAGGGAGGGGAGGGAAGGGAGGGAGGAGGGAGGGAGGGAGGGAGGGAGGGAGGAAGGGAGGGAGGGAGAGGACGAGGGAGGGAGGAGGGAGGGAGGAGGGAGGGAGGGAGGAGAGGGAGGGAGGGAGGGAGGGAGGGAGGGAGGAGGGAGGGAGGGAGGGAGGGAGGGGAGGGAGGGGAGGGAGGGAGGGGAGAGGGAGGGAGGGAGGTGGGAGGGAGGAGAGGAGGAGGAGGGAGGGAGAGGAGGGAGGGAGGGAGGGAAGGGAGGGGAGGAGGAGGGAGGGAGGGAGGGAG
>RPFO01000470.1:0-23067 GCA_009746045.1 Mesostigma viride
CGGAGGCACGCTAGATAGCTCCCCCTAGGGCAGCGTGCGGCTGCCTAGATAGATGTTGTAGTTAGAATGTTGTTAGATAGAAGTAGTATGTAGCCAATGTAGATAGATTAGACCGGTAGGAATGTGTGCACCCATCCATCCATCCATCGGGGTTAATGCTCCGTGACTCCCCAACGGGAGCACGAGTCTAATTAATTAATTAAGTAGCTTCCATCATCATTCCGTCATCATTCCGTCATCGCGACTAGGAGAAGTGCACCACCCTTATGCTGGCATCTGCCACCCCTATAGTGACCCTATAGTGACGCGGCCTAGGATGGGTCTAACCCTAAACCCTAAACCCTAAAACCCTAAACCACTTGCAAAAACATAAGTGCCCCCTGCCACCACTGCTCACCAAGCTTGTGACATTAGTAGGCTGGCATCTGTCACCACCCCGGCAGTTGTGATGGTGTGTTGGGGGTGTGACAAGGATGGCGAAAAATTGCACGTACTTACTCTTATATAAAGAACGCCCAATTTTTCGCCACCCTGCCACCCCTTGGCGCGGGTCATAGGAGGTGTTTGTCAAGGTGTGAGAGTGATGGCGAAAAATTGCACGTACTTACTCTTATATAAAGAACGCCCAATTTTTCGCCACCCTGCCACCCCTTGGCGCGGGTCATAGGAGGTGTTTGTCAAGGTGTGAGAGTGATGGCGAAAAATTGCACGTACTTACTCTTATATAAAGAACGCCCAATTTTTCGCCACCCTGCCACCCCTTGGCGCGGGTCATAGGAGGTGTTTGTCAAGGTGTGAGAGTGATGGCGAAAAATTGCACGTACTTACTCTTATATAAAGAACGCCCAATTTTTCGCCACCTTCCCCCCTGGCCGGCGCTGGGTGGCGTGGGTTGTTGGGTGTGGCGAAAAATTGCACGTACTTACTCTTAAGAAAAGACGCCCAATTTTTCGCCATGGCCTCGCAGGGTGAGGGAGCCGGCGAGGGCCGCGCGGCGGGGTGTGACCCGAACCGGATGGGCCTCCGATTTGCATGGGAAGCAGTTGTCGCTGGCAACGATGACTACATGCATGGCAGAAACGCGTTCCATTAAAAATATTAAAATTACTTATCCGCTCCATGCAGGAAAGGAGCGATTTCATCCATCGACAGGCCAGACAACGACGTGATCGAATAATCCTTCTCATCGCCCCACCACGAGGGTTTATACCTATCAAGAAACGCATGCATGTCCGCCTTCGAAATTTCCAAGCAACCACCGCCACGGCTGTTGCCCTTTGACCCTTTGGCAGAAATTCCCAGAGTTGGGCTTAACAACCTGTTGACGAGCCCGCTACACTGTGCAAAAGACAACCTACCAGCCTCGCCTGCTCGCCGTTGGTATCCAAATGTTGAGCGCATGAACCAGGCCTTGTCGGCAATTTCGCCGTCAATTCTATTCCCTAGTGCAATCGTCTCGTCGCGCGTCAACTTCATTGTGAGATTGGACGGATCAGCCGTCGTGATGAAGTCGATGATAGGCGTCCCTTCTAGTAGCTTGAGCGTAATGGCCAGAGACTGTGCTAGTCCAAAACGAGAATACGCCTTCAAATCAAACAAGGACTCTGACTTCTGCAGAATCAACAGATTGTCTCTGAAATGCTCCTTGGTTCCTAGTCCCGTCAACTTCGAATATTGCCGAACGCCAACGTACGCCTTCCTCCCCATCTCCTTGTCCAGAATTTGAGGGAGCTCGTCGTCGATGAGATCATACGGAATCTCATACAACCGATGAGTCAATTCGTACACCGCCTTCAGACGCATTTCGTACGGTGAAAGTGGAACCGTGCCGCCGATTCTCCCCTCTAGATCCTTGTACTCCTCCTCGCTCAGAAGCACCACCTCCCTGTCCTTGTCCGGATCTTCTAGTACCGGAAGCGGGGGGGCGTCGATGTCCCCCAACTCCTCCACAGCCGACACCTCCACGCCGTAGTCCTCCGTCAGTATCTTGATGAGATTTCCCTTGTAGTGGGACCTCGACACCGCGAGATCTTGCTGGTTCCGGCAGAAGAGACGGAACTTGGGGCAATTTCTGTCATAGATACGCGACTTGTCCGCGCTCCAGTCGCAGACTACGTCGGCGTTGTCGAACAGCAGCTGGATGAGCGCAGTGTCCCCCGCGATCATGTTCTCGACGATCGTGCCGTAGTCCGTTGGGGGGCGGTTAATGAGCGAAGTATCGTCTCGGTAGAAGATTACCATCTCTCCCTTGACTAGATGGCGAACCCTAAAAATTTGCTGGAGGGTTGTCGTGTAGCTCGCGTAGTTATCCCCGTTGATGAACATCCCCACCATGCTGTCGAACGTGTGCTCCGTGTAGCTGACTCCAACCGTGATCGTTGGGCTGAAAATCAGAAAGTCAAGGTCAGCCCACGCAGCATTCGCACCAACCTCTAGATCCTCTTTGCTTGTCAGGCTAGTGTAAAGGCGACCACTCTTTTTCTGCTCCGTGATTTTTTTTAATACCTCATACGCCATGGCGGCCTCTTTTTTTCCAGACATTGGGCAGAAGATCCTCTCCCCCGCCTCTATCCTCCTCTGACACTCAGTAACAAACCTGTCCACGCAGACCTTTCGCCAGTTCTTTTCTGATGTCACATCCACCCATCGCAGAGTCCTGTTGGTAGGGCGCCTGAAGGTGTTGCAATCCACCTCCATAGTGTCCGCCGCGCGATAGGCCGCTATGAAATCGTATACCTTTCGAGTAACGGTAGCGTCTAATGCAATCACGACCTTGGACGTCTCAATTAGCCTGAGTTACGTTAAATAGTGTCGGAACCTTTGCCCACTGAGGCAAATCGGGCCGGAACACTATTTTGCCCGGAATAACCACTTCCGAGCACCCAAGTTAATTCGGCCGAATTAACTTGGGTGCTCGGAAGTGGTTATTCCGGGCAAAATAGTGTGACGGACCGGTTTGCCTCAGTGGGCAAAAGGTTCCAACACTATTTAACGTAACTAAAACCTGGCCTCGTGGAGGGGGGACGAAGAGCCCGAGACATCCGCCTAGGCCGCTGAGCACGCACCACTAAATGCGCCGGAGCTGCCCGGATTCGAACCCCTGACCTCCAAGGTGCACAGGTTTTAGTTACGTTAAATAGTGTCGGAACCTTTGCCCACTGAGGCAAATCGGGCCGGAACACTATTTTGCCCGGAATAACCACTTCCGAGCACCCAAGTTAATTCGGCCGAATTAACTTGGGTGCTCGGAAGTGGTTATTCCGGGCAAAATAGTGTTCCGGCCCGATTTGCCTCAGGCGGCAAAAGGTTCCGGCACTATTTAACGTAACTAAAACCCGTGCACCTTGGAGGTCAGGGGTTCGAATCCTCACTGAGGCAGCTCCGGCGCATTTAGTGGTGCGTGCTCAGCGGCCTAGGCGGATGTCTCGGGCTCTTCGTCCCCCCTCCACGAGGCCAGGTTTTAGTTACGTTAAATAGTGCCGGAACCTTTTGCCGCCTGAGGCAAATCGGGCCGGAACACTATTTTGCCCGGAATAACCACTTCCGAGCACCCAAGTTAATTCGGCCGAATTAACTTGGGTGCTCGGAAGTGGTTATTCCGGGCAAAATAGTGTTCCGGCCCGATTTGCCTCAGGCGGCAAAAGGTTCCGGCACTATTTAACGTAACTGCCTGATGAACTTCCTCAACACCTCGCGCTTGTATTTCACGTGGCCCTGCGAAATCGCGGTGAGGGTGTTATATATTTCGTCTAGGATGAGGAGATCGAACGGTTGGTCTGTGACGCGCAAGATGCTGTTAAGAACGACCAGCACCCTGTCATCAGACATCATCCCCTTCTGACCGCTCAGGTAGTGACGGAAATTCGGGTCACTGGACAAGATATGGAACGCGTTGTCCTCCCATGCAATCGTCCTCCCGCGCTCGCCAAGAGACTTGTAGTTGCGATCCTCCTCCTTGGACAGGCTGATGTTAGCCACCATGCAGCACACGCGAATACCTGGATCCCTCCTCACCGCCTCGTTGACGAGTTCACGAATCCTCTCAGATTTACCTGTCCCGCAGTTGGACTGGACGAGGATGGTGCTCTTGTGCGGGCCTCTAAATAGCGCATCCCAGCTGAAAGGCCTGATTTTCTCGGACGAGTACGTGTGAGTGAACGGCACTTTGTCCGAGTCCGCGAGCTTCATCACGGGCGGGGAGATCTCGATGAATCGGTGCTGTGAGTCCTGGTGGCATCTGTACTGTACAGCGCCATTAGGGAGTAGCAGGTTATAAGGCCCGTTGTTGTCGTGTATCTTGAGGCAGATCCTGCATAACGGATCCACAGAGTCGACGGAGTACTTGACGAACGTTGCGACACCTCGATCGGATTCTTTACAGGTTGTGCGCATAAACTTGCATCCAGGCGAAAACTTTTTCATTGCTTCGATGGATGGCGAGATGTCCAGGCCCTGAGGTGGTTGGATAGTCTTCCCATACCCTCGAAACACTGTATGGCTCGTTTCGGATAGTTCCGCATCATCGACATGGGGGAGCCGGGTCAGTCCCTCTTCGTTGAAGACAGTCACCAAATATTCGCCGACGTCGGAACTACCCCCTGGGACTGGGCGGAGGTACGCGTCCTCGCCGCTGTCTCCGCGCTTCTTCATCCCTATCATGCGAAAGGCCCGGTACCTCGAATAGATCATTCTATCGTAGCAAAACTTGATGTCGTGTTTAGGCGCCCAAACGCCAGTTGTTTTCTCCACAATCGGGTTCCCGTTCGCGTGCATGTCCTCCCAATCCTCTTTCGAGTGCTGGGACTTGACGAGTCTCTGGCACACCTCAGACTGATATCCTGAAGATAAATCCATCGCGCACTGAAGAAGAAACGACTGAAAAAGCTCTCCCATCTTGACACGATCCTCCATTGTCGGGATGTAGATCGTCGGCACCGTGACATGAACAGAGTTCTTGAAAATGCCGCTCCTGACGCGATGGCCAATAAGGACCCGCATATCTCGCTCTTCCTCGACATTTATCTCGTACACGTCGTTGAAGAACATGGATATGGCCGCTTTTGCGTACTTCTCCAGCTGGTAGTCGATGGGTTCTTCCGTTTCCCAGTCAAAATCGAAATATGGGACGACGCTCACGTCTGGGGATAGAATTTCTAGCAAATGCGGATCGCTTGTTGATAACTCCGCGTGGGTCTTGATCAAGTCCTCCCTGCACCCGAAAGCGGCATACATGTTCGTTTTTTTGTACGTGTTCAGCGCCATGATGTACTTCATCCCACGAGAGCGACCATACGCCTCCGAAGCGTCTTGGGGTTTTTCCTCTTCGTACGAGTACATCACCCCTGGCGTCCGAGCAAAGAAAGGCGTATCTTTCGACGCGAACCACAGAGGAACAAATTCCGCGGCGGTCGACATCTTAGAGGTTGTGTGAGCGCAAGAGTGTGGATTGTCGTGGGAGAGTCCGCCTTTATTCCCGTGGGAGATCTCCCACGAGGAATCGAATCGTGTCGGCTTGTCGGTTACGTCGTGTCGGGCGACCGTGTCGTCATGCAGGTTGAGGTTCGAGACCATTCTGGAAGGTTGTATACCGTATGTTCAGAAAAAAAAAGTTTCGATTAAAGAATAACCCCTCGAACCTCGACCCTCGAGAAAAATGTTCCCATGGAACTTTTATATTCCCTGTATAATGCATGCAGTTTAGAATACCCTTTTCGACATTCATGAAAATTTCCCACGGGAAACTATCTACTTTTTCCTCGCCCTCAGCCGACGTCCGCCAGTCTCGCCACCCTGCCTCTCGTAAACGGCTCCTGTCAGTACGTCATGGCCCATCATGTCGCCAGCCCATTTACGTTTCTTAAATGAAGCGCCCTTCAGGAAACGAGTGATGTATGCTTGTCGCGTGGCGTCGATGCCTCCGTAAATCCGGTTGTAACGGGCGCTGTAGAGCTCGTGTTTGATCGGAATGCCAGGCTCTGATTCGAAAAGGAATTTCTGTCCAGCCTTAGTTAAGTAATGCAATACGCATTACTTTTGCATACTTGCAAGTATGCAAAAGTAATGCGTATTGCATTACTTAACTAAAATTGGGCCGCGTGGGGAAATCCGGCGTTCCGCACACACCGCTCGTTACCGAGGTGACTCGATTAATTACGACTCGGCTATTCCCAGCCTCGCGCCGTAATTCCTATTTCGACTTGGCCTACCCGGCCTCCGCCAAACATAGAAATCCACAAATATTTCGACTCGGCCTCCCAGGCCTACCCGCCGCAAATATTTCCGTGCCTCCGAGAGGATTCGAACCCGGTACCCCAGGAGCGAACGCCAATCTTAGTTAAGTAATGCAATACGCATTACTTTTGCATACTTGCAAGTATGCAAAAGTAATGCGTATTGCATTACTTAACTAAAATTGGGCCGCGTGGGGAAATCCGGCGTTCCGCACACACCGCTCGTTACCGAGGTGACTCGATTAATTACGACTCGGCTATTCCCAGCCTCGCGCCGTAATTCCTATTTCGACTTGGCCTACCCGGCCTCCGCCAAACATAGAAATCCACAAATATTTCGACTCGGCCTCCCAGGCCTACCCGCCGCAAATATTTCCGTGCCTCCGAGAGGATTCGAACCCGGTACCCCAGGAGCGAACGCCAATCTTAGTTAAGTAATGCAATACGCATTACTTTTGCATACTTGTACAAGTATGCAAAAGTAATGCGTATTGCATTACTTAACTAAGATTGGCGTTCGCTCCTGGGGTACCGGGTTCGAATCCTCTCGGAGGCACGGAAATATTTGCGGCGGGTAGGCCTGGGAGGCCGAGTCGAAATATTTGTGGATTTCTATGTTTGGCGGAGGCCGGGTAGGCCAAGTCGAAATAGGAATTACGGCGCGAGGCTGGGAATAGCCGAGTCGTAATTAATCGAGTCACCTCGGTAACGAGCGGTGTGTGCGGAACGCCGGATTTCCCCACGCGGCCCAATTTTAGTTAAGTAATGCAATACGCATTACTTTTGCATACTTGCAAGTATGCAAAAGTAATGCGTATTGCATTACTTAACTAAGATTGGCGTTCGCTCCTGGGGTACCGGGTTCGAATCCTCTCGGAGGCACGGAAATATTTGCGGCGGGTAGGCCTGGGAGGCCGAGTCGAAATATTTGTGGATTTCTATGTTTGGCGGAGGCCGGGTAGGCCAAGTCGAAATAGGAATTACGGCGCGAGGCTGGGAATAGCCGAGTCGTAATTAATCGAGTCACCTCGGTAACGAGCGGTGTGTGCGGAACGCCGGATTTCCCCACGCGGCCCAATTTTAGTTAAGTAATGCAATACGCATTACTTTTGCATACTTGCAAGTATGCAAAAGTAATGCGTATTGCATTACTTAACTGCCTTAGCACGGGCATCTAACGCTTTGATGAGCTTTCCGTACTTCTTCGGGATGACGACGTCATAAACTGGCATGCTGTGCTGCGTTTTGAAATTCTGGATGTAGAATCTCCTCTCGCTCGGGATGTAGCCGTTCTCGTGCGGTCCTAGCTCAGCGACCGAGTCGACGATGCGCATCTGGTCGTGATTGTAACGCGTCGGTGGTAGATCTTCACCCGAGAGATAGATCAAGCCCATGAGCGCGGCGTCGGACGTGGGATCGGCTTCGTACTCTGCTTTGGCGATCTTCTGGAGCTGTTCGTACGTGTACCTCAGCGGCTTGTTCTCGGCACGGTCAAACCGTCTGTCCAGGTCACCAACCTTCAGCTCCCTGACGCGAGCAGTGTACGCGTCCGTAACGTGACTTGGGAGCCTCTTCTCGGGCGGCATCATTCGGTTCACGCCGTTGATGACCCCGAGGAGCTGCTTCTCATTCTCCCTCCAGGCGTCGTCCTTCGAGTGCTGGGTCTTGCGCTTGGGTTCTGATGTCTCGTGCACCACGCGAAGAACACGAGCTGTGTCGGCAAGGCAATCAACGGACTCGTACTGCGAGCACCCCAGTTTGTCGAGCAGGACCCGCATCCTGCCAATGTATCCCAAAGCGGTCTTGCGAGTCGCCCCGCGCTCCTTCGATGGCCTGCCACGCTCGTGCTGCTCTGGTCGCGCTTCCGCTGCGGCGACGGCCTCGTCGAAGGTCCAGTACCGCCCTCCTCCAGCTCGCGCAGGCGATTCCTCGTGGTGCGGTGGCTCCGGCGAGGGTGGAGAGGTCGCCTGCAAGCCGATTTTTTCCGCACACTCGGGGTTATTTGCGATCCATCGATCACTGGGATTCCAGACGCCCTTCTTGACCTTGCTTTTCGCCGAGATGCAGTTCGTCTGGTCGCGGGCGATTGCTCGCCTCTTCGCCTGGGCCCGTCGCCATTGCTCGCGACGCTCCTCTACGGTCACCGTCATCTGATGACTGAACATGAGACAATTTTTTGGCTCGAGGCTTTTTATACCCTACGGGGTGGATCCTTGGGCGCCCTCGAGGCCGTTTCGGTTCGTGTCGTTTTTCCGTTTTGGAGGGTGAGCGCCCACGTGGACGCCTGCGATCGCCCACCAAGGCGAGGATGGCCAATCGGATTTCGGGGCTCATGTCGTGACAGGTGGACGGAATCGTGTCGTGGTGGCCTGCTTCTTGAAGGATCCTGACGACACGTTCTAGAGTTTTCTGCCCCAGTCGAGAACCCGAACAATATCGGAGGAGTGCTTGGGTGTCCAACACGTACTCCTTCTCGGCGCCTGCGTATCGTTTGATGGACGGAATATCCATAGTATATCATGTTCAGAGAAAATTATTTTATCGAGAGAAATGTATTGAAGTTTCGACGAAACATTTTTTTCGGGTCGCGCTGGTCGAAGTCGACAGCGAAGAAGTCGTGAGGATCGTCCTTGACGGCGTGGTCCCATAGCGCGAGAAACTCGTCCGGCGCCACAGCCCCCGCGCTCTCTTCCGCGATCTGTCGCGCGGCTCGATGGTCCTTCGTTCTGAACAGCGCAAGAAACGATATATTCGCTCGCACTGCTCGTGGTACGCCACCGCTTGTGTACGCCTGTGTCAGGAAAATCATGCTCGTGAGGAAGTGTCTGTGTTTGAACGCGAAAGCCGCAACAGCGTTTTTGCTAGAGCTCTGATAGAGGGCACTGCCTTGCATGTCGTCTATCAGAATGAGCGACGAAGGAGGACCGTGCTCGAACCTTGTCGCAGGTTTATCCCAGTTCATTGCATCAAGGCGTAGGTACATGGAGAGGTCCATGAGTTCTGCGTTTTTTTCCCATCCACGTATTCGCGTTTGAACGTTTCCCAGACCTTGAGATCGTCCTTGTACCTCTCGTATTCGTGGAGGTCAGACTTTATATGATCTATCATCCCATCGAATGCCAGGTTAGAGTAGACTTCCATCGTCATAGCTGGTTCCGGGAGCTCATTGTATTTTGGCTCCGTGTGGGCACTCCCTGAAATGAGGTACAGCTTGTCGAATGAGTTTTTAGCAAAGTAAGCCTTCGCCATGTTGACTGCCGATGTAGTTTTCCCAGACCGTCGAGCTCCGCAGAAGTTTGCGATGAAATGAAGACTCGGCATATTCGGTGGAGCAGGACGCTGTGGGGCGTATCGTTGCTTGATGTCTTTGTTCTCAAGTGAATGAATTCGTCGCTCTTCGATGATAGCCATTATCATTCTGAAGACATTTTAATCGTCCAGACTAGCAAGGAGAGACGCGCGGATGGCGGCCATGCGCATCTCGTATGGCGTCATCGCGACAGGTGGCGGTGGTGGAGGTGGGAGCTGTCGGGTCTTGATCGGGGGTGGCGGAGAGTCCGGCTCTGTCTCCTTGGGCTTTCGACCCCGTCTTGGTTTTGGCGTGTCGGCGGGGGTTGAGGCGACGGAATCTTCAGCGAGAAGGCGTTCAATCCGCGATTTGTTGCGGGCTTCTTGCAGCTCGAGTTCGACTAGCCTTTGCCGCTGAATCTCCAATTCCTTTGCAAGGACCTTTCGTTTCGTTATCTCTGCCTCCTTTTCCTCGTTTCGTCTCTTCTCCCTCTCGGCTTTTGCGCGTTGCTGGTAAACCCTCATTTTGTCGCGAAGGGCTTTTTTCTGTTCATCATTCAGCGGTTGTCCCTTTCGAATTGTCTTGACCAGGTCAACCTGCTCTTCCCGCGTCTCGGCGAAGGTTTCGTCTTGGTAGCTCGTTGGGGTCTCTGAAGCCTCAGAGGCCATGTTTATATTCTAGGTAGATAATAAATGGTCGTTCTAACAACATTGAGCAGACCGACCAATCTCGCCACCGGGTTAACGCTCGACCCTGAAATGGAGGAGCGTGTTTCTAACATCGAAACAGACATAGATGGGCTTCAAGCTAGCGTTACGTTACTTCTTGGCACTTCACATCCATTCGATGAGTCACTCGTTGTCGACGGATTCAAAATTTTCTACCCGAGCCAGCCGACAAATGTGCGACTCGGAGACAATTACGACGACGAGACCGCAAGCGACCCATCGGAACTTGCTTACAGTCTCGTCGTGAATGGGTATTCCTATTTTAAATCAGGGACTACTTTAGTCGACGATCTCACTCTAAATGAACCTTACCTTACGGCGAAAGTGGGAGCAACCCAGTACCACGTCTTCGACTTTAGCCCTGATACGTTGCTAGACCCTGGTGGCAGAGTCCTGACCCGCGCGCAATTGGACTACCTTTTTGACCAACACGGGGTAGGCAAAACGTCGATAGCTAACTTGAACGGGGATTTCGTCCTCCATCTCGAAGACGGGACGACCGTGTCGCACCAAAACGCGTTCAACGTCATCAATGACCAGGATGTGCGAGTCCAGCTGCCCTACAACGTTACGAATGGCGACGCGAGTGGAATCTGTAAGTTTACCTATCGCGACTACCACACGACCCAGGCGCGCACGGGGGAGAGCGTTGTGGACGGAGAGGTAGGATATCCATACTTTTCCGACTCTTTCTATGGTCTCGGCGGATCTCGATTTAACGGCCTCCCTCTCCGCGTGGAGTTGTTGTCTTTCGCCACGATTCGCGACGACAACCGCCGCCTTCCACTAACTGGGAGATCCTTCACCATCACGCGTACATACTCGCCACTGACGGACTGGCGAATGGGTCCGATTGACCCTGTGAACGCACTCTACTGGAGCACCAATCCAACCACCGCTAATTGGGAGGTCGTAGAGGGAACGACCCTCAAACAGGGCATAAAGATGACGACCCCCTTCGCATACCAACGCAAACTCCCCATCAGGTGGTACATGAATTCCACCCAGCTCACGCCGACCACTCCGACCATCGGCGGAGTCTCCCTCTCGCAAAACGGGGGACTGCGCGGGGAAGACGCCGTAATCACCGCGCCAGTCGCGGCAGATAGTAACAAGTATATGAACTACGAGATAGACGTCTACAACGACTCGACCCTCACCTCCTACACCACCCACAAAGGAGGGGTGATGGTATGCGTTTCAAAAATGAGCCAACTGCACTCCGGCATCCGGACACCAAGTTCCTACATTTCATATCTAAATCCTGTAAAAATCGCGATCAACGGCGTCTACGCGGACCATGATGTGGGGTGGGGAAAGTCGTTGCCTCCTCTCACCGGTTTTCATCTGTTGGCGAACGGAGTATCTCAAGGGGCCTTGGATGGGACGTTGAAGACAACGACGTTTCAAAATCCATCCGAAGGCGATGATGTAGAACTCAGATACAGGATCGTAACCGTAAAGGACTCGCCAAACCTGTCAGGAGGACCGTGGAGATAGACGGCCCCGCTACGACGCTCCATTCTCTAGAATCATTCTCGCGCCACTCCGTGACCACGCTGCAAGCAGAAGCTTCGAAATACTACTTTGAAGGGTCTCCCGAAAAATTCTTTTTTGTAAAAACAGCCACTCCGGCACCAAGCAAATGTGTTGTTTTTTCAGAGCAGCTCATAGACGGCCCATTTCTATTGTGTTTTCGGCTATATTTGGGCAGCAACGATGCTTTCGTTCGTTTGCAGAAAATACTATGTCTTTGACGAATAAATATCACCCGGCCACGACAGATGCCCATCAGAATTGGAGAAATGCGGCTACGACGCATTGGGGTATGCTGGGTATCAATCTGCACCATAGTGACTATGCACTCGACCTGTTTGACAATCTGAAGTCGAAGGTTCGATACACGTTAAACTCATCATGGAGACAACAAAACAGCTACTGGGTGGCATTTCGAAGAAAATCGGATGGGAAGTGAGCGTTATATATCAAAAACAACTCCTCAAAACTTAGTGAAATGACAAAATCTCAAACTCGTCCGGTATATTTACAACCATCCTACAGACATTATTGACCCGTACATTCCGATGCCCCTCCGACCATTTTCCACTTGAGCGGAGAGTACCACGGCGCGTATGTCTGGCCAATCAAAGATGACCTACAAGACATAGAGTTCGACTCCTAAAAACCAACAATCCTTCCGGAGCGTACACGGCCGTGGAGACGTGTTGGAGCTGCGTCACAGGTCCACCTCGTCGAGGAATTGTAGCATTTTTGGCAAATATAGCGTCACAAAACCCGTACCGGGTGTGGCGGATACTTGGTTTAAGGAGCTAACACTCACGAATGAGAGTGTCATCCGCACGGTTGTTAAGTGTCCCGATGTTCAATACGGCGTGCAAATGAACCAATATACTGCCAAAATATATGGGATTCTACCAGCTCGTCAGTCGGTGAGGAAGTTTTATGTAAGACTTGGATTTTCAAACACCAAGTTGAGCAATGATCCGTTGCTTATCAGCGTAGTCGTTGGAGAAGCGTGGACTGGCGGTTTTTCTACAACACAATTCAAAATCCTCGTCGTACGTTGACATAACCTGTGATCATATTTCACTGGTTGATCCTCCAGTTACTGGTATGATCCATTTGGCGACCGTGACGTTCCAGGTATTAGATCCAACAGTATCTGGCCCGAGCCCGCTTTTATTTGCTTCTAGCCTAAGCTACTATTATGGTTCAAGCCTGTCGTCAATTGGCGGCAATCACGGGATGGACGTGGCCCTGTATGAAGATGTCCGAGAAACTAGGCGTATATCGCACACGATTTGGAAGCAGATTCTGGTCGGTTGAGGCAGCCCATATACGACTACCCGCTTCCGCAATTTTGGCACGGCGCCCCTGTGGCCGTGATGTCTTTCCACGACCCGGCCACGCAATCGGAACTAACTCTTCCGACCGCGTTGACCAATATCCTTGTCAGGTTAACATTTGATAACAACCCACCAACGATTCTCGACATATCAAACCCATATCGCTTAACGGCTAGCGGCCTGTCCGTCTGGCCGGTAAACGTTATAATTGGCAGCAACTGGAATGTTGTTTCAGGATACGAGGAGGATGACGGGGTGTTTGAAATCGCATTGCGGATTCCTCGCATCACCACTGACACGTCAACAAACATAGCGTTCTACGGCGTTTTGCAAGTCGCGCGCTGGAAAAATGGCCGTGTCGACTAACAAGACCCTCACTTGGACGTTATAAAAATCTATGATTATATGCAGAAATGGCAAGGCGTCAGAAATCAGCACGGCGCCGTCCTTCAAGTAAAAGGGGAAAACCGAAGCGTAAGGTCGCACCCCAGTCGCAGGTGACCGCTTCATCGACCAACACCATTGTCATCCACAGCGCGCCGGTCCGAAGAGCGGTGAACAAAGGGAAGGTCGCAGAGGCGCGAGGGTTCAAGGATGCCCTTCTCATGGCGTCAGTGATGGCGAACTCTAGACCGGTCGCGTACCCCCCATTGTCCGCGTATGCCCAACCGGCCCCTGTCGCGCCGGCTCCCGAACCGGTTGTCGTCGATGAAGCAGTGGCGGCACCCCCGGAGCCTGCGGGTGTACCTGTCGGGAAACGAGTCCAGGTGGGAGGCGCGAGGTGGAAATGCCCACAACCCGGGTGTAAGAGCACGTTCGCAAACGAAAAAAACCTCCTGCTGCATCTCAGGAGGGTCCACAACACGGTCGTGGGAATTCCAAAAGAAGGCGCTGAAAAAAATCTCACAGAAGAGTAAACATGAGCAGCCCGCTGTTCACTGACGCCGAGATGCTCGAGATCTCTCAATGGATGACCCTCCATCCAAATGTCCCACGAGAGTTCATTGAGGCAGCCATGCTCTACTGTAAGAAGAAGCCACTCACAGGGAAGACAAGGCGCGCCATGAAAAGGGCATCGGCGAAAATTGAGGAAGGCGTCGTCAAGGTTTTTGGGACAAACGAAATTACTTCTGAGCTATTGTCAGAAGAAGTGGCCGATGAAGGAGTTCATCCAGGAAACGCTGACACTCACTCTTCGCACGGAGAACCGAACTCGCGGGACGCTAGTGGATCCGGTATGGGACATCCCGGCGGGACTCCTTGACGATTATCACGACGTCGGGCTTACCCTCATGACCATCCCGTTTGAACAGACTCACATCAGCGAAGGAAACCGATACTTCACTGTCCGTTTGTCTGGCAGCGAGTCCCCTACGAAGGTGACCTTGCCGCTCGGCTCGTACACGACTATCGAAAACCGAAAAAACATAGAGGAAGCTTTGAAGGCGGTAGATCCTGGGTTCTCGGTCACGTACAACAGGGCGACTAGTCTTTTTACCGTGACAAATGCCACCGAGTTCTCTGTCGCGGTGGATGAGCCCACGGGCCGGGTGTTGGGGCTCATGGAAGGATCATATCCTTTCACAGGTGTCCTCGCTAGCAACCGGCCAGCAACGAATGGGAGACTGAGAATGGTGTATGTATACAGCGACATCGTTCGAGGAAACGTGATATCATCGTCGACAGGCACGGGATATGGAGGCCTTTTGGCCGTCTGTCCCAACATGTCGCAGTTCTTAGAACCCATTGTTTGGCAGGCAGCGACCCCTTTGTGGCAGCATCTCAAGGACTCTCCCAGCAACATCACGATCCGACTGCTCGACGAGGACGACGCTCCTATAACTGTCTACTCGGATTGGGCTCTTCAGCTCTCCTTCCGCATAAGCCCTCAGAAGGCGATGGGAATAGAGGCGAGGAAGATCGGGAGCGTTTTGAAGTATATGGCCCTTGACAGGACCGTCCAGCCACAAACCAGATTTATTTCTCAGCCATCTAGTACTATCGAGGACGATGAAAGTTAATTTTGGAGCAATCGGAAACGTGGCTAGACGCGTGGGAGAGTTTGCCGGCAACGCTATCAAGAGGGTCGGCGACGGGGCGGCCATCGTGTCAGCTGTCAAGAAAGCCGGGCACGTCGCTGGCGAAGTCATCTCAAAAATTGGCGACGGGGCGCGGGCTGCCAAACAGGCGGCGGGCATTGTCGATTCCGCGCTCGGACACATCCCATCCAACATGATCGCGAAGAGTACGCTGCTCGGGAAAGCGTACTCGGTCGCAAACACTGGTCTGAGCGCCTTGTCCAACCTCGAAAGACGGGTTGATGGAGCGAAGGTAAAAAATCCCATACTCGGCCAGCTTCTTCAGTAAAAATATCTCATTCGAATGTATACACAATCTATGGCTTCGGACAATTCCTGGTACTCGCGCGCTATCCCCAAGTCCATGCAATACCTCGTGAAGGCGCTGGGTCAGCACACGACTCAACGAGTCCATCTCAGCACCCTCTCAGCAAGCGACGGCATCAAACAAGGGTCTGTGGTCGCGGTCCGCCTCCCCACGTCCGGGTTCGTGGACTTGCACTCCTTCGCAATGTTTTTCACGGGGACCCCCACGACCACGGCGGGGTTCGCAAAGTTCCCCGCGTACACGTCCTCCATCATCAGGCGCCTCGAGGTACTGGCAGGAGGTCAGACCGTCGACAGCATCAACGACTACTCCCAGCTGTTCCATACGCTGCTCTCGGTGCACGGCGGTGTCGAGTACAATCTCGCGCAGGCTCCCGCTGGTTGGTCGAAGAATAACAACATCGTCACCGCTGACGTGGCTGGCACTCTCACAAACAACGTGAAGGCAAACACCGCAGTGGACGGCGTCATTGACCACTTTTTGGGATTCCTGAGCGGCGAGCCTCGGATCGTGGATCTGAGTCTCTTCCCCCCCATCGAGATCCGAATCACACTCATGGACGGAGGGGTGATGCTTCCTAGCGTGGCGCAGCAGCTGCTGGCGTGGCATCGTGGCCGTTGAGCAGCGACAGGTGTTGGTTTCGAACTGAGCAACATCCACTTTAGCATCGACACGTACAGGTTCCAAGAAGATATCGTGGGCCAGATTTTCTCGTCCAGGCTTGCCGAGGGTGGAACTCTCTCCTTCAAGTGGCGGACGTGGCAGTCCACCAAACAGTCGCTCGGGACTCGCACTCCCTATGCCATCAAGGCGTCGCTGTCTTCCGCGTCCGCCAGCAAACTCCTGGCGATTCAGGTTGCTGCCGGCGCGGACGTGACCAACGCATCTGGCAATACGATGTTCAATCACATCGCGGATGGTATGACTTCCTACCAATACGACATCAACGGATCCAACCTGGCGCCTGGATACCGTACGAACGCAACGGAGGCGTGGATCAATCTGTTGTCCGCGTTCGGTGACCAAGGGAATGTTTTGTCCTGTGTCCGTGAGGGCATGACTCCTACCACGTGGCTAAACAACAACTTCACGATGGCGTGTCACCTTAATATGCCGTGTGCCGGTCCAGAGTACATGAGCGGCCTTGACCTTCGTGGCACGGCATCGGTGGTCACGCTGCGAGTCGAGAAGGGAGCAACGGACTGCATTTCCTACATCTTCACGGAATGCGAATCAAAGATGGACATCGCTGCAGGCAGGCAGGCAGCCGTGTACCTCTAAAAAATATATACGTGTGTAATGACAAACGATGGACTACTTTCGAGACCCTAGCATCACAGCTAATCCGTTTAACAGGTTGAAGTTGATTTTTGACATTCCTGAAATGGCAGATTCTGGTCTGTCCATGACAATGCCAGCTAGACGAGCATTGCCCCTTCTCCCCACCTTCAAGTATCCGCTACCAAACTCTAAAAAATAATGTGACGATGATATTATATTAGCTCCATGTCGTTTGATTATGGTATTTGTCCTGCTTTGATTCGCAAGAAGCGCAAACCGGCAAGGACAGCGCCGTCAATCACGTTAACAACTACACACGGACTGTATCCTAGCGCGGTACCGATTACAATGACAGCAGCATTCAGCGAAACAGTCACCGGGTTCACCTTGGGTGATATCGTTGTCATAAATGGTACTGCATCTGGTTTAACGGGTAGCGGCGCCTCTTACACATTCTCTGTGACTCCAGCTGTAGCTTATTCACTGACAACAGTCACTGTTGGAGGGAACGCAGCAAGCAGCGTGCTAGGAACCGGCAACACCGCAGCAACTCCGTTAGTCTTCACGTATTCGCCACCTCCAACGGTAACCCTCGCGACGACCGCGGGCTTGACGCCATCCTCATCACCCGTGGACGTGACAGCCACGTTCAGCAGGTCGGTGACGGGGTTCGCGTTGGGCGACATCACCGTGACCAACGGGACCGCCGCCAACCTGACCGGAAGTGGGGCGTCGTACGCCTTCCAAGTGACGCCAACCATCGCCAATTCTTCAACGAACGTCAGCGTGGGCGCGGGCACTGTTGTGGACGCATCGACAGGGAACGCCAACGCGGCATCTAACACACTGTCGTTCACGTACTCGGCAAATCCGTCGGTGACTCTTGCGTCCGGAACTCCGACGGGTGCTGTTTATCCGATCACGGCCACTTTTAGCACATCGGTCACTGGGTTCACGTTGGGCGACATCGCCGTGACCAACGGAACCGTGTCCAACTTGCTGGGAAGCGGCGCCACGTACACATTCGATGTGACCACTACCATGTCGGACTTCGACGACGGTAAGCGTGGGCGCGGGCGCCGTGACGGGCGCAACGTCAGGGCTTGGAAACACAGCATCCAACACGCTGTCATTCACGTACTATTACAACCCGGCAACAGACCCGCGCTGTTTGCGTGGTACGATCCGTCCGACAGCGCCACGGTGTTCAGCGACACGTCGGGCACAACCCAGCAAAACACGGCAGGGGGAACGTGATGCGCGTGAACGACAAGGGCCGAACGGGTACCACGTGACGCAGGCAACTTCCGCCAAGTGCCCGACACTGGATACGGCGGAGCTGAACTCGAAACGGTCCCTCCGCTTTATTAACTCGCGGTCTGGCTTGTTGGAGTCCGTGAACAATTTCTGGAACGCGGTCGGGGTAAGTGCGAGTGTTTTTAGTCGCCAAACAGCTAACGACTGCAACGTATCCAGAAATAGGGGTTTACGGGTATTAGAGGTTATATGCTTGGATCGTCGAACGGCAATTGTTATCTCATGTCTTATCAGTCAGAGGTACAGACCGTTCTCCTATTCGCTCCCGGTTGTATACGAAACCGTGAGCACCAGGGCTCAGTTCTTTGACAACAAGGCACACGTCCTGGCGCTTTCATGCAACAGCAGTACAAACGCATTTTCACCCGCTTCGACGGACGAGCTGGTTATGACAGAATGGGATCGGACCCTACAACTGGTTCAGGAAATCTCGCTATTGGAGGAGACACCCAACGCGAGTCGTGCCTTTGACGGGTGGATTGGCGAGATCCTTATCTACAACACCGCCAAGACGTCAGCGGAACTTGAACGGATCCGCGGGTATCTTGTTGCCAAGTGGGGCACTCCCGCCGCCATCCCAGCGTAGAAACTATTATCTCTTCCAATTTGTAATAAAGCAATGGAATACCCACTATTATCAAATAGTGCTAGATTCCAAGGCCTCTGAAAACGTGATTGACTCCACCACCGGGTTACGTCAATTTAGAATCAAACCAGACCCGAGGGCGCCCATCATTGACAGTACATGGCGCGGTGGTGTGCATTATGCCTACGTTGACGCAGTACCTTTGATGAGGACCATGCTATTGTCGGGCTTGTTTCCCCGAGTTTCTCCGGTGGTGAGCATAACCAACAGGATTGCATTGTTTTATGCAACGAGACTGTCATGGGTGGATCAGACGGGGACATCTTTCTTACGCCATGATCAACGAACACGCATTTTTTAACCTAAAGAACCCACACCTGTTCAGAAACGGAGGACATATTACGGTAGGAGCGTCGTACATTGACAGACTTGACGGAAACGAGACTCAATTCCCCCGTGCAGACGGGTGGTTTTGTGTGCATCCTACGTTTTGAAAAGATTCGCGGGTTCAACAAGTGCAATTGTCATGGCAAGTAATTTCTGCGATCATATATGGGTGGTTGCTTCGGAAAATTCACTCTCGTGGACACTCTAGAATCTTCGTTCAGGCGCTTGACAAGTGACCCAGTTGATTACTCGCACGCTTACGAGTCTTTTTACCTAAATTCACGTCCCAGAACTCGCCACGTGGTAGAGGCCACCTTAGACTTGCATCGCTCCGAAATTTAGCCAAGTTCGACACTTGTACAAGTCCAGCCACCTTCGCGTCCTGTCCAGGCCGTGCCAGCAGACGTAACGGACCTTGGCACATTGTGCACAAATAGGCAAAATCACGTGCAAGTCACGCATCTCACGTTGCAAGCTCTCTGCCGGTAGCCATGGCTTCCCGAAACGCAGGGCCTTGCGAGAAGGCGTTGGCAATGCTTGGAAAAATCCTCGATGGTCTCGAGGACGGCCAGACAAAGATATCTGACCAGCTCGCACACCTGA
This sequence comes from Mesostigma viride, assembly GCA_009746045.1. Lineage (NCBI taxonomy): Eukaryota > Viridiplantae > Streptophyta > Mesostigmatophyceae > Mesostigmatales > Mesostigmataceae > Mesostigma > Mesostigma viride. The sequence goes on from RPFO01000470.1 coordinate 19,695, forward strand.
CGCACAAGGTCTCCCTTCTTTCCGGAAACGAAGGTGCTGTTGGAGGCACCGGACCTACCTGCGAGGTCTTCAAGATTCACGACGCCGGATATGACGATGTCGACCGCAAGACGCCAAAAATTTGCGTCGAGTGGGTCTACGAGAAGAATGCGGCAAAGCCGAGGAAGGTCGAGGACCGCTGCGAGTGGATTCGCCTCGACCAAGCCGACGGGTGCGTTAAGATGGTTGACGATTTCCTCAATGGCTTCTCCAAGTCCAAGCGCCAGCCAGGCATTTCCCCCATTGCGCTCTACAGGGCATGGGAGGAGGTAAAGAAGGGTTTCGAGGACGCAAAGACCGCCACTTCCAATGGCAGGAAGAGGAGCCGCGAGGGAGCGTCAAGCTCCCACGGCCATGGCGACAAGAAGAACTCCGCCTCGTACGTGAAGAGCCTGACTGGACACTCCAAGGACAAGGAGTAGATTGTCGTCTTGTTGACGACGGCAACGAGCTTGCCATTTCGCTCTTGTCGAGCTGATAACGAATGTAAACGTGTTATATTTTTAATGAATTCGTTTATGCAGTATAAAACGCGTCAATATATGCTGAAAACAATTTTCATTTCGTCTCGAATTGCAGTTCTAACTGCGGGTTAAAAATCCAGAGTAAACCTCTCATGCATCGACGCAGGTCGTGTGGGATTCTTGCATAGGTCGTCTGAGTTTCCAGATTAATAAACCCTAACACTCTGCACACCCCGCCGCGCGGCCCTCGCCGGCTCCCTCACCCTGCGAGGACATGGCGAAAAATTGGGCGTCTTTTCTTAAGAGTAAGTACGTGCAATTTTTCGCCACATCCAACAACCCACGCCACCCAGCGCCGGCCAGGGGGGAAGGTGGCGAAAAATTGGGCGTTCTTTATATAAGAGTAAGTACGTGCAATTTTTCGCCATCACTCTCACACCTTGACAAACACCTCCTATGACCCGCGCCAAGGGGTGGCAGGGTGGCGAAAAATTGGGCGTTCTTTATATAAGAGTAAGTACGTGCAATTTTTCGCCATCACTCTCACACCTTGACAAACACCTCCTATGACCCGCGCCAAGGGGTGGCAGGGTGGCGAAAAATTGGGCGTTCTTTATATAAGAGTAAGTACGTGCAATTTTTCGCCATCACTCTCACACCTTGACAAACACCTCCTATGACCCGCGCCAAGGGGTGGCAGGGTGGCGAAAAATTGGGCGTTCTTTATATAAGAGTAAGTACGTGCAATTTTTCGCCATCCTTGTCACACCCCCAACACACCATCACAACTGCCGGGGTGGTGACAGATGCCAGCCTAAATGTCACAAGCTTGGTGAGCAGTGGTGGCAGGCGGGCACTTATGTTTTTTGCAAGTGGTTTAGGGTTTTAGGGTTTAGGGTTTAGGGTGAGACCCCATCCTAGGCCGCTGTCACTATAGGGTCACTATAGGGGTGGCAGATGCCAGCATAAGGGTGGTGCACTTCTCCTAGTCGCGATGACGGAATGATGACGGAATGATGATGGAAGCTACTTAATTAATTAATTGGTTTCAACAAATGTTGGAGACCCGGGCCTCCACCGTGTTGAGTGTCGTGTTCAGCGAGGTCAGCTTCTCGGCCAACGGCCAGGTCACGTGCTCCTCCAGCACTGCTCAGATATGTCATCCTTGCAGAGGGAGGAAGCCGATGTGCCGGCTGTCGGCTGCGCAGGCTGGGCTGGGGCGCGGATGTTGGTGGCGATTTGGTCCAGGGGTAGCTGGAAGAAGCTGCACAGGATAGCGAGGCGGTGGTCTCCCCTGTTAAAAAGAACCTCTCTAGGTTCTCGTCGGGGATTGGCCCTGTGCACCCATGGAGCTTGCGTTCCTGTGCTAAGTAACGCACGATTGCGGCGCATTCTGCTGTGGTAAGCTGCAGCCAGTGCAGAAAAGAAAAGCGGTCGTTATATCGGGTAGCCACTGTCGCCATTTGTGGTCGTGGCATGGTTTCTTAGGTTCAGGCGAAGCGCTTGGCGATGGGTTTGCTGGCGATGGATTGGCGAGCCCAGGACGGGCTGGGCCAGGACGATGGCGAGTGGGTTGGGCTGGGAGCCGGCAAGCTCCTTTTCCAAACCCCGTTTTGCTTTTGGGGTCGTCATAGCTGCTTGTCACGTGCGTAACTTTGGCAATACTGCGTTTCAGCCGTAACCGATTATACTGGCATGTGCGTCTCAAAAAAAAAAAAGCGCATCGAATGCAAGTGGTCTGACCGAATTTGGGGCTCAGACGCAAAAGATCTGAACTCCGCCGTCAGGCATACCGCCGTCAGCCATTTGCGTCACTCGCGGACATGAAGGTCTTCCTCTATGGGAGATCATGTAGCACATCATTCCTTGCTGGATGGATGGAGGTGGGCGAAGCCGGATGTGCGCCGATAATGCATGGCCCCCATGGATGATGCCTTCAGCATTCAGCCACGCCCTGCCTATAATGGTACCCCCATGGATGTCGCATTAAGAATTTAGCCATGCTATGCCATGCAGAGAGATGCTCTCTGTCGAGAAGCCATGTCCTAGCTCTTGTATTCTGATCAGGCACTCCGCAAAGGTGAAAACCATTTGCCGTTCAGTGTCGGGCCGCGGAAAACGCGGAAAAACGCGATCTTGTATAGCCATGATGATCTCCCCCACATAACATACTCCCCTTAGCTGGGCATAGTGTGAAGATTATGAGGGTGCAGGTGCCCTGGTGCACCTAGAGCAAGGTCCGCTTACATTCCCACCCTTGCAGGAACTAGTAGCCCAGAATGTATTAAAAGCCATATGCCCCTTCTCAGGGATATGTGCTACATTGACTCCCAACGGAGTGATGTTCCTAATGTTTAATATAATTAATGGCCACCTCCCCCCGGCCAAGCGGGTCACGTTCGCGGACGCGGCGGGGAAGAACCTGGATGTCATAGTCGCCGAGGCTGCTAAGTCGGCTGCCACCGCAGTCGCGTCACAGAATGTGGCTCAGCTCAGACAACGCAATATCATTCTCAAGAATTTTGAGAAGGGCGAGCATGACACCGCACACGCACTTACCGAGGCCTTGCGGGGCCCCGCGTTCTTGGGGGTGCTGCAGCTGCGCCATCACGTGACCAATTGACAGGGGAATACGTAATGATCGATCGTTCAGGCTCGCAAGCGATTTGCCCCGCAGCCCGTTGCTAGCCAGGGTAGAAGTCCGCAGGTGAGCTTATTGGTCCTGAGGATAGCCGCTACACTACCGCCTCGTCTGCCCATTACAGTACGTAGAGGACAGCTCGGATGATGATTACATCCCATCTACTAGTGCTAACGGTTGGGGGATGATGCAGACTATATTTCAAGGAACAACCAGCGCAGGCCAGAAA
>RPFO01001515.1:0-23064 GCA_009746045.1 Mesostigma viride
CACCTTTCGCCACGCCGGCCGGCCGGGGCGCACGATCGACTCGTCCCACTGAGGGACTTCGCTCGCACTCCGCTCGCTGCGATCCTGTCCTCGCACGAGGCGCGTCGGGCCGGCCTTTCCAAGCGGCCAAATGCCAACGTGTTCCTGGAGTACGAGCGGAGGACGGACGGGTCCACCTGGGTGCGCGCCGTGTGCATCAGCTCCATCCCGCCCAGCCGCGGCGTGCCCGCCGTATACCACGAGGACGGCGTGTCCCCGGCCCGCGTCCTCGCCGACGCGCGCGCCGCGTGAGGTAGATAGCCAGGGTAGATAGGAGATACGTGCTTTAACCCGCCTATTTATGAATAAAAGAGTGTATGAACCCTATTCAATGAGTCCCATCATGTTCCCACGGTAGCTAGATGCGCATAGCTAGGACCGCGGACCCGCGAATTCGGCCAAGTCCCAAGCCCGCTATCCGGGCGCGTCCGTGCGCGTTGACGCCACGTGCCTTATGCTTACATCCGTCACCGTCTAGGTCCGTCCCGGTCACTCGGTAGTACGCGCGCCTTTCATTGGTGGATACTAGGAGTACGGCGCCAGAAGAGAGGTGCGGTTCACATCCGCCCCGTGGATCTCCCGCCGAACGGAGCGATCCGATTGGAGGATACTCGGAGCGCCGCGCCGATTCGGCCCGAAAGGGATGTGCATCCCTCTGTTCCACCCTCCCTTTTTGCCCTCTTCACCCCCTTTTTTGACCCCCGACAACCCCCTTCCCGACCCCCGAAAAAGGCCTGTTCCGGTGTTCCGGCCCACCCCCCCTGGGCCGGTATCATCTGAAAAAAAAAATTTTCTGGGGCCAAAATCCTTCGTTTTGGACTTAGCCGATTTCGGCCTCCTCTCTCTCTCTTCCCTCTCTCTTCCCTCTCCCCTCTCTCTCCTCTCCCTTCCCGTCTTTACATATCCAGGGTATAGGGTTCTATTTATTTATTTTTCCTATAAAATCAGTTTTATAAATGATACCAGCACGCCCCCTCCGGGAATAGGAACGGTATATATAGGCGGCTATTCGTCCTATTTAACCGTGGGGCGTGAATAGGACACCGTCTTATATATCCTATTTCCGGGATGGCGTGCCGGTATCTTTTCTAAAACTGATTTTATAGGAAAAATAAATAAATAGAACCCTATACCCCTGGATATATAGGGACGGGAAGAGAGGGGAGAAGAGAGAGGGAGAGGAGAGAGAAAGGAGAGGGAGAGAGAAAGGAGAGGGAGAGAGAGAAAGGGGAAGAGGAGAGGCCGAAAACGGCTAAGTCCAAAACGAAGGATTTCGGTCCCAGAAAATTTTTTTTTTCAAATGATACCGGCCCAGGGGGGGTGGGCCGGAACACCGGAACAGGGCTTTCTCGGGGGTCGGGAAGGGGGTTTTCGGGGGTCAAAAAAGGGGGTGAAGAGGGCAAAAAGGGAGGGTGGAACAGAGGGTACACCCGTCTCTGGCGCGGCGCTTGGAGTATCCACCAATAGGATACGAGCAGGCGTCCGATCGGATCGGTCGGCGCGGCGCAGGCAGAGTGATTGGCACACCGTGGATCGGAGGATCATCCTGGCCGTCCGTGGGAGCCCGTCGCCACTACATAAACGGGACACCCACTCTGTCCGGGCATCCCACGCAACGAGCTCTCACTCGAGACACGGCCTCGAAAGCCCTCTCCCCATCTCCCGAAATCTTCCCCCAAATGGCCACTCCCAATTCCTCCCCGGTGTCCGGCGCGGTCGTCCAGGTAAGAATTGAGGGCGCGAGGACTCTCTCTCTGTCCGCCATTCTTCCCCGAGTCTGTTCGCGTGTCCGCTTGTCCTGTTTCTCTCGCTGACCTCGATCGTGCATTCTTCCCTCGCGTGCTGTCCGCGCCCCCCGCAGGCCGACACGGTTCCCCAGGCGCCCGGGGCGCCCCGAAAGCCGCGCGAGGGAGACGATTCTTACCTGACCCACAAGCAGGCCGCCGCGGCCCGTCGCGACCCGATCCGGCCTCGCAAGCTGTTTAAAAGGCCCCACGCTCATTGCCGACGGTGCGGGCGCAGGACGACGCGCGTGGCGCTCATGCGGGTCAAGCGGCATTTCCACGGGGGAGAGGAATGCGACATCCTCTGCAAGCGCTGCCGCGAACACGACGGGTTCTTCGAGTGGCGCATGGACTACGCGCGCGTCTGCGATTACCAGATCGCCGAAGAGGCCGGCGAGCAGGTCCTCAGGGACTTCGGCCACCCCTCCGCGGCCTGTGACAAGAAGTGCAAGCTCATCCGCGAACGCTCCGAGGGGGACGTTATCGATCTCATGTTCGACGAGCACTTTGACCCGTTCGACGAGGACGACGACTGGAATCCAGGCTGGAACCGCGATTCTGACGGTACCCTGGACGAGTCCGAGGACGATGACGACCTGTCGGATTTTTAGTGGGAACTTAGGGGTGGACAGCCCTACCAAGCTCCTCCTATTGGAGGCTCGAAACGAGAGCCTCGTCATGTAATGCACTATTTAATTATGAATAAAGGAACCCTCTTGTCTTGCTCAACGAGTCATCCCACGCGCGCCCATCATGCACTAGGTAGGACCCGCGGCCTCGCGACCGAAATCGGCTAAGTCCTATAGACGTCCTCGGACCCGGCGATGACCCGCGCCGTCACGCGATGACCGACACGTGGCACCGTCGATGACCGACACGTGGCACCGTCGATGACCGACACGTGGCACCGTCGATGACTGACACGTGGCACCGTCGATGACCGACACGTGGCACCGTCGATGACCGACACGTGGCACCGTCGATGACCGACGCGTGGCACCGTCGATGACCGACACGTGGCACCGTCGATGACCGACACGTGGCACCGTCGATGACTGACACGTGGCACCGTCGATGACCGACACGTGGCACCGTCGATGACCGACACGTGGCACCGTCGATGACCGACACGTGGCAGACGTCTCGCGCGATGGCTGGGACACGTGTGGCGTAGTACAAACTAGTACAACGTGGGTTTCCGTACTTCAAACTTACGTAACTAGTCAGTTGGGTAGTACAAACTAGTACAACGTGGGTTTCCGTACTTCAAACTTACGTCACTGGCCAGTTAGGTAATACAAACTAGTACAACGTGGGTTTCCGTACTTCAAACTTACGTCGGCTAGTTTGGAGTACTTCGAAGTAGATCCGTAGCGTCTGAAGTAAAGTTCCCTGTACGTCAAGTTGATTCCCCGCGCCCCGCGCAGATCTGACGCGTTGCAGGGCGGTACGGCGTAGTACACCGTACTTTGAAGTAATTCCGTATCGTCTGAAGTACGATTCCATGTACGCCCCGTTAATTCCCCGCGCCCCGCGCAGTCTGGTCACGTTGTCGGACGGTACGACGTGGTACGCTTAGTTCCCGTGCCCCGCCGTACCACGCCTGTAGTATCGACGCCCCACGACGCGTCGCACGCGCCCTAGGCCCTCAGACTGCTCGCCGAGGCCAAGGACTTAGGCGATTTCGACTCGAAAAAGGCCTAGAGACAAGAAAAGTGCGCGACGACAGGCGATATCACTGTACCAGGGCGCATGTATAGTACATTTCGTGCCATGTGGCGACGGCACAATAGACGAGATGCACGAAGCTCGCCAGTGCAGCAAATGGATATATAACGAAAGCAATGGTCGCCTGGCACGGAGAAGGGGCACACGATTGGATATTTAAGGATATTTAACGATTTATTGACGCATGCGATCCGGGGCATCGCCCCAAACGCGTAGATACTAAATTTCGACATCGAAAAAGCGAGCAGAGTTCGGCATTGCTGTCTGTCAACCGATGCATTTCCAGGTCATTACGTCCATGCCAGCGGACAGGAGACGGTTAGGACGTAACGCCAGCGTCTGGAACGCGTTTATATTGCGTCGACGTCTTCCCACGCATTGCCATCGTCTCCCCTTTCCATTTTCGTCGACAAAACTCACGCAATATCCGACAACGACGCCATGAATCCCAGGCCTACTAACGCAGGGGCCGAGGCGATGGCGATGGTTGAAAGCTTGCACGTCGCGTGCAGCCAGCTCGCGAATCGACTGCGTGATGCCAGGACGTCGCTGAGGCGCGTCTGTCGCGAGCATGGCGAATTCGAACAGCGCCTGAGCGATGTCGACAATGAATCCCCCGTTCACGCGATCCACGACGCGTGCCTCGGCCCCGTGACAGAGGATGGAGGACGCATCCTGCTGTTTCACATCACGTGGGACAGCGGCGAACAGGAGCTCGTCCAGGTGACCAGTCTGAACACAGGCTGCGACGATGCGGTCAAGGCGATGGCTGCCACATTTTCGTCTACTCGTAACCTGCCAGCAGGGGGGCACGTTCCCGTGACGCGAGAGGAAATGCTGGAGTTGTGGTCGATGCACTTGCGCCTGCACGGGGTGATGGAGGCCGTTTTCCCTCCTCCCATAATTGGCCAGGGGACGATGCAGGGGATGTTGTTTGACCCCAGCACCCCCCTGGATTTTAATGCAATGTTTGCTGGCTGGTGACATAAGTGGCTACTTGATAGCCATGATAATGACCTACCATGGCAATTGAATTAATAAAGGCATGATGTTCTCCATGACAATGAGTTCTAGGAATTAGGGTAATTCATATTATTATTAATGTCTGCCTGGCCATTCCCCAGGAAAACGGGGTCACTCTGCAAAAATTTTGACCGCGCGGAAGGACTCGCCGTCGAGGATGTCCCCTCCCGGGCGCTCTCAACCGCTTCGCGACGTGACCCCGAGGGACCTTCCCGTACGCTTCCCGTACGCTTCCCGGTAGTTCGCGGTAGTTCCTACTAGTTGCTGGTTAGTTCCCAGGGAGGGGTGTGGATAGTTCCCAGGGTCTATGGATTTCCCAGGAAATCCCAGGATATCTAGGGATTCCCAGGGAGGCCAAGGAAGACAGGGACTCTCCAGGGACCCAAGGGTACGCAACAGGGTCCAGGACATTCCAGATGTCCAGGGACCAGAGGACATACCAGGTGTCCGGGGACCCAGGGACAGTCCGGATGTCCGCTGGACCGGAGGACATGTCAGACGTCCGCTGGACCGGAGGACATGTCAGACGTCCGCTGGACCGGAGGACATGTCAGACGTCCGCCGGACCCAGGGACAGTCCGGATGTACGCGGACGGGCGGGCGGATATCCAGGGAGTGGTCGTCGAGGACATGCGACCTGCCACGTGGCGCGAGTGGATTGGAGGGAAGTACGAGGAGGTCGTGGAACCACGGGGGTACGGGGGGATACGGGGAAGCACGGGGATGTACGGAGAGTATCCAGGGAGGCGTGGTGTCGTAACCGCAATTCGGACAATGTCACTTGGCTTGTCATACACCCGCCACGTGGCGCATATGGATTGGAGGGAAGTACATGGAGGTCGGGGAACCACGGGGAGTACGGGGAAAAATGTGTACGGGGGAAGTATCTCCGAACTCCCACATGACCGTCGCGTCGCCGTACCACAGGCGGGAGGGTGCCGCGCCCGACGCCCGACGAAAGCGAATGCTGCAGCTCGCCGCCGCGCAGGGGATCCCGCCGGCCGTGCAGCAGTCGTCCGGGTTCCTCCAGACCGCGTTCAACGGCGTGCTCAAGCTGCTGTTCCGGAAAGTGGGCTCGAAGATTATCCGCGAGGCGATCAAGCGGGAGCAGGGGCTCCAGGCTTTACTCCGATTCAACTCACCCCTTAAAGCTTTTAACATGGGCGGGCTGCAGAGCTACCTGGGCACCAAAGGGGCGCGCGTGGCCAGGGCGGTGCGGATCGGCATCCGCGTCGTACGCATTGTCATGATGGTAGCCTACGTCATACCCAAGGGACTCGAGGAGTTCGACGTGATGGAGCTCGCGGCCGGGACCGCGGCCGACGGGTACGACCGCACGCACGACGCGATCGTCGGGATCGAGGGGGACGAGGACGAGGAGCTGGCGGCGCTCGCGGCGGCGGGCGCGGTCGAGGAGGAGCTGTCCGTCGACGACGAGATCGTCTATTTTTAGCCGACGAGCCGGCGGCGGCGGCGAAAAGTTCTCAGGGAATCGTATCCGGATCCGGACCCGAACCATGTCCGACGTGCGCGTGCTGACGATCCACTCCGACGCGGCCAACGTGACCGACGCGACCACGAGCGCGGCCAACGAGTGGGTCGTGACCGTGTCGGCCGACGAGTCCGCGCCTTTGCTCGGCCCGCGGTGGAAGATGCATCTGCTCTACGCGTGCGTGAAGGGCTTCGTGCCCGCGGGCACCAGCCGGGTCGTGGGGATCTACTCGGACGGGTTCCTCGGGGCGGCGGACGGGGGGATGACGCTGTTGGCGGCCGAGACGGCGCTCACGAACCTCGCGTCCGACGTCACCGTGGTCAACCAGCAGAATTACTTGCCCATCGCGAACCCGCGGCTGCTCAGGGACGGGGGCTCGTTCCGCGTGCGCGTGTGCCACCTGGACGCGGCCAGCCCGCTGACCGCGGGCGCGCGGCCCGTCGTGGGCGACTGGACGCTCGTGCTGCGGCTCGAGATGTTGGGCAGCAAGCCGCGGACGTGAGCGCGCGCGGGCGCCGGCGGAGGCAGGGGGCGGAGGGCGGACTCGGCTTGAAACCGAGCTTACTCTGGCCGATTCCTCTGGGGAGAGGTGTGTGATGCCTGATTCCTCTGGACACGAGGTGCGTGATGGCTGATTCCTTTGGAAGGAAGAGATCACAGTGTAAATCCTCTCTGATGTGAGACGAATCGGGCTGATTCCTCTGGACACGAGGTTGCTTCATCTGCAGAGGAAGACGTCGCCGGGCTGATTCCTCTGGACACGAGGTTGCTTCATCTGCAGAGGAAGTCGTCACAGGGTGATTCCTCTGGAGACGAGGTCCTGCAGAGGAAGACGTCGCCGGGCGATTCCTCTGGACGAAGGGAGATTTAGCGCGGCCGGTGTGGAATGCCACGTGGCGAGGTTCTATTGGTTACGAAATTTGGCGCGGCCGGTGTGGAGCGTGGCCGTAGAGGAGTCGAAGGGACGCGGGGAGGCCACGGGGAAGGCGGGGGGCACGGGGAGGGCGGGGGAGGCGGGGAAGGCGGAGGCGTAACCGAAATTCGGCGAATCCGATTGGACACGAGAATTGGCGCCGCTGACATAGAGAGTGCCACGTGGCGTCGACGGATTCGACGGAACTATAAGCGCCGCGCCAGAGACGGGTGTACCCTCTGTTCCACCCTCCCTTTTTGCCCTCTTCACCCCCTTTTTTGACCCCCGAAAACCCCCTTCCCGACCCCCGAGAAAGCCCTGTTCCGGTGTTCCGGCCCACCCCCCCTGGGCCGGTATCATTTGAAAAAAAAATTTTTCTGGGACCGAAATCCTTCGTTTTGGACTTAGCCGTTTTCGGCCTCTCCTCTTCCCCTTTCTCTCCCTCCCTCTCCTTTCTCTCTCCCTCTCCTTTCTCTCTCCTCTCCCTCTCTCTTCTCCCCTCTCTTCCCGTCCCTATATATCCAGGGGTATAGGGTTCTATTTATTTATTTTTCCTATAAAATCAGTTTTAGAAAAGATACCGGCACGCCATCCCGGAAATAGGATATATAAGACGGTGTCCTATTCACGCCCCACGGTTAAATAGGACGAATAGCCGCCTATATATACCGTTCCTATTCCCGGAGGGGGCGTGCTGGTATCATTTATAAAACTGATTTTATAGGAAAAATAAATAAATAGAACCCTATACCCTGGATATGTAAAGACGGGAAGGGAGAGGAGAGAGAGGGGAGAGGGAAGAGAGAGGGAAGAGAGAGAGAGAGGAGGCCGAAATCGGCTAAGTCCAAAACGCCATTTTCCTGGCCATAAAAAAAAAAGTTTTCCAAATGATACCGGCCCAGGGGGGGGGCCGGAACACCGGAACAGGCCTTTTTCGGGGGTCGGGAAGGGGGTTTTCGGGGGTCAAAAAAGGGGGTGAAGAGGGCAAAAAGGGAGGGTGGAACGAGGATGCACCCGTTTCGGGCCGAATCGGCGCGGCGCTCTGAGTAGCGACCAATCGGGTCGCTCGGTTTTGGCGGGAATTGGGGGAAATCGGCGCGGCGCTCTCCGTGGAGATCTCGGGCTGACTCGGGGAGTTTCGGGTCGATCGGGGACTCTCGGGTCGGATCGGGGACTCTCGGGCCGACTCGGGTCGAATCGGGCCGAATCGGGTCGAATCGGAGGGAGAGGGGAGAGGGAAGAGAGAGGGAAGAGAGAGAGAGGAGGCCGAAATCGGCTAAGTCCAAAACGCCATTTTCCTGGCCATAAAAAAAAAAGTTTTCCAAATGATACCGGCCCAGGGGGGGGGGAGCCGGAACACCGGAACAGGCCTTTTTCGGGGGTCGGGAAGGGGGTTTTCGGGGGTCAAAAAAGGGGGTGAAGAGGGCAAAAAGGGAGGGTGGAACGGAGGGATGCACCCGTTTCGGGCCGAATCGGCGCGGCGCTCCAAGTAGCGACCAATCGGATCGATCGGTTTCGCCGATGTGACGGGTGGCGCGGCGCTCCAAGTATCGGCCAATCGAATCGCTCGGTTTTGGCTGGAAATTCGGGGACGGGTAGGGTCCTGGCACGAGGAGATCCACGGGAAGGTCCACGGGGAGGTCCACGTACGGCGCGCCGGATCCGCGGGACGGACGCGATTCGGGTACGATTCGCGGGTTTGGGACCGTCGATTGGCGCCGTGTCGATCCGCGGGACGGACGATCCCCGTGTCGGTTCGGAGGATCGGATCCGTGTCGGTTCGGAGGATCGGGAGGAGTGCGCCTACATGAGCCGCCGAGACCCTCGTCTCCCCTCATCCCTTCCTCTCTCCCTCTCAACGATAGAAGCGCGCACGGTAGAATGAACGAGACACGGGACGTGTCCAATAGTCTCGCGGGGACGCCGGGCGAGTCCGACGGTCCCGCCGCGGTGCCGGACCCCTCCCTGTCTGTCACCCCCATGGAGGTCGATCCACTCGCGCCCCTCGTGCCCTGTGGGGCGGTCGAGGACGCGCGGGATGTCCCGAGTGTCCGCGCGCCGATGGACCCCGGACGCTGTGCCGCGCCGTGTGCGCCTGGTTCGACGCCGCGGTCGTCAGGGACCCGAGGGACTCGGCGTGCGTCACGACGTCCCAGTTCGCCGACGAGATGGACCGCTTCCTCCTGTCCAAGGGCCTGCCGGCGTACGACCGGTCCGGCCTGGCGGGCGACCGCCCGCAGGCGCGCGGCGCGCATTTCAACCTGATATCCGCCATCGCCGCCGCCTACGGCGCCGTCGTGAGCGATTTCGGCGACGGCCTGACGCTCTGCCGTCTCCTCGTCCGTCCTCCGGCCGGCGGGTACCCGTTCGACCCGTCGCCGCTCCCGAAGCCCGCGTCCTTCGACGACGACGGGTACTTCGCCGCGATCGCGCGCAAGGAGCTGATACAATCGCGGCTCGCCGAGACCTCCGCCGTGCTGGATGAGGAGGATCTGGACCGTCTCGAGTGCACGGACGAGGAGGACGCGTTCGAGTCCCACCTTCGACGCCCCATGCGTTCGCGCATCTGTGCCAGTTCCGCGTCGCCCGGCGCGCGTACGACCGCAAGCGCGTCCCGCGCCCCGAGTGGCTCGATAGGACGATCGCCGAGATGAGGCGCCAGGTCTCCTGGGACTACGACGAGTCTGCCAAGGGGAGGACGAGGGCCGGGACGCACATGTCGGATCACCTGACGGACGTACTCGGATGGCCCTCGACGGCGGAGGACGCCTTGCCCCTCCAGACGTCCCTCGAAGACGCGGCCGGATCCGGGCAGGACGCCGTCGCCGCCCTCCGCGTGTCGCCGAACGTGTCGAGCCAGATTTCGGCTGCCGTCCGCGCGTCTGGGGGCGGTAAAGCGACGCGCGCCGAGCCGTTCGTCGGAGATCTCCCGTCGCGTCTGTTCGCGCGCGTGCCGGACGCTCGCATGTCCTTGTCCGCCTTCCGACACCTCTACTTCGAGCGTCACCTCGGATGGCCGGCGTCCCGGCGCTTCACCGTCCCCAACGAGGTGGTCGCCGCACAGCTGGCCGCACGCGGCATCCGATTGAGCGGGCGGAAGAGGGGCCGCGACGTCACGGTGGACGGCCCGCCTGCCAAGAACGTGAAGTGGGTCGAGGGCCTGGCCCTCGCGCCGGGCGTCGTGGTCCGCGAGAGCGACGTCGAGTGCGATGCGGGGAATTAGACTAGCTTTCTACTAGTGACGTGTTTGCGTTGGTTTGATGATGTGTGGACGATAATTCCGTTTATTACGATTTTTTATTCAATACAATCGATTTATAAATGCCACGTGGCGTCTTTGTTTGTTTGGTAACGCTAGAGTCTCACTCCTAGGACTCTTTCGCGGACTCGCGGACTCGCGGACTCGCGCGTTCGTCCCTTTTTTTGTCAAGTTACGGACGGGTGCGCCAGTCCGGCGACCGCGGTCCTTTCGGGGTCGTTCGCGTACAACCCGTCGAACACCTCGTGCCAGTTTTCGGGCGTCGCGCGTTCGCGCGCCGATTCCAGATCCTCCCTCGTCGCCAGGTCGAACCACCCGCTATGGCCCTTTTCCGCGCGCAGGCGGATTTCTCGGTCCACGTCCGCCAGGAACTGCTCGTACGCCTCTCGGTTCGTGTACCCGCGGTAGAGTTCGTCCGGATCGTCCCGGTGTCCGTGGAGGTACGGGTACGCGCGGACGACGAGACCGTCCACGAGTCCGCGGAGAGTGTCAAGGACGTTGCCCATGTCCGCGTGTCTTTTGTCGGGGAAGGGAGGGGGGGGGAGACGCGCGCGTCTCGTGCACGAACGGGAGGAGAAAATGTCCCCTCCCTTTATACCGCGGTTTTCGCGCGACTCGACTCGATCGATCCGCTCATGGCGCCCGGATTCCATTCGGCTCGCTCGTTCTTCGGAGCCGGGTTCCGATCGACGCGCGACCGATCGTCCGGGTCCTGGTGGAGAAGCAAGGACGGCAGCGGGACGGTCGGCGGGGACGGCTTCGGGACGGAGGGCGACGAGGACGGGGGCGAGGACGGACGCGGACGTTCCGGTTCCCGGTGTCCGTGGAAAGGCGGTCGACGCGCGGTCGCCGCCGAGGTGCCAGTCACCGACTTTGGCCCGGAGGAGGAGAGGTACGCGTGTGTGAACCTGAACGCGCGGGACGCCCCGCCGCCCGTGACCCCGCAGGTGATGCGGTGGGCGGAGGACGTCCGCAGGGAGAGGAGGGAGTCGCGCGTCGTGGGCAAGCTGCGTCTTCCGCCGCCCGTGACGACGGGGGTGCTGAAGTGGGCGGTGGAGGCGAACGAGAGGGGCGAGGGGATGGTCCTCGGTCCGGGATTATTCCGGGACCTACATTATTATAGGGAGCTGCGCGGTTCGATATGGTACATCGATGCGCGGCCACGACGGTCGCGGGGTTCCGATGCCAAAATCCGGCGGCGCGCCGGTTCTGCTCCGTCCACTCCTCTCGGTCGCGCGCGCGGACGACTGCGGACGGTCCCGGAGGCGTCCAACGAGGAGGAAGGGGGGAGGAGTCGGACGGGACGTCGGCGGGGGCGTGTCGGACGCGGCGGGGTCCGCTCGGCGGGCCCGTCCTCGCACCGTGTGAGGTCGGACGCGTGCCGTCACGCGGTGGGCTCGGCGATCCTGGTGCGCGGGTACAGCGCTCCGGCGCCCGCCGCGCCGCCCGCCCGCGTCCCGGGGGGGATGTTCTTACACGGTCCGATTACGTTCACGGAATTCTGGCGAGGATTGACTGCCGATGAACGGGCGGAATATTTGAAGAAACAAATCGAGGACGAAGCCGCTGCCGGAGGTGGTCGACCGCGGGATCCGAGAAGGAAGCGTGCTCCTAGTCCAGACCCAGGAGAGCGTAGAGAGGGTTTGGGCGGAACGGGTCCGAGAAGGGAGCGTGCTCCTAGTCCAGACCCCGCGGGGCGCGGAGAAGGAGGAGGAGGAGGAGGAGGCGACGACACGGAAAAAATTAGGAAGTTACACGGACTCGTGAAACGGTTGAACGAGGACGATAAGAAAAAGGCCCTTGAGAAGTTTCACAGTGCGGGTAGTAACGTTGACGAGGTTCTTGCGCAGATAGAGGCCGAGCTGCTGGGAGGTCCGTATGCGCCTGCCGGTTCGGGCACGAGTGGTGGCACCGGACCTGCGAGCGGTTCGGCCACGAGTGGTGGGGGCGATCCGGTCGCAGGCGATTCGGGACCCGTGGCCGGTGGCGACACGCCAGCTGTCGCCGATGCGGCCGGGTCTGGCTCGGGTCTCGAGGGTTCCGCTCTTGGACCACCTGGAGGAACAGGTTCGGTGTTGTCGAAGACGTTCGGGAGTACGGCATCTTTTGGTACAGTCGTAAAAGATTTCAATGATTTGACAGACGACGTGAAGGAAATCGAAGTGATGCGCGAGGTTTTTACGACGTCCGTTACAGAGCCAGGTGAGAGTAGCAGCGGGAAATCGAAAAAGGCATACAACAGTTTCAAAAAGGCTTTGGATAATCCGAATTTTGACGAACGTAAGGCAGCGGTCGCTAAAGCTCTCCCCGCCTTCTTGAGTAAAAACATTGTTGGACGCGGTGTCTGGGATGAGATGTTGGCGGAGGCCAAGGCACGAATCGAGGAGGCTGCTAGGAAGATGAAGGTCGTCCGCCAATGGTCCCGCGTCCGCCGTGGGACAGCTATCAAAACCAAGTCCAATACCAAGTCCCGGTCGCTGGCACCTGTCCGTCGCCGTCCCGTCGCCGCCGTACGTTCGACCGCGGTGTCCAAGGCCCGTCGCGCGCCCGTTAAGAGGAAGAGGTCCTCTGTCGCCGCCGCGTCGTCGTTGGCCAAGTCCGCGCGTCGCCCCGGAAAATGATCGCAGACCATACTAGGCAGCACCGCGCTCGAAGAACGCAATCATCATGGGTCCATTCCCGAGTTCCACGCGAATCCACGCATCCGGAGTCTCCGACGTCGTCGTCGTCGAGTCGCGGGCCGCGGACATCTCCGACCAATTGGACAAGATCTACGCGCCATGGAAGAGCGCATCCCGGCGGGCCGACGACGACGTAGCCGCGTCCTCGCGTCCGTCCGCGAATCCCGAGCCGAGGCCCACGGGGCAAGGGACCGCCACCGCCTACCTGGACGGCGCCCTGAGAGACATGTACGAGGACGACCACTCGTCCAAGCGGTTCCGCCACGCCGCGCCGTCCGTCCCCGAACAGACCTTCCGAAGCGCCGTGTTCTGACTGAAGTATTTTGACATCGTGGTTTGAACCGATGACAGACGCGCGATGACGCGTGAATTGATGTATTATGAAGGATAATAAAAGGAACGTTTACCGACAAACCCGTTTTGCAACATGTCCCCATAGTGCCAGTACCCGTAGGGTACGATACGATAGTGTCGCGACTCTCTCTCTCTCCCTATCTCTCTCTCTCTCATTTGCGCGCGCCCGACGACTTGGTCGCCGTCCGCTTCTTCGTGTACCGTCTCGCGCCTCCCGCGTGCGATATCTCGCGGATCTCGTAACGGTCGTCCAGCATCGACGACGCGTTGTCGTGCGCGCCGGAGTACCGGCACGTCAGCGGCCGGCGGCCCGACGCGGTCCGCAGGTTCCTGTCGTTGTGCACGGGGAGCATGTACTTGCAGTCCACCGCGACCTCGCGCAACGTCGTCAGCAGCGTGTCCATGCGCCGGTCGCTCGCGTTGTCCCGCGCGCGGTCGGACACGAGCCCGTCCACCCACCAGATTTCCGACCTCTCCCGCAGCAGTTCGATCTCCGCGTCCGCCACCTTCTTGTACAGCGTCAGCGCCTTCCGCAGATCGCCCGTCACCCGTCTGTCCCGCAGGTCCTCCGCGGCGTTCTGACTCCGCGCCATCGCCTCCTCCTCGGCGCGTCGGAGCCGCCCCGGGTGGTCCCTCTCGATGGCGTCCAGCGCCTTGTGCAATCGGATCGTCTCCGCCGACGGACGCGACATGTACCGGTGGACGGACACCGTCCACGTCCGCGCGTCCTTGTCGAGCTGATCGTGGCTGCAGTACCGCACCGCGCGGGCGATCAGCTGTTTCTCCTTGTTCTTCGTCGGCTGCGGCTCCACGATGTGCACGTGGCGGACGCCCTTCAGGTCCAGACCCTCGTTGTACCTCCCGCTCGCCAGGATCAGGTGGACGCGCTGGCCCGTCCGATTCGAAGGGTGGTTGAACACGCCCGCGACGTCCTTCAGTCCCTGGCGATCGGACGCCTCGTTCGTGCCCAGGACGATGTACCGTCGCTCGCTCCGCTCCGCCCTGTCGTCCTCCAATCGCGCGTACCCCATCGCCTTCAGCACCTTCTCGAGGTCGCCGATCCCGTGCTGCCGGGAAAAGCGCGAGTACACGAAATGCTTCTCGCCCGGCGTCAGCTTTCCGACGATCGCCGAGAATTTGGGCGACAGACGCGACAAGTTGCGGAGGAGGGACTCGCCCTCGTACTGATGAAACGACATGTTGTTCGACGTGCCCTGCAGCGTCGTGTAGTACTGGTCGAGGCTTTCCGGGTCGTGTCGCAGATGGGATTTGTGGACTTGCTCGCGGAACGCCTTCTCTTGTTCGGCGCTCATCGGCGTGAGGTGGTCTTCCGCCGGCATGAGCTCGGGGTACGCGCTCAGGTCGCCCGTGAAGTCCGCGAACGAGACGAGGCCGCGGAAATCCTCGGCGTGCGAGTCGAACGCGATCTTGTGGGACGACGGGTGTCGGATCATGTTCACCAGCGTCAGGATCTCGTCGACATTGTCCCCCGGCGTGGCGCTCAGGATCACGGTGTACAGTCCGGACACGTCGACGGCCGGGTTGTGGGCCGGCGCTCGACGGGTCGCCAGGAGCGAGAGGATCGCGGCGTTGTCCTTCTTCTGCATCTCCAGCGGGTGGAAGAGGTTCTGGACCTCGTCCATGATCAGCACCGCGTTGTGGAGGAGTTTCGGGTCCGCGTTCTTGCGGCTGTTGTGGACGTCGACCGCGTGCGCCAATTTCGCGAACGTCAGGATCTCGCCGCCCCACACCCTGGCCTTGACCGCCCTCACGGCCTCGTCCCTGGACATGCGCTTCAGGCGCGGGAACATCGGCGCCCACTCGGCGATCTTCTCGATCGTGTTGTTGCGGCTGTTCTCGATGGACGTCGCCAACAGGATCTTCACCGACCCGCCCGTCTCCGGATCCTGGGCGTCCCAGAACGCGTCGATGGCCGCCATCGTCGTGGCCGTCTTGCCGCTCCCCGTCGAGTGCCACGCCAGGAACCCGCGCGCGGGTCTGCGCGACGGATGGAATCGCGCCATCCGTTCCAGGAACGCGTGGACCGACGTCTGTTGCGGCGACGGGATCTTCTTGGCGTTCGGATCCCTCGCGCAACTGTTGGATCGCGGGTCCGCCAGTTTCTGGCGCGTCTCGGGCGGTTCCGCGTCCGGCCACTCGCCGTCCAGGTACTTCCGCAATTGGGTCTGGAAATCGCTCGTCATCGGGTCCGGGAAGTCGGCGGGCACGCGGCGACTCGCGCGCGGGGCCCGTTCCGCGTTGATGTTCACGCGCGGCTCGTACAGCACCAGAGCCCGCGAGTTGTCCACCGGCGCCGGGGGTGCCGGACGTGCGGTTTGGAAAGGCGCGGAAGGCGCGGAGGGAACGGACGGCGGCGCGATCGGGGGCGCGGTCGGCGCGAAGGTGTTCGTGGCGACGTGCGCGACGCTCGGTCCCGCTGTCCACGGGATGTTCGAACGGGGCGCGGGCGCGTTACCGGACGTCGTGCTCGCGATCGTGGCGCGTTCCATCTCGCGCGCGAGATTGTCGGGCGGTGGGTTGGGAGGAGGCGATGGGACGGGCGGAGGCGGCGGCGGGGCGGTCGTGGGTGGAGGAGGGACCGGGGCGGAGGGAGCGGCGCCCAGTTGCGGCCACGTCACGGGGGTCCTGCGCTCGTGCGGCGTCCACGCGCTCTGCATCCTGTCCACGAGGTTGTCCACCAGCCACGGGAGGCCTTGACGCTTTCGTCCGCGCGCGGGGGCGGGGGGGAGGATGGACGTCGGACGCCTTCGGTTTCTTCTTGGCGTCTCGGATCGCGAATCTCTCCAGCGCGGCTTCCGCCACCTCCAGTTGCGTCTTCGGGTCCGTGAAATCGCGCGGCTTGTCCGTCGCCGCCGCGGATACGACGGTCGCGATGGCTTCCGCCGCCTTCCGGCTCGCGGAGGCGACACCGCGGGACACCGCGGCGGGGGCGCGTCTCATCCGACCCACTAGGCCGTCCACGAACGACGGACGGATGGTCGGGGCGGTCGGGACGTCGTTGGCGATGTCCGCGCGCGTCGACGGCGTCTCGGCGGCGACGGGATCGGGCGCGTCCGCGGTCGTCTCCTCCTCCGCCGCTCGCCTCGACGGTTTCTGTCTGGTCCGGTTTTCCGCCCGCGACGGCCTGGCGGACACGGGGACTGTCTCGACGTCCGTCGCGATTCCGGCGGCTGCGGCCGAACGGCTCTGGGACCGCGTCGTTGCGCGGACGGGGTGTCGGACGCGTTTGTCGACGGACGTCCGGCGCTCGCCGTCTTTTCTCGGCGGTTCGACGGGGCGCGGCCGTCGTTCGACTCGTCTTCTTCGTTCGCATGTTTCTTCGGCGCTCTCGTTTCGATAGTATACTGCGAGGACAAATTTCCGCCGCCGGCGAAAAATAAGTCTCCCGCGTCTATGTATAGCACACGGTCGCGAGTTCCCGATGGCGTTCGTCGAGGCCGTTGCGGGGTTGTTCCGGGGAATGGTGGGGGTGGAAGACGCGATGGGCGCCGCCCGCGCGGCTCGAATCGCGGGAAGGACGGCGGAGGCCGCGCGGTCCGCGGAGACTGCCGCGTCCGCGGCTGCGGCGGGAGGCCGGAGCGCGGCCGCGGCCGCGGACGAGATGGGTCAGGCGGCTCGGTCTGCGTCGCTGGCGGACAAGGCCGTGGGGGCGGCGAAGTCCGTGGGCGGGACGGTGTTGGACGCGGGCATCATGTTCGGCACGTTCGCGGGGTTGGACAAGGTGTTCGGCGGGGGACGCAAGACGATGGCGGATCCGGACGAGACGGGCGGCGCAAGGGAGATCCACAACGGGTTGCCTCATCCTGGCGAAGGCTCCGGCGGCGGTGGGATCGCGAGCGGGGGGTGGCCGGGCGTGGTCCTGCTGTTCCTGGTGGTGATCGTCCTGCTCGCGTGGATCTTTTAAATCCTCGGGCGCGGATGCGCGTCGTCACGGCTCGTTTCGGACGCGTCATTACACGGGGGGTGTGGCGGGAGTGCCCCACTTGGCCACGAGGTACCCGCGGATCAGCTCGAGCTCGGCCGCGGTCTTGGCGGTGTTGTAGATCAGTATCTCGCCGATCCACCCGTCGA
This sequence comes from Mesostigma viride, assembly GCA_009746045.1. Classification (NCBI taxonomy): domain Eukaryota; kingdom Viridiplantae; phylum Streptophyta; class Mesostigmatophyceae; order Mesostigmatales; family Mesostigmataceae; genus Mesostigma; species Mesostigma viride. The sequence continues at coordinate 17,366 of RPFO01001515.1, forward strand.
AGGCGCGGTTCGAGTCGGACTGCTCTCCACCTATAGATAGGTCCCCTGAACCCATTGTAGGGTCCGTTCCAGCTCTAGAATAGCCAGCTCTTCCATCGAAGCGGGTGACAAACGCATTTGTGCTGCTGTTGCATGAAATCGCCATGACGTGTGGTACGTTGTCGAAGAATTCCGCCCTGGTGCACACGAGGTCGTATACATTATTGGGAGGGAAGATGGCAACGGCCTGTACATCTGGATGGTACACTACTACATAACTATTGTTATTTGACGACCCAAGCATATACCCTCTGACACCCGTATACCCCCCTACTATTGGATACGTTGCAGTCGTTAGCTGTTTGGCGACAATGAGGATGCTCGTGTTGGCCCCGATCGCCCCCCAAAAGGTGCTTGCGGACGTTAAGTAGCCCGCGCGCGAGTTGATAAAGCGGAGGGATTGTTTCGAGTTCAGTTCCGTCGTGGCCAACGTCGGACACTTGGCGGAAGTGGCCTGCGTCACGTGGTACCCGTTCGGCCCCTTGTCGTTCATCCGCATCACATTCCCGTCCGCTGCGCTCTGGACGGCAGTCCCCGTCGTGTCACTGAACAGGGTGGCGCTGTCGGACGGATCGTACCACGCGTACAGTGCGGGGTCTGCTGCCGGGTTGTAATAGTACGTGAACGACAAAGTGTTAGATGCCGTGTTTCCGACCCCCGACGTTGCGCTCGTCACGGTCCCCGCGCCCACGCTTACCGTCGTCGCTAAGTCCGACTTGACAGGGGTCACATCGAATGTGTACGTGGCGCCACTTCCCAACAAGTTGGACGCGGTTCCGTTGGTGACGGCGATGTCGCCCAACGCGAACCCGGTGACCGATGTGTTAAAGGTGGCCGTCACGGGATAAATGGCACCCGTCGGGGTTCCCGACGCGATAGTCACGGTGGGAGAGGGCGAGTACGTGAACGACAGGGTGTTGGAAACCGTGTTGGCGTTGCCGGTCACGGCGTCCGTCACCGCGCCCGCGCCCACGCTGACGGACGAGGAGGAGTAGGCGGTCGTGGGCGTCACCTGGAACGAGTACGACGCCCCGCTGCCGGTCAGGTTGGCGGCGGTCCCGTTGGTCACGGCGATGTCGCCCAACGCGAACCCCGTCACCAACCGGCTGAACGTGGCGGTCACGTCCACGGGACTGGTGGTGGGCGTTGAGCTGGATGTCGAGAGCGTCACCGTCGGAGCGGGCGAGTGCGTGAACGTCAGCTGGTTCGCTACGATGTTGAGTTTTCCGGACGCGGTCTGGGCCGCGCCGGCCGCCACGTCCACGGTCGTGGCGAGTAGGCGGTCGTGGGCGTGACCGTGATCGTGTACGTGGTGCCGCTGCCCGAGAAACCCGTGACGGACCCGTTGGTCACCGCGACGTCCCGGACGTGAAGCCGCGACGGATTCGGAGAAGGTGGCGGTAACGGTGACGGGGCTGGACGTCGGGGTCGCGGTGGAAGTGGTCAGGCCGACGGTGAGACGAATCGTTGGCGGAGTGCCCCACTTGTTCACGAGGTATCCGCGGATCAGCTCCAACTCGGCGGAGGTCTTGGCGGTGTTGTAGATGAGGATCTCGCCGATCCATCCGTCGAAGGCGCGGACCGCGTTATTCGAATCGCCGCCGATGGCGAGATTGCCTGTGAACGTTTCTGGATCTGACCCGCCAGCCGCGTCTGTGGTACGCCCGTCGAATCTGGTTGTGCAAGTGTTCGATACCGTGTCCACCGAAAGTGCGAGGACGTGCTGCGAGTTGTCGAAAAAATTCTGTCTTACGGCCATCGAGACATATACCTGGGTTGTCCCAGGACCCTGTGTCACGGCTACGACGTTACCTGGCCCTGTGGTATGGTAACTTAACCGATTCGCTCTCACAGAGGTCGTGCTTCCAAACATGAATCCTCTGATATAGTCCGTGGTCCCGGGGTTGTTGGTGTCGGGGTACGTAGCAGTTATCAACTGTTTGGCGACTATCACCACAGACGACTTGGTCCCGATGGATCCCCAGAATGTGGAGGAGGACGAGGTCAAAAGTCCCGAGCGGCTGTTGATGAAGCGGAGGGACGTCTTCCCGTTTACCTCGGTGGTGTCCAAGATGGGGCGCTTACCCGAGGTGCCCTGCGACACGTGATACCCCGATGCCAGATTCTTCTTGTCATTCATCCGCGCCACGTTCCCTCCCGCGGTGCTCTGGACGGTAGTGCCCCCCGTGTCGCTGAACAGGGTGGTGCCGTCCGACGGGTCGTACCACGCGTACAAGGCGGTGTCTAAGGAGGGGTCGTACGAGTACGTGAAGCTGAGCGGCGTGGCCGCGGCGTTTCCGAACCCTGTCAAGGTGTCCGTCGCTGCGTTGGCACCAACGTTCACGGTCGTGAGGATATCGGCCATGGTGGGGGTGACGTTGAACGTGTAGGTGGTTGTGCCGATTGCTACAAAGTCGGACGCGATCCCGTTGGTCACGGTGATATCGCCGAGTACGAACCCCGTCACGCCCCTTGTAAAGGTGGCCGTCACGGGCCGGGCGACGGGGTCGGGCGTCCGGGGCGTCAGGCTCGTCGTGGACAGGGTCACGGTGGGCGGCGGGGAGTAGGTGAACGTGAGCGGGGCAGCCGCCGCGTTGCCGTTGCCGGACACCGCGTCCGTCACCTTGTCCGCGTCGATGCTCACCGTCGTGGAGGAGTATGCGGTGACGGTCCCTCCCACGTTGAACGTGTACGTGGTGCCGCTCCCGGACAGGTTGGACGCGGTCCCGTTGGTCACGGCGATGTCGTCCAACGCGAATCCCGTCACCGACCTACTGAACGTGGCCGTCACGATCGCGGGAATCGTGGCGAGTGTCGAGCTGGGTGTCGAGAGCGTCACCGTGGGCGGGGGGGAGTAGGTGAACGTGAGCGGGGCGGCGGCCGCGTTGCCGTTGCCGGATACCGCGTCCAACGCCGCGCCCGCGCCCACGCTCACGGTCGTGGAGGAAAATGCGGTCATCCCGTTCACCTGGAACGAGTACGACGTCCCGCTGCCCGTGAAATTGAGCGCTGTCCCGTTCGTAACCGTAAGGTCTCCGATCGCGAACCCCGTGACCGCTCTGCTGAACACGGCCGTCACGGTCACCGGACTAGAGCTCGGCGTCCACCCGCTCGTGGACAGCGTCAGGGTGGGAGGAGGGGACAGCGTAAACGTCAGCGAGTTGGATGGCGTTGCCGTACCCGACGACGCGTCCGTCACCACGCCGGCGCCCACGCTCACCGTCGTGGCGGAGTAGGCGGTCATCCCGTTCACCTGGAACGAGTACGACGTCCCGCTGCCCGTGAAATTGAGCGCCGTCCCGTTCGTCACGGCGATGTCCTCGATCGCGAACCCCGTGACCGCTCTGCTGAACGCGGCGGTCACGGTGACGGCTTCGACGGTCGGGAACGATCCGGATGACGTTGCCAGCGTCACGGTGGGCGGCGGGGTGTAGGTGAACGACAGGCCGTTGGAAGCGGCGTTGCCGTGTCCGGACACGGCGTCTGTCGCGGCGTCCGCGGCCACGGAGACGGTCGTGACGGAGTACGCGACGGTGGGGAGGACGTCGAACTCGTACAGGGACCCGCTGCCCGTCAGATTCGTGGCGATGCCGTTGGCGACCGACACACCGTTCAGCGCGAACCCGGACACCGTCCTGTTGAACGTCGCCGTGACCCGGACGGAGTTGGTGCTGGGAAAGGATCCCGCCGATGTCGCGAGGGTGACGGTGGGAGGGGGCGAGTACGTCAACGTCAGCGGGGCGGCGGCCGCGTTGCCGTTTCCGAACGAATCGATCGCGACTCCGGCGTCGACGCTCACCGTCGTGGGGGAGTAGGACGTCATGTTGTTCACCTGGAACGAGTACGACGCCCCGCTGCCCGTGAGATTGTACGCCGTCCCGTTGGTGACGGCGACGTCCCCGATCGCGAATCCCGTGACGGCTTTGTTGAACGCGACTGTCACGGTGACCGAGGAGCTGCTCGGCACCGAGCTCGCGGTCGACAGGGTGACCGTGGCGGGGTCGCGTCGAGTGGCACGATTCTCTCGTGCGAATACGAAAAGGTGCCGGACGACCCTTTGGCGACCACGTAGACGTAATACGTGCCGTCCGCCAGCTCCGAGAAGGAGAGGGGACCCGTTCCCACGGCGCCGGCCGTCCCCGTGATGGGGAACGCGCCGGACGTGACCAGGTCGGACCCCGCCGTCCCCGATTTCGTGTACAGCTCCTCCGCGGTGGCCGCGTTCTTCCGAGACGTGTACACTCTACACGCGACGCCCATGTTGCTCCCCGCGGTCTGCGTGATCCCGTGGGTGACGGAAAGGGTCCGTCCGACGACCGTGGGCGCGCTGACCGACCCCGCGAAGGCGTCCGTCGCGAACGTCGCCGGGGTCGTGTCCAGACGGATGGTCGCGTACGTGAGCGGATCTGTCTGCGCGCCGAATTCGGTCAACGCGACCTTTATTTGAACGCGGACGGCCGCGGAAATGCCGACGTCGACCCGTTTGGTGAGAGTGCGGCTGTTCTTCCATATCCATCGCCCGTCGGCGTAAAGTCCGAATGCGTTGACGAACTCGTCCGGTTGCGTGAGGTCCAACTCTCGAAACACTTCGTTTTCGTATCGCCCCGTGTCCACCGCCACGTCCAGGATTCTGAGACTGACTTGGATCTTGCAAGTTCCGCCTCCCTCGGACGACAGCTGCAAGTTGTGGAGAGATACGTGTGCGCCCGTGACGGCGAGCGTCGTTGCCGACGGGAACGCGTTTTCGACGACCGCGCCCGTCGTCCCCGCCGGCGCGCCGAAGTACGCGGTCCGGAAAACCGGCGCGGCGTACACGTCGCCCCCCGACAAAGGGACGCGGAATACGATCTGACCGGTCGGGTTGGACAGATTCACGTTGTACGGCCCCCACTTCCCACCCACCCATGACAACTTGTTGTCCGCGGCGGGGGAGACCGTGTACCTCGTGTCCGTGACGGACGCGTGGTTTGTCCCTAGCACGAACGCGGGGCGTCGAGTGAGGTCGTCTACCACGCTTTTTGGGACGAGGCAGGACGACTGCGCGGTCGCGTAGTCCATTTCGCCTTCGGCGGCCCCGTCGGACGGCAATACGAGTCGCGACGGGATCGCGGCGTCGCCCGCCACGCGGACGTCCGATCGGAACTCGGCCAAGTCCGCCGAAACCCAGACCGGCTCGTCGACGCCGCCGACCTTGCGCGCCGTGATCGCGCCGTCGGACGTTCGTTGGACGCGCCACGCGTCGTCGGCGTTGTCGGATATTTCTAATGTCGAGATCTTGACGGATCTCGTGCTCGTTCGAACAGACATCGTACGCGTTACGCCTTGGAAGGTCGGTAACTACAAGAAGGAAGAGGATTTTATTGATCGAATCATATTCGAACCTGTCTGCGTTTATTTTGTATAATACGAATGCATTTACCGATATTCCGTGATCGCGAATTACGAAGGGGTTACCGCGGGCGCCCCCCACTTGGCCACGAGGTAGCCTCGGATCAGTTCTAGTTGGGCGCTCGTCTTGGCGGCCTTGTACAGCAAGATCTCTCCTATCCACCCGTCGAACGATTGCGTGGGGTCCGATCGCCGCGCTCCGATGTCCAGGCTGCCCACGACGGGCTGGCCGATCGTGCCCGACACGTTCGTCCCGGCGCGGCCGTCGAATC
>RPFO01000739.1:0-23013 GCA_009746045.1 Mesostigma viride
TGGATCTGAGCCTGCATAGCCGAGACCGTCGCCGAAAGAGGATCAGGCAAACCCGAAGGGGTAGGCTCCACTGCGACATCCCGGGTCGACCGAGGGGACGACGGGACCGGAGAGGGAGGGACAGACACCGAGGAGGCGGACGCAGCGCTCGAGGCAGAATAATCTGGAGTATAATGTACCTCGGCTGGGGCGCCCGAAGGGGTAGGACCACTAACCGCTAGTCCCGCCGACTGATCAGCTATCTCCATGAACTCTACGGCCCGTAAAAGGTCGCAGGGGTTCTCGTCTACCTCAGCATCACCCTCAGCTGGAAGCCAGGGAACACCTCCCGTAGGCAGGTACGGCCCACAGGAGTGGAGAGGTAGGAGAACACACGGCAACACCGGAGAACCGCATCTATCTGCCCCAAGGCGGGACAGCTGGAACCACACCCCAACAAACAGTGTCCGGCATCGTCGAACCCGTGCAGGACAAGCTGGTGCGGCTCATCAGGGGAAGGACCATACCACGTGACCCCGAAGAGGGCCGCCCTGACTAAGCTCGCATGTTGGGCCTGAAGGGCCGGCTGCACAACGCCACCCCGGTAACATGATCGCGACACCCAACGGCCCGGAAGGGCCTCGAAATACAGCTCAGGGTCCGGTAGGGGCAGGGACGGCAGCGGGCTCTCAGCCGGAGGGGTAGGCTCTGTCATGACGGCTGCGGAGGGGAGGGGACAACCAACCACCCGTCGACAGCAGACATAACATAAGAGAGGAGAAGGCCTACGACTAGAGCTTGTGCAGGGTTTTATATTCCTGCAGCAGGCGACTACACCCATCTAGCTCACTCTCCGTATACCAAACCTTATCTACTTCACTACGAGCATACATCCACTTCACTTTATACTGACGCTGGGTACCGCGGCCCTTTTTGATATCTCGATGGGCCACGATGCTTTCTACTTCGTCTTCTACTTCCCCAGTGTCAGGATTATGCTCTAAAGGGGCAGGCGCTAACTCCCTGCCAGCGAACGTACTAGGGTGGTACAGTTTAAGCTGGCTCCTATGGAAGGTGTTTGAATGCGTTTGCCAAGAGGTAGGGATATCGACCTTATACAAGAAATTTCCTACCCTAGACAACACATGGAAGGGTCCTAAGAAGGCAGGCCTAAGTTTGACCTTCAGTTCTGCTTCAAACTTATGAGCAAAACGGCCAACACGGGGGCCTTCTACTAATACTAGATCTCCTACTTCTATCTCAGGTGCTCGTCTATCTAAGGAGGCACGCAACCTAGCAAGGTACTTAGCCTGAGCTTTTTGATACCCTGAGATCGCGTGGTCATGAGCAGTTTTCATTCTATCTAGTAAGGACTGTACACCTTCTACAGTATCTCGGGACACATCATCCTTGTCCCGTAGAGGACTAGCTAAGAGAGAGGTAGGGGTAAGGGGCTGTCTCCCAGTATCTAAGAAGAAGGGCGTATATCCATGCGCAGCTTGGGGACAATTGTTGAGGGAGAACTCTACCAAACATAAATAATCCTCCCAATCACTACCCGAGCCATTAACATAGTGCCTAAGCGCTTCTTCTACTACTCTATTAAGACGCTCTACTAAATGAGAGGAGGAGGAGTGGTAGGCAGTACCGTAGGTAACCTTGGTACCGATGGCAGCGAAAAACTGCTGCCAAAAATCTGAGGTAAATAATTTATCCTTATCACTAATAAACTGCCTACTCAATCCATGATATCTATATACATTATTGAGGTATAGGCGTGCGCAATCACGTGCGGTGAGTTCTAAAGGACACGGCACAAGATGGCACATACGAGTAAAACGATCTATGAACACAAGGATTTGGGCATTGCCCCTATCATTCTTTCTAAAAGGTCCTACAAAATCCATCATGATAGAATCCCAAGGCATGATAGGGTCAGGCAAGGTCCTAGGTTCTGCTATCTGTCCTACATTATTGGGTTTCATTTCCTGGCAAGATTGACAAGTTCTAACATACTCATCCACATCCTTATAAAGGGAAGGCCAGTAATAAGAGCGGGCTACTAGGTCCCGTACCCGTTTACCACCCTGGTGAGCAGCTAAGTCATGCAACTCAAAGAGCAAGGAGGAGCGACAGATAGGAGGGACATACAGGCGCCATTGAGGGGGAGAATCTGCTATCTGCACATATAAAAACCCACCTACAAATTTACAAGGGTGCTTGCCTAATTGTTGGGGATGTGCAGCAATGGCAGCTAATGCTTCCGGCTCAGTGGCCGTAAATCTACTAATAAGGCGTTCAAGATCAGAGGTAGGCATCGCTACAGAAGTATCCAGAACAGGTTTAAAGAGATCTCCTACCGCCTTGCCAAAGAGAAGGGGAGGTCCTAGGGGACTACGTTTTCATAAGACTTTCCTGACCTAGTCGCTATATGGCTAAGCGGTATAGAAATTTTATTTTTCCCCTCCCCCCCCACCGAGGCCACAGGAAGGGCCTCACACGGGAGAGAGAGTCCTACGTGAGAAAGGAGATCAGGCATGCGAACAGCTGTATGAAAGAGGTAGGCATAGGAATCATCATCAGGTAGTTCACCATAAGGGGTTACACCCATAGTAGTAGGAACTAGAGTAATATTGAGAACATCAAGGTCCTCGAAGAAGGAATAGTCTGCACGACGAGAGAGTGCATCTGGTACTATGTTATCTACACCCTTGACATACTGAAGTTTAAAAGGGGAAAACTGTGCTAAAAATTCCATCCAGCGCGCTTGCCGAGGGGTAAGGTTGGGTTGGGAGAGAAGATGGGTAAGGGGACGATGATCCGTTTGGATAACTAACCTATAAGGATCTAGCTCACAGGGTTCATTCAGGCAGACATCAAATTGAGCACCTTTAAGGAAGTGCTGCCACGCGTGGCAACAATACACCACCGCTAAGAGTTCCTGCTGGTGGACGGGATAGTTACGCTCCGCAGGAAGCATTGTCCTAGAGATATACTCGATTGGCTGTAAGCCCTGACCCTGATCCTGGAGAAGGACACCCCTATAGCTACTTTGCTAGCATCTGTAGCTACAACAAAGGGTTTAGTAGTATCCGGTAGGATGAGTACAGGAGGGGAAAGGAGTAGGGATTTTAGCACTGAAAAGCCGACTGACACTCACTACTCCAAACAAAGGGGATATCCTTCTTTAATAAATGATTAATAGGGGCTGCTATAGTTGCGAAACGCGGGATAAAACGCCTATAGTAAGAAGCAATTCCTAGAAACTACGTACACCTTTAACGTCGGTAGGGTAGGCCATTCCTGAATTGACTTAGTTTTATCCGGGTCGGTAGCGACCCCGGCATCTGACAGAACGTGCCCTAAAAATGGGACACTCCTACCCGAACGCACTTTAGCACGGCGCGCCCACAAAGAATTTTCAGCCATGATTTCTAATACTTTCTTTAAATCACGTAGGTGCGTTTCAAAATCAGGAGAATAAATAAGGATATCATCTAAGTAAGCTTGAGCACAAGAACGGTCATGCTCAGATAAAGAAACAGAGGAGAAGGAAGGATCCTTTAAATCAGAGGACACTTGAGGAAGGTGAGAATTTCCCATAACAGGTCTAAGCACTTCATTCATTAACATTTGGAAAGAGGCAGGAGAGTTACAGAGTCCCATAGCCGCTACTCTAAACTGGTAATGCCAAAAGGGGTAGCAAAGGCGGTTTTATGGCAATCCTCAGGAGCTATCCGTAACTGCCAAAAACCATCCGCACAATCTAGTACTGTGAAACAGGTAGAACCTTTAACCTTATTAAATATATCATCAATACGAGGTAGAGGGTATTTAGACTTCACAGTAATATCGTTTAACTTCCTATAATCAGTAACTAGGCGAAACTTGCCATTTGGCTTAGGAACTAACAGGACACCAGCGAGTAGGGGGAGTTACTAGGCTCTATCAATCCTGCTTCTAATAATGACACTAAAATCTGTTTTAGTTCCTTTAACTCGGTAGGGCCCATTCTATACATCGGAGAGTGCGTAGGAACTGCACCGTCCTTGATAACTACACGGTGTAAAACAGAACGAGGAGGAGGATAAGAAGGAGTCTTTTCTTCAAATACTTTTGAGGAATCTATCACAGCCATGTATCTTACTATTTCATTTTCAGTAAATCCCACTCCTATTGTATCCACTGTATTTACATCTATATCCACACTATTATTAGTGATAGGTATCTCTTGTACTTCTAACTGAAGGAACATACATAATAGGTATCCATATTCTTTAGTTCAGAACGTAATTCGTCATTGGACATTAATACTTCAGGTATAGGTCTACAGGAGGATCAACAGGTGTAGGAGGAGTAATATCTACCAAGGATAAATTTTCTAATCTATAATGACGTTCTGGTACCCAGTAAGAGCTATCTGGAAACCAAATGACCATAGTATCATAATTAATAGTAATTTATTATCCTGGTGCCAATCTAATCCTAGTAATACATCAGCTGTAGTGATAGGGCCTATAGTGGCCGTCAGGTTGACCGTACGTCCTTGTATGACCAGGGGAAGGGACACCGTACCCGGGGAATGACTGGTGCGACCGTCAGCATAATGGACAGTGACAGTTTTTGTGTGAGGGGTAGGGACTAGTCCTAAACGCCTAACTAGGGCCTCGCTCACAAAGGAGCTAGCCGCACCGCTATCTACCAACACAGAGACATTCAAGAGTTCATCAGCATGCAAGAAGGGGTCTACAACAGTATGAGGGACGGTTAAACCACCATTCAAGAACATAAGAGGACGCACACGTAGTGGTAGGGATGATTCAGCTCCTACAGAGGTTATAAAAACAGGCAAGCAAAAATTATATCTGGGGTACTATCTAAGGACCTGTCCAGGTTACCCCCGGCTGACAGGCCTACTGTTCCCCCTCCCCCCCAAATCCATAGGAACGAACCCCGAAGAAGACCCTGGCGGAAAAGCCACTGCTGGAGGGTCACGAGGGATTGAAGAGGGTGCGGGAGCCTGATTATCATAGGGGAACCCTGGGGATCCTGTCTGCACAGCATTCAGCCTACTAGGGGTAGCTGAAGGAATGCGTCCTGAAGTGGGACGAATAGGAGCACGCTGAGGGGTACGAGGAGGGCGAGCGTCGGGATGAGGGGGAGCACCCGAAAGGAACTTGGGGCACTCACGTTTAAGGTGACCTACTTCCTTACAATGATAGCAGGTAATATGAGAGACATCCAGAGCTGAAAGGTCAGTCACACAGATATCTAATTCTTCTACATAGGAGTTCTCCTCCTCAGGGGTAAGGCTTATATTATTAATACGGGAACGGGTAGGAAGAGAAGGTGTGGAGAAGAAATCTGCTACTCGTAAAAGATGCTGACGCACATGCTTGAGGGGCAGGTCAGTAAAACGGTAGGCAGAGAACTGGCGCTTGACTTCACGCAATAAGGGTCTACTGAGGCCCTGAAGGAAGCGAGCACGTACTTCTGCACCCGACAAATCCCTAATTCGTACCATCTGAGCATCAAACTCTTTCATATATTCTTTGAAGGACTTGGTACCCTGCTGCAAGGTGCCAAAGGATAATCTATCCTGCCAATCTGCATCGGGAGGGACTAAATGGTTCTCTAAACGCTTGAACAATTCTGCTACAGAGTTTGGGTAGGCATGAGAGGCAAGAGACTCACACTGGATGAGGTTAGCAAGTTCAGGAGTAATGCAGGTAGTAAGATAATGAGGAACTAGTACAGCATCAGAGAGGCGCCACCTATTGTGGTTCTGCCAGGACTCTGTGTTCTGGGTGAGCAACATAATGAAGGTGAAAAACTGTTGAGGGGTAGACTTGACATCCAGCTTAGGAAGGTTGGCAAAGAGGGGAAGAGCAGGAGGCTTAGGGGGATTAGAAGAATCAGTTTTTCCCATAGGGCCACTATCTTCCACTGCTACATAAGCGGGATAGAAGGAAGGGATAGGAAAAGTCTTGGGTAGGGGTCTAGAGGGAGCCACCGTTTCCGGATGGTGCCCATAGGAGAAGGGGACAGTATATTGCTCACGAAGAGAGGAATAGGCAAAATGATCATAATTCCTATCATCTAGGGGCATGGTACTGAAATCATTATTAACTTCTAAATCAGCCACACGGGTAGGAACCTGGGCAGCCTCATAGGCCGTCTCAGGGTAGGACCAGGAAGCAGGTGGGAAAAAGGGAACTGCACTAGGGCGCCCAGAAGGGCCGACAGGGGCCGAGGTACGACCCGTGTTAATAGCAGGCATTGAAGGCACAGGGTGGGAAGGAGGCCTAGGAGCATTGTTAGTGTGTGAGGACCTGCTGGAGGGGTGAGCCAAGGTTGCAGAAGGGGCAGGGGCCTGGTTCACAACGAAAGAAGGTTCCTCACTAAATCTGACTTGGGAAATACGTTGTTCATAGGTAGGTGGGGTAATTGAGGGACGACGGCGACCACCAGCAACAGGAGAAGGCGGTGAGGTACGCAGAATACCTTGAGGAGTGAGATGGTGTACCGTTTCCAAGGAGTCCCGTCGGTTACCACGAGTATTGTTATTGTTAATGTTATTAGTAGTATTATTATTATTATTGGTAGGTATAGGCGACATATCTCCACCCACTGGATCCATCTTTAATTACGTAAAGGAATAGGAATCAAAAGAAGAAAGCAACAAAAGAAAAAGGAAAAACCTTGAAGGTCTGCAGCAGGAACAAAATTAAAATCAATCCTTTTTAACAACAGTAATGGATAGGGAACCAAACTCCAAAGTGAGAGGAGTATCTGAAGCAGATGCAGATGCAGCCCGTTTAGGGGGAGAAGAAGGAGGGGTAGCAAAGACTAGAGCTTCTACTGGAGGGCGACCATGAGGAGTAGGGCGTACATGCAGGCCTAAATCTGTTTGGCTATGATCTATAAGGAACTGCTGAGCTTCTTCAAAGGACATAAATTTCTTATACCTAATTACGTTATATTCACGATTCTGAACGATCTTCCTAGCGTCGGACCAAGAAAGGAAAATGGAGGACCATTGAGGCGTAATCACTACGTAATATTTAGCTAGACTATTATCGCTAGAAGAATGGGAAGGAGCAGTAAAAGATCGCCGTTGGCTCATGGTAACGCACCTGGTAGATCTTGAGCAGTCAAATGAGGAGAACGAGGAGAAGGCGACTTATCTCGGGTGTCTGAAACCGAACCAGATTGACGACGCACGTAGGGACGATGTTTCCAGCGCCAGGTGGTCGTAAGTATCCGGTTTCAAGAATTCTGCGTCCGGCGAAGGGTCGTCTAAATACGAAGCAGGCACGATGCAGAAAAAGGGTAATCTACGAGACGCTAGCCGTCTCTCTATCGTCGAACCAAAACCAGCAACTGTCTACGGCAGTAAACCATCTTTCTAAGGAAACAAGACGAGGAGCAGGAGCTATATACGAAAGGATTTTCCGCTTCGAGCAGGTCTAACGTCTAGGCAGGGCGTGTCCTGAATCAGGCAGCACTATCCTCCTAGCTTGACGGCGACCCGCCCATTACCTGTCAAGTACGTGTCGTCTTCTTTTTCCCAGCCGCGGAAGGGTTGATTCAATGACGTATGTTGCAAAGGATCGTCGTCTCGCTCTCTATCTAAACTACCTCCGAGTCCATTGTTACGCCGCAAGCCTCGGCCGCCACCTCTACCTCTACCTGTCCTGATACTACCTAAACTAGTGAGGCTGCTTCTATTTACACCCCTAGCGAAAGACGACCGAGACGAACCAGATCTCAATGCATTTACATATGTACTACTGTAATACGCCATAGGCCATTTAATCAAACCCGTTTACTCCAGGAAAAGAGGAAGGAAACACAACTAAACTGCCGTGACCCAAGCTAATATGTGCTAATTCATTTAACACACGCCGAGTGACCACACAAGGAGTGGAACGTGCATAAATGGTCACCAACGGTCCAACAGGCTCGGGCCGACCTGGCCCTCGCCTGCAGAAACACAGAAACACAAGCAGGTGCACAGATGCACGCCTGTCCACTACATTCTACAAAAGGATAAGGACCACTAATATAGTACGCGGCGCGGCGCCCAAAGGCACCCACTATACCACAGTACTGTTACGGGGACAATCATGTCCAAACTAGAACTGCACGTAACCTAGGAACAACCGAGGCCAAGGACCTAATTTACGTCCGTAACTACAACGAATTGTTACGCGACGTAACAAGCAGTACTTCTTTCTACTAGTTTTCCAGTAATAGCTGCTGACATAATAATAGCCAATGACATTTATCGTTTTTTGTTTCATGATTAAATCGCAGTTTTCTTGTATTGCAAACACTCCTTGTCATTTTGTTTTGGTAGCCGCATGGTCTTCTTTTTAAGCTACATTGAAATGCTACGGTTTGTTGTTTGTGCATGCAGGTGGATGCAGCGCTGATACGTGCGGCGAGCAGCGGCCATTTCGGCATGGTTCGCAAGCTCATTGAGGATGGCGCTAATCCAAATGCCAGGGATCAGGTCTGTCTGATGTAGCTTTGCCTTCGACGGCCACCTCGGTGTTCAACCCGCATTTTTAATGTCCTGCTTGGTACTATGTTGCGTGCTAGCATTAGGGTATGAATGCGCAATTGCGCAGTTAAAGGGCGCGTACACGTGAACCGTGCGTTGGCCAAGCCTTGGACGCTTGATGGAATTATGTTTATCGTAGAGATGGTTATTTACACGCCACGTGGCGGTGACTTTGTTCACGTGCGTTGTTTACGTGCATGTTTTGTGTGACGAGAGTGCGAGGCGTTTTGGGGATCCATGCTTGCCATCTAGCAACGGCATCCAGCCTGCAGGCGTTCTGTTGTATTGCATCAGGCAAGATCCACCCTGGTCTTTACCAATGCTGCAGTCTTAACTGCCAGATTCTTCAACAGGCCCGATCTAATACCAAACAGCATGTCAAAAGGGCAATGTGGGTGGTATATAGTAATATAGTGTTACAAAGTCTGTGTAGCCAACCTAAACATAGAGTAGGTGACGTAGGCACTTATAACGCTTAGTGGCATTATCTGCTCTCAGTTCCTGCTTTTCGTCTAACTCCTTTCTATTGGTCAATAAAAAATTTGCGCCGTATTGCGTCATATGCAATTTTTGTGTACTATTTTTGAGTGGCTCTTTGCTTGGCTGGGCAGCTATTTTATCGGCTTTTGACTACCACCTTGCAGAAGCTGGCCCAGCAAATGCTTAAGAGTTGTGTAGTGATGTCTCATTCAAGTACATAGTTACAGGGATCGTAAACCCTCATGATCTGATGACGCTGTGGTTGCCGTTGCAACACCCATGCACTTAAGAGGTGATACTGCCTGCATGCTTTTGGTTGGCCTCCCTGTATTACTCTTAGGTACGTAATTGTTGATCGCATCATGACCGGAAGGTGGCCCCCTAACTTCGATAGCACTTGTAGTGCATCATTTTTTTCCTATTTGCTGATCTAATGAATCCTATGCCTGGCTGCTTGCAGAGCGGAAATACAGCGCTGACTTTGGCGGCACGCGAAGGGTACCTCAAGGCGGTTGAAGTCCTCGTCGTGAAAGGCGCTGCTGATGTCAATGTTAAAGATAAACTGGTATTTTCCGCGTGTGTTCAGGTCAACCTACCTCTGCGGTATATTCAGCACCTGTTTTCAGCCTGCATTGTGCAGGTGCAGTACGCAGGCACAGTAGGTCGCACATTTTTCCGTGTGAACAAATAAGTGCGCAATAGTGGCAACCAACCCGTTTTGTTGCTGTTTGTCCTTTCTTTCTGCCTCCGTGTCCAGGTTACTGTGGCTTATAGCCCCTTGTGTAACCAGGTGGCCAGCTTGGTGTGGTGACACAATAGAAGGGAAGGCTTGGGAGTTTGTTTAACAGCTACACGGCATGCTCCTCGCTTAACTTTGTGACAACTGCTTTCGGCACGCATCGCTAGTGGGAACCTGGCGAGAGTCTCACACGGTCCGTCTACTTGTTCGGCGATACCCGGCACACTTGATTTGCGTTGCTGCTTTGCGTGCAGGGGGAGAGACGCACATCATTGATGTGGGCGGCGGAGCATGCTCACCTTGACACTATGGATTTCCTCATCAAGAAAGGCGCTGACATCAATGCCAAAGACGAGGTACCGTCTGATGTGTGAAGGTCTATTAATTACTTAACTTATTAGTCTCATGTCCCTGTTTGGGGACCACTGACCACTGAATTCCCCAATTTAAGGTATAGTGGACGTCTCCCCAAGACGTCAATATGTACATGTATGTCCACGGCTAGTCTAAAATGTGGGCCTCAAGTGAGGCCTCGAGCTAATCTTGCACACAAACTGACAATGCCTACCATGCTTTTTAATCTTCCTAGGACCCACCGTTGGGGCGTCGTAGTCTTTGACACTGTCCGGTCAACGCTGCTTATCCTGCATATACGACCATATCTGAGTAAAGAGGGGTTAAGCGGATGACGCCAACAGCGTCTTTGCTCTGCATGTCAGCTAAAGTCATGTCGCGGTATGTCCAATGTTGGCCACCGCGTCGCCTAACCCTGGCAGGGCCTGACCATGTAAGAAGATCTGATGACAATGTAAGAAGATATCTCCTGGGCTGGCCAGTCCGCAAGGAACCAGCAGGGCCCTCATCTGTATCAACCTGATTAGCACGGGCTGGGTGGCCAAAAAGGTCTGTACCATTGAGGTCTATACCGTTGAGTTTGTTCAAATGATTGCTATGATTTAATTTATGTACGAAAGTGTCTGCCCTTGGGCTGCTCTTATTGAGAATCGAATGGTCCGCTTTGGGCTCTGCATGATGACTGGCGATGATGAAACGTGCTTAATTGAACGGTGGTTTCTCATGTCTGCCCCCATTTCTTCCCGGCTTGATCTCTCGAAATCAGCATGTTGGTCTGAGGCTCTTCTCTCTCTCTCTCTCTCTCTCTCTCTCTCTCTCTCTCTCTCTCTCTCTCTCTCTCTCTCTCTCTCTCTCTCTCTCTCTCTCTCTCTCTCTCTCTCTCTTGCACAAGGATGTACCCCTACAATGCAAATAACAGCGGTGAGAGGGAATTTAGGACAATGCTGTCATAAACTAAGTGTATACCTGAAAATAAGCGATCCTGGCTTGGCTTTTCTTGGCAATGCTAACTTTGGTGGGATGAGCAAAGAACCAGGGAATAGGCGAATTTGTAATAATAATACGTAGGATTACCTTGCATGGCTGCTTTCCTCGTGCAGCCTTGTCGCTCCACGAATATTGTGTGCAGAATTACGAACCTGGGCTTGACAGTTCACGGGGTCATACATTCTATATGGAAAGCTGTTTACAAATGCACACACATGTAAGTCGCCATGTCTGTTTGGGGCTGGTTGGTTGCATTTCCCTGGCATGTAGTAATCTGCGGTGGCCCTTGAAGTGAACAAGCAGTCTGGAGTTGGCATCAGCAATGATGAATCCGAGGGGAATAGTTTTGGCAGAGCATGTCTGCAGCCTTATAGTATATGTGACTATAGTGAGGACCCTGATAATGATAAGCGATGCCAAACAGTAGGCTACCTTTGTCTAATTTTGCTATGAATTTTTTAATGCTTATTTCGCTTCAAGCATCCTGATGGTGACTGCGTAGTGTGGACAGTCCAGGGTTATTGCTTTACTAGAGCTGATAGTTCTGTGGCCTGTTGTGGTGACGTTGGGACGAAAAAAGTGTGTAATGTTTCTATGCGTGCAGCGTGGGCGGACATCGCTGATGCGGGCAGCAGAAAAGGATGACCGTGTCGTCTTCCAGTTTCTTATCAAACAAGGCGCTGCAACATAACTGCCGGGAACAAGGTGAGTTTTGAAGGCCTGGCCCAGGCTTTGGTAGAGAATGTTTTGGCAAAACTTCACATTGCCCCCCTGTTGGGCTGCCTGGAAGTTTGGGTAGTACATGTTTTTTTCTTGGTTATACATGTTTCAAGTTGAACGTCTGATATCAGAGTATGAGTGATAGCGCTGAATAGGTTATCTCCTATTCTAGTATGCTCTCCATGCTCATTTTTGGCAGTGCTCATTTCCTGCTCAGTTCCGCCTGCATGCTCACTGATGTTTGGTTGGTACTGCATGGGCCAGTCTCGCCTCGTGTCCATGAATAAACTAGCTCAGCCGTACAGCTCTGCTATTGGTACCATCTATAAGGCAAAATAAACTAGCTCAGCCGTACAGCTGTGCTATTGGCACCATCTAGAAGGCAAATTTTTATAGCAAGAAGGCAAACTTTCATGAACTAGTGCGTGCTTTCTCAAGGACGGTCGTGGTCATTTGGCACAATCGACAGGCATTTTTAGCGTGCAGCGCTTTTTCTTGATCGACGTGCTGGTAGCAGCATTTGTTGAGGGCGCCCTCAAATGATACTGCCAGCAGGGCTGAGCAAGATCTCTCTTGCCTTTTTCGCAAGTTGTGAATTTACTGCCCTGAGGCCAGACTGTGCCAAGATGAACCTGTGTGTGCTGATCTTTTATTGCGCTCTCATGCCCGCATGGTCTCTCCACAGCAGTTGACTTGGATTCCTGGAGTTCAAGGATCGCGCTACCTTGCATGGAAGTCGTGGAGCAACAGACTCATCTACCTCGTCTGTTTTTACGCTGCCTGGCTGGCGGTTTCGTATTTTGCTCCCTGAGTGCTTCAGAAACTAAGTATGTTTTTCAACGATTACAACTGCTGTCATGTCTGTTAAATGATGGCTTTACTTTCTAGTGATGATGTCATTACAATAGATTTGTCAGCGATGCTTGTTCTACTTTGTCATCTAGTGGATTTCGATTTGGGCTGCATGCATGGTTGAGTTGTCCTGTGCAACGTATAAACCATGTGCGAGTGTATAGTGTTTGGCATGTACTACTATGTTCTCACGTGTGTGTTTGGGTGCAACTCCTGCCATCCTCCCTATCTACCCTAGTTCTTACTGCATCCCCTTGAATGGAAAATCAGTTTTGGCGCCAAACGGTAGCGACGAATGTGGTTTGTCTTAACCTGTTGAAGGGCTGCTCTCGGGGCACGCATTTATGATCGACTTTTTCAGTTCTAATGTGTCAGGGGCAATGGGTGAGTGTAGCATGAGAAAACCTGTTGTCAGAAAGTGCTTAGCATTCGTGGGCATGTGACCAGCGGTTGAGGCCGGCAGTATAGCCCTACTATATGTAATGTCTGAGTCCTACATGTCAGACTGGCTGGCAGCCTTAGTGGCCCAATGTATATACCATGTACCCATGGATTCCGTGTGTGGGTCCCCATGTGCATGATCAGGAATCGGCCATCGCTCTCTTGTCCAGTTGATTTCTGCCTGACTGCCTAATATTAGACCATTGGGTGAGGATTGAGAATTGAGGAGTATTGAAGGTTAAGAGGTTGTATTCGTGCATAACTGAACTATTAAATTGTGGCGGATAGTGCAGCAGCTGATGTCCATTGCGTCATGTATTCAAGATGTCCTGGCAGCATTATACCTGCCGGCATTCTGTCCTAGTGTACCAGTGGGTGGATCGCAGAGGGCCAGCCTGACAAGCTACACGCTACGATATCCTCCTTACTCATGTGGTGCTTGGAAGTAGCGTCCGGTGATACCATATTATAAGATTATTTACTAGCTGGTTACCATGTTTGCCATTTTGGACAGTATAACCATTGGCTGAAACTGAACAGTGCCCACTATATTGGGGCAGTCAGGCAGTCCAGCTAGACCCAGTGACAAGAAAGTTGGCTTGCCTAGCTCGTGTTGCACCCATGTCCGGAGCCGACGCAGTCGACTGTCGATCCCTGATTTATATGGGTTGGCAGTGGCAGCAAACTTGATTTCTGCCCCTAGCTGTAGTTGTGGCTCGGTGTATGCTCCTCCTTTTCTACTTTGTACATAGTACAGCCTACCGCGGCCTCAAGCGGCCCTGCTTCTTAAGTTCACTCAACTTACGTTTTTTCCTTAGAAAACCTTAGCTATCTAGTACAAGCTATGGAATTTGCTGTCACAACTGTCATCTACCACAAAGTAGAAAAGGAGGAGCATACACCGAGCCAAGTGTTCCAGACAGTTATGCTGTACTTCCCCCCGCTGTTTGGTGAGAGTGCTATCCGAATTCCGCATTCCAAGCATGTGTAAAGCTGGCCATTGGTGCATGCCCTGACGAATCATAAAACCTCCCGTCTATGTGCAGGTCGTTCACCATAATGCAGGACCCCTTACTGTACATATCATCCTTGATACTACTGTACATAATATCAAGGAGGCAACCAGCGCAGGCCAGAAAGCTAGTGGGAGTTCGGGACGAATGGTCGAGCTGAGGCGATGCGTCCTTACTGAAACTCGTGGGTAATTTAGAACTGCGCGGGCACCGCCTTCCTCACTCACTGGAGAAGGCGGCCCCCCCACCTGTCCTGCTTACCTTCCCTTCCATGGAGGATCCTGGCCGCTGTTCCTCTCGTGCCGCAAGCACGACGACGTGACCCCCGCTCAGCAGCATGCAGCAGTGACACGACCTGTGGCCTGAGTACCTCCGCCACAAGCAAGACCCCAAGAAGCCCAAGGTGTTCTGGCGGGGCGGGGACCTGATCGTCAACAACCAGCTGTGGAAGCCCCCTACGGGCTAGATTAGCCACGTAGTCACACCCATTATAATTAATTAGGAACATGACTCCGTTGGGAGTATACATGTAGCACAAATCCCTGAGAGGGGGCATATGGCTTTTAATACATTCTGGGCTACTTCCTGCAAGAGTAGGATGTTAACTACTACGCCTGCTCTAGGTGCACCACGGGCACCTGCACCACCATAATCTATCAGAGCGCAGGGGGCCTGGCATGGGGTGGAAGATCAGCATGGCTATACAACAGAAGCTAGGGCATGTCTTCTCAGCAGAGAGTAGCTCTCTGCATGGGCACAGCATAAATAAATAAAGCCAGGTATCATCTGGTGGCCGAGACCTGGACACTGACACAGGAGCTGGAGCAACGACTCGACGGGAACGTCACCAAGATGCTGCGCAAGGCCCTTAACATCCCCTTTGGTTTGCACATTAGTAATGAGGATTTGTACGCTGATTTGCCCAATTGCCCTATTAATAATTAATTAATTAATAGACACGTGACTGCGTCACGTGAGCATAAGTCCTCAGTGGGAGGGGAACATGGGATGGAATGGATGGTGTAAGTTATCTAGGTCATAGTTACAGGGGTGAATGCATGTGGGCACCGCGGCCCGAATCGCTATGAATGCCATACTTGGTCACACGTGGAGCCCCCACAGGCTTGGGGGTGGTCTCCTTCATCACTACTTGCCATCTATCCTTGCGCACCATCTGCCTCCATATTACAGACAAACCAGGAGGCTGCCCGGGTGTGAGCCTGTCACGTCTAGTGTAGCACATGTCCATGCCGAGTCTGTCACGAAAAGTCCACATTTGCCCTATCAAGGAGACAACCAGCGCAGGCCAGAAATCCCTATGTTTCCCACATTATTATAGGCCGGCTCAGGCGCCTGGGCCTAGCTAGCCGGGCACCTGGCCGCACAGATCAGGTAGACACATCAGATAGAGTTAACGCCAAGCGCATTGGTGTGATCCTGATTCGGCATATCTCTGCGATTCCAGCGGCACCGGAACGAGTTCATTCCGACAAGTATCAAGAAAGTTATGGCGTTCCGACTTCCCGGTCGCGCGCGAGCGCGAGCCGGCTGTTCTTCTAAGTCGGACGTGAATATTTGCCGACGACATATGGGGTCGACAGTAATTCCTGGGCTGACAGGAATTAGGTGCTGTACCTACGACGGTATTGGATTAATACGTCGTACGCAGGAAATAGGAACCTTAACCTGTGGTCTGTTGGTACCGCAGGCTTAGTCCTGGACTTCTAGGTGCAGATGCAATAATCGCTGTGGTGACTGTACTCTGTGGTCACTGTGCCTGTATGGCAGACCTACTGTATAGGAGCTGGGCGCTGTACAGGTAGTGAATACTGTACCGGGAGTGTTATTACTGAGCAGGCCTCCTAGGCTGCTCAGGACTAGCAAGCACAGTGCACAAGTATATAAACAATAGGCCAGTGCCAAATGGGCATCTCTTGCGAGCCCGCCTCACGTGTTGTGCCTTGACTTGGCAAGCTCGTGTGCAAGCCTCAAGTGTTGAGCGCTGTAACCATTATCCGATTTAACAAAGCTCCGTTTCCAACCATATTCACGCATTGCTGCATTGCAACCATATCCTTCACATTGCGTGTGCGAAGAACGTTAACTCAAATTACAACCAGTCTCAGCGGAACGGCCAGGAGGGTCGTTGCCGGTTGCGGTGTGCAGCTTTGACGACGAGAGGAGCTCGTCC
The DNA here is from genome assembly GCA_009746045.1 of Mesostigma viride. NCBI lineage: Eukaryota > Viridiplantae > Streptophyta > Mesostigmatophyceae > Mesostigmatales > Mesostigmataceae > Mesostigma > Mesostigma viride. The sequence goes on from RPFO01000739.1 coordinate 16,326, forward strand.
GGTGGTGAATGGTGCAGGAGGAACAACGGCAGCAGGATTTCCGGTTTCGGCAGTCTGCTGGGGGTTCGATTTCTCCTGAATTACGCCGTGTCGTTCGGGATCTATCTTTGTTGCTTGCAGATCGTCCGCCTGTAAATCGCAGCTTCGTGCAATTCGTCGACGACCAGGTCGAAGACTGGGAGCGAATTCTGCGACACGTACAAACCATCGTCATTCCGGAGCACCGGAGCATCGACGACCTTGAGCAGGAGCTTCACGGGTTGGTCGGCATCCAGACGGTGATTACTGCAGTAGCAGAGCGAGTGCGGACGGAGTTGGCAGCAAGGCGAGGCGAGGTTGCGGAGGCAGCTGGCGCAGGGCGACACGAGTTTGTGCCGACAGTAGCGGGCGCGGGAGTACCACGTGCTTTCGCAGGCGGCATCGGCGACGAGGGTGTTGCAGCGGGTCCAGTTAGGCGTGAACGACGCGGAGCGGAGCATCACAGGCGGCTTGCAGAGGTCGGGGCGACAGCGGAAGCCATCGCCGGAGGACCGCGCGCAACAAGAGTCGGCAGGTTTCCAGAGCGAGTAAGAGTTCCTTTTCAGGAACTGCCCCCGCCCCTTCGCGTTCGTGTGACGCGTTGGGAGGAGTTTGCACCTCTTGGGTACGAGAGTGACCTTGAGGTAGGAGCAGGGGGTGTCGCTGGGCTAGGCGACGAGGCACTTGGCGACCACGAGGTGCCAACGTACAATCCGCGAGGTGCCAACGACGGGTTGTCACCTGTCTACTTTACCAACGGTGACGATTCAGTCATCGCGGGCCGACAGCGGGTCGACGACGGCGCAGCAGGTAGCAGGGTACCAGAGCTGATTGTGGTGAGCGACAGCGACGACGACAGCGACAAGGAGAACCAGGACGCGCCTGGGGCCAGCCGTGGTGGTCTTGCCTGAGTGGTAACACTTGGCACTTTCCTTTCTTGTTCAGTAGCTTATATTGCTTTAATTGCTGCTTGGCCACTTGGCTGGCTGTAGCAGATCTGAACAGAGGCCATCATGGAGGATGGAGCTATCAACCAACAAGCGGGCTTTATGGGCTTCGGCGGCGCGGCGCTGGGCTGGATGGACGAGATGGACGCGATGGACGCGGTGGACGCGATGGACGCGGGGACGGCCAGGCGCTGGGAGACCAGGCTGAGGTGCCAGATAATCAGAGCCAAGGATCGCAGGGCGGGCAGCACGCGCCAGCCGCAGATCAAGCGGCGCCTAAGCGACCAACCGTTGCTGAGGGGTACGCGGTGCTAGGCCAGTTTCAGTCCATCAAGGACAATTGGCAGCCCCGGGATGCTGAGAGGATGTTAGAGGACATGAACTTGTACACGGAGATATACAACGGTGACAAGCTTCGCATCCTGGCGTCTAGTGCCTACATACGGCAGTCGGCGAGGCGGCTGTTCAAGTTTGTTCGGGAGCGACACGCGGCGGGGGACACCTGGGCGGCGTTTATGACGCGACTCAGGTGTTCCTGAGTGACAAGAGGACCATAGATGGGTCCCACCTGAAGCAAGAATACCTGGACTACAAGCCCATCAAGGGGCAACTAGTGGTCCACGCCTTTGAAGACTTCGTCAAGCTGAGGGAGGACGCCATGGCCAAGGGCTTCTTCGTCGCAGATCGGATGGCCATGGGCGACTTTCTCAAGTCGCTGCAGCTGGATCCGGTCACCATGGATAATGTGACCATCCACATGCGACAGGTCCATGGCTGGGCAGCCATGACGGACCAGTTGTATGAGTGTTTCAGCGGCAAGTACGTGGGGGTAAGCGCCCTCGTCAGAATGATGAGGAGGCCACTGAACCCACGGTTAAGTCCATGAGGGGATCGGGCCACGGGGGCCCAGCGTCCTCGAGAGGGCCTGAGACCTCTTCAAGGGGTCGAGGAAGGTCCAGGAGGGGGCGTGACAGAAGGGCTGGACGGGGGACCCCGCCGAAGTCGGGACATCCACAGTCCCAGTTTGACTTCAAGAGGGTGGGTGGTCCTCCCAAGGCTGGGCCCAGCAGTGGGACCTCACGGGACATCAGTCAGGTGGAATGTTATTTCTGCCAGGGGAAGGGTCACTTCAGGAATGAGTGTCCCTCGTACCTGAGGCAGGAAGGTCAGAGCAAGCCAGCTCAGGGTGGCAGCAAGGACAAGGCTGGTCCATCCCAGGACAAGGGCAAGGGCAAGGCTGCTGATCATTGATTGAGCCTGCACACATCCCTGAACCCTGGAGGGTGCCCCCAGGGGTGTGTAATGAAGCTGCTAGTGACAGCAGTGAGGGGCAGCCCCATGCTCTAGTGAAAGAGCCTATTGGACACGATGGGGCAAGCTTGGTTACCACAGAGAGTATGCCAGCTGTAGCTGCAGTGGTTACTCGCCAACGTGCCCGCCATGGCGGTGCTGAGCCTGAGGTAGGACCTGGTGATGTGGACCCAGGTGGATCTCAGAAGCATTCTGACCGTGCAGGACTGGCACAGGATGGTCAGGATGAGGATAGGGCTGGAGACAGTCTGACAGGCACGACCCTGGTGCCTCCTGTACATAAGGGATCTGTACATACCTTGAGTGCTAATAATGACAATAAAAGGTTTTCTCTCTTGTATGACATTGCCTCAAGGTTGCATACCATGTTTGGCCATGCAGCTCAGTCTTTGCAAGTTGCTAGACGGCTGGGAGGAAGTGAGTTGTACTCCATCTGCCAACAGGTTGCTCAAGCTTGCAAGTGCAGGCTAGTTGCTAGAAAGCCCAAGCAGTCTCATGCCAGGACTCCTATTTTGCAGCCAGGCCATGTGCAGGTAGATATTCAGAGAATCAGGGGTTTGAAGCTGCTGGTGGCAGTGGACAGATATACCAAGTACAAGACCCTAGAGATCCTGCCTGACATGGAGAAGCCTACATTGATTGCTGCTCTGAAGTTGACAAGGAGCAGGTACCCTGGGTTGGAGTTGTTGCAGTGTGACATTCAGTTTGAGTGCTGTGAGAACCTGCCAGAGTTTCCAGAGTTGCTGATTACACCCAGGGAGAGCCACGGCCAGCAAGGGGTGGTGGAGAGAGCCATCCAAGAGATCAAGACTGTGCTGCTGGTGGAGAGGATTCCAAGGACGTCATCTGCCATTGTGACATCTGCATGGCTACGTTCTGTGGAGGACAGGCTGAACCTGAGGACTCCCATGTTCTTTGGTGACATTGCCATCAATCCTCTTATGCTGCATACCAGGATGCTGCCAGCTGATGCTGAGCAGGCATGGAAGGAGAAGCTAGAGGCCAAGTTCCTCAAGCTGAGGCAGAAAGACAAGGGCTGGAGTGTCCTAGAACCTAACGTTGGACAACAGGTTGTTGTGTGGAAGGAACCAAGCTTTCCAGGGAAACGTGGCAGCTGGCATGATGGGGTGGTGACCCGAGTAGAAGCCGCTGGCCATAAGTGCTGGGTGGCCATTGATGGCTCCCAAGCAGTGCACCGTCTGTCCTGGTCAAAGATCCGTCCCCGGGGAGGTAATCAAGGAGACCTCTTCCAGGTGCCCGCTGGTGTACAAGGCGGGGGTGACGTGGAGCTTCCTGATCAGGGTGCTACAGCTGTATCGAGCCCTCAGGGTGACCCTGGCCCGGCCCCTGGGGTACCTTCACATACGGTGGTTGGGCAAGCAGGCGGACAGGCTGCACCTCCGGAACGGCCCGACACCAGGCCTAGGGGTGTGCGTCTATCAGATATTGTACAGGCTTTGCAAAGAGCCAAGAAGGAGCCTAAGGTGTCCAAGCTTGTCCAGTTGGATGAACCTGAGGTAGCTGCCATGGAGATAGATACCAATGCACAGGTTTCTGTCATGGGACCTCAGCATACAGGAGAACTGCTGGTCGGAGAACCAAGTTGCCCCTGGGTGTCTGATTTCAGTGGTAGGACGCATCTAAGGGTGTTGGGAGAGGTTACTGCCCCTGTCATGGGTGTGGATGTGACCTTCCTTGTCCTAGAGGACTATGATGGCCCTGTGATTTTGGGTCAGAATTTTCTGGGCAATCCTGGGATTTCTATCAGAGCTACAGCTCTGAGAAGAGATGGCTGGGGGATGATTCCCCTAGAAAATTTCAGGACAACATTTCCAGTCAGGTGCAGGGCCAAGCCGGTCAAGGGTGTAAAATGGGATGAAGGGGAGGTGCCCCCAGCGGCCAGTTTGGTGATTCCAGCTGTGTTGCACCCCAGCAGTATTGGCATAACTCACAGGAGCCTTGCTGCACACTCTCCTTTGACATATGACCAGCTGGTCCAAGAGATGAGCTCGCCTACTTTGTTTGAGGCTTGGAAGCTCGCCTTCTCCAAGGCATTGGAGGAGTGGTTGCAGTTTGAGTGTGCTGCACCAACAGACAGACGTCCCCCAGCATCAAGGAAGCTTGCTTTGAGATTTGTGCTGAAGAGGAAGGTTGTGGATGAGGTATCAGTGCCCCATGTCAGGCCTGTCCTGAATGAGTATCACGGCACGGGGAGTCTGCCAGGAGAGGAGCTATACACGCCAGGGATGCTACACGACACATGGAGAATTTTGCTATGTCTCTACGTGGGGTTGCTGAACAGGGGAGCAGCTATGTCATCAGTGCTGCTGGACTTCAAGAGGGCATTTTTAAAATCTGATCCAGAAGTGGCCAGGAGGGTGTGGAAGCAGGATGAGCCTTACTGTGTTGAGGTGCCTGCCATCTGGAAGCTGGAGCTGCATCAACAATTCCTGGTTATTCTGAAGGGCCTGGAAGGACTCAGGTCGAGCCCAATCATCTGGAGACTCACGCTGCAGGAAGCTCTGATCAGTGAGTGTGGCTTGAGAGTGTCTTCAGTTGATCCCTGTTTGCTGCTGGCCCAATGGGAGGGTCTGCCAGTGTATGCTAGTTTGCATGGAGATGATCTGCATTTGCTAGCCCCCACGACCTGGCTGAAGAAGTTTATTCCTGTCATCAGTGGCAAGTTTTCACTGGGCAAGGAGCTGTGGCAGGAGCCCAACAAGCCTGTAGTGTTCTGTGGAATGCAGGCTACCCTGTTCAGGAGGGACGGGGAGTGGAGTATCAGGCTTCAGGCTGGAGGAGATTATAAACAGACCATTGTGAAGGCCTTGCCAGAGAAGATCACCCAGGCTGCAGGACCTGAGTTGAGAGGCATGTGGGCCTGGTTTGCCAGCATCTGTGGTCCGTCTTTGATGGTCCATAGCAGAATGCCTGATGAGGTGCTTGAGGATGAGAAGCCTCGAGTCATAGCCCGGTTGGTGGAGAGTACCCCTGATCTGATTTTGTCTGGGATTGACTTTGCCCAGCCTATCACCTTGGAGATCTTTGTTGACAGTTCCATGGATGCTCGCCAGGTTACCAAGGTCAGGGGGAGATCTGCTGCTCTGTTTGCTTTTTATCAGAGCAGGGCAAGTTTGTTCAGCTGGTACAGCAGACTGCAGAAGAGGGTCTGTATCAGTTCAGATGTGGCAGAATGCAGGGCCATATGCGAGGGGATCCAGTCCAGCCTGTACATAAAGGAGTTAATGCTGGAGCTGGCTTCAGTTACCCCTTGGACCTTGCAGATGGAGACGTTGTTGCTAACAGACAGCATGGGTATGGTCCAGTTTGTTCACAAGCAGCTGGCCAGGAGCCGGGACCTGGATTATTTGTTGCTGAAGGAGTTGGCCAGTTTGGTTGACTTGAAGCATATCCCTGGCGAGGAGAACCCTGCTGATGCATTGACAAAGCTGCCACACAAGGCCCCAGCCCAGTACAATGTACTGAGGAAGCTCATGAATGCTGACTGTCAAGTCGGTCTATCTGTCTAAAAGCTGAGAGCTGGGTGCTTAAGTCTCTGGATATCAGGCTGGGAGCTTGATTGTACATAATCCTGAGCACACCTTGAGGGGTGAGACATGTCTCTGGTGTGGGAATGTCTGACATTGTCTCTGATGGAGAGATGTCTATCTGGGGTTTTCATCTCAGTCTGAGGTTTCCCCAGATCTGTGGTTTGTGGGCGGGGTTCGATTCCCTGGTGCCGTCTTAAGGCGGAGTTTCACGGACTGGCTGACCCATCCACCATGCTGGTGAGGTGGCGACAGGTCCCCTGATTTTCCACGGTTGGAACGAGTAGGGAGCTTGTGTTTTGCATGTGCTTCGCGTAGATGTTGTGTCTGGTTCGATAAGGGGCAGCAGACCGGCGCCGACTCCCGTCTGGGGGTCAGCAATGTTTTCTGATGAGCTGTTGTGGGTGATCTGTGGGGTTTCGCCTAAGGTCCTGAAGGTTGTACATACTTCTCAAGTTCTTAGCTGAACACCTATGGGCTGCCACAGTTGGCCAACCTCTTGTACATGGGTAACACAACGAGCCTCCCGTGAAGGGATAGGGACTCATTGTAATTTGTTTGTGCTCCTGAGCCAGTATGGGTGCTATGTACATATAATAAGGAATCCAAGCTGACTGTCATGCCCAGCGGGTTGTGACTTGTAGTCTGGGGAGGATATCCAGTACCCATTGTGTGTGTTTGTATGTAGACTTGTGTGAGCTGCTACAGCTCAAGAAAAGAAAGGATTGGAGTTAACGCCAAGCGCATTGGCGTGATCCTGATTCGGCATATCTCTGCGATTCCAGCGGCACCGGAACGAGTTCATTCCGACAAGTATCAAGAAAGTTATGGCGTTCGACTTTCCCGGTCGCCGCACCGCGAGCG
>RPFO01000869.1:0-23005 GCA_009746045.1 Mesostigma viride
CTTTTTGGGTGCACATATGCATATTGATTTGGCTTTGCATGTTTCCTTGCTCTTGTGATGTTCACGGCTCTGCGGATAAATTTGAATGGATGCATGTTGCTGATGCTGAGACCAGACTGTATAGACAATCAATCGCATGGTTACATTGTGGTATATCAAGGTTTGGCATTGCTCGATCTCATCCTTCTGTTCATCATTGGCTGTGATCGTTTGTATCTTTTTTCCTTATTGAGGTCAGATTGCCTGGACGATATGCCAGACGACGATATGATTCGGGTGCTGGCCTTACGCTGTTCACCCCATTTGGCGTCGATGGGGGGGCCCAGCGATGCAGATTATGCTGGAGGGAGCCACTGCGCATGTACGTGCGGGCTGTCAAATCTGAAATATTTATGTAGTACCTGTTACAGTACTAACATACTAGCATCATAAAGCAGACAGGGTCTTACATATGGTACACGGGCTCCGTCGTGCATTGAAGCTGACTCTGATAGATAGATGCCCATGCCAGGGATCAATTAAGGTTGCATGTGGTTTGATGTCATGTATTCTGTTCAGTGCTCACCGCTGTGAGTGCTCTTGTTGAACTTCCTGAGTTCAGCATGTAGGAGTAATTCAAACTGTGTAATAGAAGTCACAGGCTGCAGTGCCAGCTTATCGCTTTGCCTTGAACAGGAGGGCCGCATGCTGCATGTGAAGGGTGCATGTCCTACGGCTGTGATCCATTTCTGTTAGGTGTGATGCGGTGCCTGTATTTGTAATGGAAGTGCTTTGACTGGACAAGATGGGTTTACCCACGTTGAGCTGGAAACTTGCTGCCATGCATGGTGACAGCAGTCCATCTGTTGCCCATGCTGGCTCTTGCAAAGACCATGACCGCTAAAGGTTTCTCGTGTGGTTGTTTGCCTGCCTGCCCGCTCGCCTGCTGCTTGCCGCTCGCCTGCCTGCTTGCCGCTGGCCTGCATGGCAGCCTGCCTGCCTGCCTGCCTGCCTGCCTGCCTGCTGCCTGCTGCCTGCCTGCTGCCGCTGCCTGCCTGCCTGCCTGCCTGCCTGCTGCCTGCTGCCTGCCTGCCTGCCTGCTGCCTGCCTGCCTGCCTGCCTGTGCCTGCTGCTGCCTGCCTGCCTGCTGCTGCCTGCCTGCTGCCTGCTGCCTGCCTGCCTGCTGCCTGCCTGCCTGCCTGCCTGCTGCCTGCCTGCTGCCTGCCTGCCTGCCTGCTGCCTGCTGCCTGCTGCCTGCCTGCCTGCTGCCTGCCTGCTGCCTGCCTGCCTGCCTGCTGCCTGCCTGCCTGCCTCCGCCTCCCTGCTCCCTGCTCCCTCCCTGCCTCCTGCCTCCCTGCTCCTGCCTCCCTGCTCCCTGCCTCCCTGCTCCCTGCCTCCCTGCTCCTGCCTCCCTGCCTCCCTGCTCCTGCCTCCTGCCCCTGCCTGCTGCCTGCCTGCCTGCCTGCCTGCCTCCCTGCCTCCCTGCTGCCTCCCTGCTGCCTGCCTCCTGCCTGCCTGCCTGCTCCCTGCCTCCTGCCTGCTGCCTCCTGCTGCCTGCCTCCTGCCTCCTGCCTCCCTGCCTGCCTCCCTGCTGCTCCCTGCCTGCCTCCTGCCTGCCTCCTGCTGCCTCCCTGCTCCCTGCCTCCTCCTGCCTCCCTGCCTGCCTGCCTGCTGCCTGCCTCCTTGCCTGCCTGCCTCCCTGCCTGCCTCCTGCCTGCCTCCCTGCTGCCTCCCTGCTGCCTCCTGCCTGCTCCCTGCCTGCCTGCTGCCTGCTCCGTGCCTCCCTCCCTCCCTGCCTCCCTCCTCCTCCCTCCTCCTCCCTCCCTCCCTCTCCTCCCTCCCTCCCTCCCTCCTCCTCCCTCCCTCTTCCCTCCTCCTCTCCCCCTCCCTCCCTCCCTCCCTCCTCCTCCTCCCCTCCCTCCCTCCTCCTCTCCCTCCTCCCTCCCTCCTCCTCCCTCCCTCCCTCCTCCTCCCTTCTCCTCCCTCCTCCCTGCCTCCTGCCTCCCTGCCTGCCTGCTGCCTTCCTGCCTGCTCCCTGCCTTGCCTGCCTCCTGCCCGCGCCCGCCCGCCCGCCTGCCTGCCTGCTTGTCTTCCTGCAAGGCCTGCGGGTGCCTGAGTGGTTGGTCTTAGGGGTTCACGCTTGCTTGCTTGTACATTATGCAGTGTCAGTTCATTAAGGCAATGGTCTGCTAATATGTAGAAGAGGTGCATGTGATAGCTGCACTGGACCAGCTCAGAGCAAGTATACTGATCGATCAGACTGACATGATTCCTGTGCAGAAATCTTCTTCTGCGGTGTTTTCAATGTGTCTCGTTACTTTTGCTTACTTTCTGGGTTGCACTATACATTTTTTTTTTTAGCTATGGCATGTTTCCTCGCTCTTGTGCTGTTCGGCTCTGCGGATAAATTTGAATGGATGCATGTTGCTGATGCCTGAGACCAGACTGTATAGACAATCAATTGTATGGTTACACTGTGGTATATCAAGGTTTGGCATTGCTCGATCTCATCCTTCTGTTCATCATTGGCTGTGATCGTTGTATCTTTTTCCTTGTTGAGCTCAGATTGCCTGGATGATGCACCTGGCGCAGGAAAGATACGGGGTGCAATGACCGGCCACTCCCTATTGTGTCGATGGGGGGCAAGCGATGGAGATTATGGTGGGGGAGCCACTGCGCATGTGCGTCGCTAGCTGTCGAATCTGGAAGTATTTATGTACTGTAGAATCCTTTTATACAGTACTAATTACTATCCTCATGATAGCAAACAGGCTCTTACATATGGTACACGGGTTCCGTTGTGCATTGAAGCTGACTCTGATAGATGCCCATGCCAGGGATCAATTAAGGTTGCATGTGGTTTGATGTCATGTATTCTGTTCAGTGCTCACCGCTGTGAGTGCTCTTGTTGAACTTCCTGAGTTCAGCATGTAGGAAGTAACTACAACGGTGCAATAGAAGTAACAGGCTGCAGTGCAGCTTACCCCTTTGCCTTGAACCAGGAGGGCTGCATGCTGCATGTGAAAGGGTGCATGGTCCCTACGGCTGTGATCCATTTCTGTTAGGTGTGATGCGGTGCTGTATTTGTAATATGGAAGTGCTTTGACTGTTCAAGATGGGTTTACCCATGTTGTGCTGGAGTCTTGCTGCCATGTATAGTGACAGCAGTGCCATCTGTTGCCATGCTGGCTCTTGCAAAGACCATGACGCGAAAGGTTTCTTGTGTGGCGTTTCCCAGCGTGCCCGCTCGCCTGCTTGCTTGCCCGCTCGCCTGCATGGCAGCCTGGCAGCCTGCCTGCCTGCCTGCTGCCTGCCTGCTGCCTGCCTGCCTGCCTGCCTGCTGCCTGCCTGCTGCTGCCTGCCTGCCTGCCTGCCTGCCTGCTGCCTGCCTGCCTGCCTGCCTGCCTGCCTGCCTGCCTGCTGCCTGCCTGCCTGCCTGCCTGCCTGCCTGCCTGCCTGCCTGCCTGCCTGCCTGCCTGCCTGCCTGCCTGCCTGCTGCCTGCCTGCCTGCCTGCTGCCTGCCTGCCTGCCTGTGCCTGCCTGCCTGCTGCTGCTGCCTGCCTGCTGCCTGCCTGCCTGCCTGCCTGCCTGCCTGCCTGCCTGCCTGCCTGCCTGCCTGCTGCCTGCCTGCCTGCCTGCCTGCCTGCCTGCCTGCCCTGCCTGCCTGCCTGCCTGCCTGCTGCTGCCTGCTGCCTGCTGCCTGCCTGCTGCCTGCCTGCTGCCTGCCTGCCTGCTGCCTGCCTGCCTGCTGCCTGCCTGCCTGCCTGCCTGCCTGCCTGCCTGCCTGCCTCCTGCTGCTGCTCCCCCTGCCTCCGTCCCTGCCTCCGTCCCTGCCTCCCTGCCTCCCTGCCTCTGCTCCCTGCCTCCCTGCCTCCCTGCCTCCCTGTCCCTGCCTCCGTCCCTGCCTCCGTCCCTGCCTCCGTCCCTGCCTCCGTCCCTGCCTCCGTCCCTGCCTCCGTCCTGCCTCCGTCCCTGCCTCCGTCCCTGCCTCCGTCCTGCCTCCGTCCCTGCCTCCGTCCCTGCCTCCGTCCTGCCTCCGTCCCTGCCTCCGTCCCTGCCTCCGTCCTGCTCCGTCCTGCCGTCCCTGCCTCCGTCCTGCTCCGTCCCTGCCTCCGTCCCTGCCCGTCCCTGCCTCCGTCCCTGCCTCCCCCTGCCTCCCTGCCTCCCTCCTGCCTCCCTGCCTCCCTGCCTCCCTGCCTCCCTGCCTCCCTGCTCCCTGCCTCCCTGCCTCCCTGCCTCCCTGCCTCCCTGCTCCCTGCCTCCCTGCCTCCCTGCCTCCCTGCCTCCTTGCCTCCCTGCCTCCCTGCCTCCCTGCCAGGCCATGCCTAGGTGCCTGAGGGCTTGGTATTAGGGGTTCACGCTTGCTTGCTTGTACATTATGCACAGTTCATTAAGGCAACTGGTCCTGCTAGAAGAGGTGCATGTGATAGCTACACTGGACAGCTCAGAGCAAGTACTGATCGGTTAGACTGACATTATTCCTGTACAGAAATCTTCTTCTGCGGTGTTTCCAATGTGTCTTGTTACTTTTGCTATCTTTCTGGGTTGCACATATACATATTGATTTTGGGCTTTCGCATGTTTCCTCGCTCTTCTGCTGTTCACGGCTCTGCGGCTAAATTTTAATTGATGCCTGAGACCAGACTGTATAGACAATCAATCGCATGGTTACATTGCGGATATCAAGGTTTGGCATTGCTCGATCTCATCCTTCCGCTCATCATTGGCTGTGATCGTTTGTTTCATTTTCCTTATTGAGGTCAGATTGCCTGGACGATTCTGAAGGCTCAGACCCAGATACGGGGTGCAAGGACCGCGACACTCCCTATTGTGTCGATGGGGGGGCAAGCGATGGAGATTATGGTGGCGGGAGCCACTGCGCATGTGCGTGCTGGCTGTCGAATCTGGAAGTAATTATGTACTGTAGAATCCTTTTACAGTTCTAATAATACTAGAATCATAATAGCAGGCTCTTACATATGTTACACGGGTTCCGTTGTGCATTGAAGCTGACTCTGATAGATGCCCATGCCAGGGATCAATTAAGGTTGCATGTGGTGTGATGTCATGTATTCTGTTCAGTGCTCACCGCTGTGATTGCTCTTGTTGAACTTCCTGATTTCAGCATGTAGGAAGTAACTACAAACAGTGCAATATGTATAGAAGTCGCAGGCTGCTGCCAGCACCAGCTTCCGCTTTGCCATGAACCAGGAGGGCTGCGGGCTGCATGTGAAAGGGTGCATGGTCCCAATGGCTGTGATCAATTTCTGTTAGGTGTGATGCGGTACCTGTATTTGTAATATGGAAGTGCCTTGACCGGACAAGATGGGTTTACCCCATGTTGAGCTGGAAACTTGCTGCCATGCATGGTTCCAACGGCTGTGATTTCTGTAAGTTGTGATCCCTACAGATATAATCTACTACCGGTAAGACGTTTAAGATTTTCACGTGTCGGACTGTGTTAATAACGACTATTATTCGGTTATTCTGGCAAGAGCAGAACAGGGACGGCTATTGCCAGCCCTGTTTCTGTGGGCACTTTCTTGCGGACCGCCGAGTGCCTGCACCATACAACGAATTCCTTGCCTCACAAAACCCATCATGAAGTGTCTCGGACAACCCTGCAGCTTCTAGCCACTGATGTATGAGGCCTATCACCCATTGGTTGTTCCGTGTCTGCTTGGGGCTCCCAGATAGTCGGTGCTCCTAGTTTAGCTGGGGCTCCTACATGGTCAGGGCTCCAATGAGGCAACCTGCCCAATGGTGGGAAGTATACACAGTGGCCAGTGTGACCCCACGGCATGCCACCACGCCTGGAATCTTACTCACCTTCTTTCCTGGTGCATCGGTCATCGGGGTGGGGTGGGGGTGGGGTGGGGTGGGGGGGTGGGGTGGGGTGGGGTGGGGGTGGGGTGGGGTGGGCGGGGCGGGGGCGGGGCGGGGGGGGGCGGGGGCGGGGGGGGCAGGGCGGGGCGGGGGCGGGGGCGGGGGCGGGGCGGGGGCGGGCGGGGGGGGGGGGGGTGGGGGGGGGGTGGGGGGGTGGGGGGGGTGGGGTGGGGGGTGGGTGGGGGTGGGGTGGGGGGTGGGTGGGTGGGGCGGGGGGGGGGGGGCGGGGGCGGGGGGGGGCGGGGGGGGCGGGGGCGGGGCGGGGGCGGGGGCGGGGCGGGGCGGGGGGGCGGGGGGGGGCGGGGGGGGGCGGGGTGCGTGTGGGGGATTTCCGCGGGGTGTACCCGCGATTGCCGTTTGCAGTTTGCACTCACGTCCAGACCGGCAACGGGCCCGACCCGGGCTGTTCAGAGACCGCTCCCTTCTGCATCAATGAGACGTGCATCGGTATGTCGCCGTTTGCATTGATAACATGGGAAAATACTGTACTTCTGGCGATGAGTTTTTGAATAGTCTATTACCGGTAAGATGTTAAGATTGTCACGTGTCGGACTGTGCTAATAACAAGGGACCATTCGGTTATTCTGGCAATAGCAGAACAGGACGGCCTAAAGCAGCCGTGTCTGTCGGCACTTCTTTCGGACCGCCGAGTGCCTGCACCATACAACGAATTCCTTGCCTCACAAAACCATCATGGAGTGTTTCGGACAACCCTGCAGCTTCTAGCCACTGATGTGTGAGGCTGATCGCCCGTTGGTTGTTCCGTGTCTGCTTAGGGCTCCCAGATAGTCGGGGCTCCTACATGGTCAGGGCTCAAATGAGGCAACCTGTAAGCCCAATGGTGGGAAGTATACACAGTGGCCAGTGTCACTGACCCCACGACATGCCACCACGCCTGGAATCTTACTCACGTTCTTTGGCCATTTGCAGTTTGCATGGACGACCAGACCGGCGACGGGATCGATTCGGGCTGTTCAGAGACCGCTCCCGTATGCATCGTTGACACATGCATCGGTATGTCGCCGTTTGCACTAATAACAAGGGAAATACTGTACTTCTGGGGATGAGTTTTGAATAATCGATTACCGGTAAGATGTTTAAGATTGTCTCGTGTCGGACTGTGTTAATAACAAGGGCCATTCGGTTATTCTGGCAATAGCAGAACAGGACGGCCTAAAGCCAGTCGTGTCTGTTGGCATCTTCTTGCGGACCGCCGAGTGTCTGCACCATACAACGAATTCCTTGCCTCACGAAACCCATCATGGAGTGTTTCGGACAACCCTGCAATTCTAGCCACTGATGTGTGAGGCTGATCGCCCGTTGGTTGTTCCGTGTCTGCTCGGGGCTCCCAGATAGTCGGGGCTCCTAGTTTAGCTGGGGCTCCTACATGGCCAGGGCTCAAATGAGGCAACCTGTAAGCCCAATGGTGGGAAGTATACACAGTGGCCAGTGTCACTGACCCCACGGCATGCCACCACGCCTGGAATCTTACTCACGTTCTTTCCTGGGGCATCGGTTTCCCTCTCTCTTGGTGTTCATGTGTATGTGTTGGGAGGGGGAGGGGGAGGGGAGGGGAGGGGAGGGGGAGGGGAGGGGGAGGGAGGGAGGGGAGGGGAGGGGGGGAGGGGGAGGGGAGGGGAGGGGGGGGGAGGGGAGGGGAGGGGAGGGGGGGGGGGGGGGGGAGGGGGTGGGGAGGGGGGTGGGAGGGGTGGGGAGGGGAGGGGGGGGGGGAGGGGAGGGGGAGGGGAGGGGGAGGGGAGGGGGAGGGGGAGGGAGGGGAGGGGAGGGGAGGGGGAGGGGGAGGGGGGGGGGGGAGGGGAGGGGAGGGGAGGGGGGGGGGGGGATGGGGGTGGGGGGGGGTCTGCGTCGGCTGCGGCGTCTGAGTCTGAGTCTGAGTCTGCGTCTGCGTCTGCGTCTGCGTGTGCGTGTGGGGCTGGCGCTGGGGGGGCGTGGGCGTGGGCGTGGCGTGGGCGTGGGCGTGGGCGTGGGCGTGGGCGTGGGCGTGGGCGTGGGCGTGGGCGTGGGCGTGGGCGTGGGCGTGGCGTGGCGTGGGCGTGGGCGTGGGCGTGGGCGTGGCGTGGGCGTGTGCGTGTGCGTGTGCGTGTGCGTGTGCGTGTGCGTGTGCGTGTGCGTGTGCGTGTGCGTGTGCGTGTGCGTGTGCGTGTGCGTGTGCGTGTGCGTGTGCGTGTGCGTGTGCGTGTGCGTGTGCGTGTGCGTGTGGGGCTGGCGCTGGGGTGGGGGTGGGGTGGGCGGGGCGGGGGGGGGTAGGGGTGGGGTGGGGGTGGGGATCTTCGCGGGGTGGTACCCGCGATGGCCATTTGCAGTTTGCATGGACGACCAGACCGGCAACGGGACCGATTCGGGCTGTTCAGAGACCGCTCCCTTCTGCCGGCATCGCTGACGTGTGCACCGGTATGTTGCCGTTTGCACTAATAACAAGGGAAAATACTGTACTTCTGGGGATGAGTTTTTGAATAATATATTACCGGTAAGATGTTTAAGATTGTCACGTGTCCGACTGTGCTAATAACAAGGGACCATTCGGTTATTCTGGCAATAGCAGAACAGGACGGCCTAAAGCCAGCCGTGTCTGTCGGCACCTTCTTGCGGACCGCCGAGTGTCTGCACCATACAACGAATTCCTTGCCTCACGAAACCCATCATGGAGTGTTTCGGACAACCCTGCAATTCTAGCCACTGATGTATGAGGCGGATCGCCCGTTGGTTGTTCCGTGTCTGCTCGGGGCTCCCAGATAGTCGGGGCTCCTAGTTTAGCTGGGGCTCCTACATGGCCAGGGCTCAAATGAGGCAACCTGTAAGCCCAATGGTGGGAAGTATACACAGTGGCCAGTGTCACTGACCCCACGGCATGCCACCACGCCTGGAATCTTACTCACGTTCTTTCCTGGGGCTTCGGGAAACCGATGGGGGAGGGGGTGGGAGGGGGTGGGGAGGGGGTGGGGAGGGGTGGGAGGGGGTGGGGAGGGGGTGGGGAGGGGGTGGGGAGGGGGGTGGGGAGGGGGTGGGAGGGGTGGGGAGGGGGGGGAGGGGGTGGGGAGGGGGTGGGAGGGGGTGGGAGGGGGTGGGGAGGGGGGGGGTGGGGGGGGTGGGGAGGGGGGGGAGGGGGTGGGGAGGGGGTGGAGGGGGGTGGGGTGGGGTGGGGGTGGGGGGGTGGGGGTTGGGGTGGGGGTCTGAGTCTGAGTCTGAGTCTGAGTCTGAGTCTGAGTCTGAGTCTGAGTCTGCGTCTGCGTCTGAGTCTGAGTCTGAGTCTGCGTGTGAGTCTGAGTCTGCGTGTGCGTGTGCGTGTGCGTGTGCGTGTGCGTGTGCGTGTGCGTGTGCGTGTGCGTGTGCGTGTGCGTGTGCGTGTGCGTGTGCGTGTGCGTGTGCGTGTGCGTGTGCGTGTGCGTGTGCGTGTGCGTGTGCGTGTGCGTGTGCGTGTGCGTGTGCGTGCGTGTGCGTGTGCGTGTGCGTGTGCGTGTGCGTGTGCGTGTGCGTGTGCGTGTGCGTGTGCGTGTGCGTGTGCGTGTGCGTGTGCGTGTGCGTGTGCGTGTGCGTGTGCGTGTGCGTGTGCGTGTGGGGCTGGCGCTGGCGCTGGCGCTGGCGCTGGGGGTGGGGTGGGGGGCGGGGGGTGGGGTGGGGGTGGGGGTGGGGTGGGGGATCTTCGCGGGATGGTACCCGCGATGGCCATTTGCAGTTTGCATGGACGACCAGACCGGCAACGGGACCGATTCGGGCTGTTCAGAGACCGCTCCCTTCTGCATCGCTGACGCGTGCACCGGTATGTCGCCGTTTGCATTGATAACATGGGAAAATACTGTACTTCTGGCGACGAGTTTTTGAATAATCTATTACCGGTAAGATGTTTAAGATTGTCACGTGTTGGACTGTGTTAATAACAAGGGACCATTCGGTTATTCTGGCAATAGCAGAACAGGACGGCCTAAAGCCAGCCGTGTCTGTTGGCATCTTCTTGCGGACCGCCGAGTGCCAGCACCATGCAATGAATTCCTTGCCTCACAAAACCCATCATGAAAGGTTTCGGACAACCCTGCAGCTTCTAGCCACTGATGTATGAGGCGGATCGCCCATTGGTTGTTCCGTGTCTGCTCGGGGCTCCCAGATAGTCGGGGCTCCTAGTTTAGCTGGGGCTCCTACATGGTCAGGGCTCAAATGAAGCGACCTGTAAGCCCAATGATGGGAAGTCAACACAGTGGCCAGTGTCACTGACCCCACGGCATCCCACCACGCCTGGAATCTTACTCACGTTCTTTCCTGGGGCATCGGTTTCCCTCTCTCTTGCGTGTTTATGCGTATGTGTGGGGAGTGGGAGGGGGCGGGGGCGGGGCGGGGGCGGGGCGGGGCGGGGGCGGGTGTGTGTGTGTGTGGGGGGGGGATCTCCGCGGGGTGGTACCCGCGATGGCCATTTGCAGTTTGCATGGACGAC
Source organism: Mesostigma viride (assembly GCA_009746045.1). Lineage (NCBI taxonomy): Eukaryota > Viridiplantae > Streptophyta > Mesostigmatophyceae > Mesostigmatales > Mesostigmataceae > Mesostigma > Mesostigma viride. The sequence goes on from RPFO01000869.1 coordinate 10,310, forward strand.
CAGATCGGCAACGGGACCGATTCGGGCTGTTCAGAGACCGCTCCCTTCTGCGTCGCTGACGTGTGCACCGGTATGTTGCAGTTTGCTTGTGTGTGAGACTGTCGCGTGCTTAAGGGCGTAAGGGACGGCTCTGGAGGCGCTGCGCTGTGATGATCCCTTGGATTGTGCCAAACTGTTGGCTTGACAGGGTGCGGTTTCTTGCAGCTTTGACTTCCCCCTACCGCAGCGTGTGCCATCTTGCCTCTTGCTGTCCCATACAATTTGTGTGGGCTTTTGATTCCTACGCTGCTGGCATTTGATTTGGTGGCCGCTAGCCTCTTGTTGTGATGGAACCCTTAACCGTACGGCTTGTGCGGATTCGACAATAGTATGATACGTTGTCCGAGAAACCTCCCGCAGCCTGCGTTTTTGTGTACAAGAAATTCCGCAGTTTTTGGAACATTCAAACACATGGTCTCCAAACCATGTGGGATGGGTTCAGGGTTTTGGGATGGGGTGGGAACCCGGCCCCACCACGACAGGGTTAATGGATATGTATTGCCCTGGGCGACAGATTCTGCCCGGATATCAAGGAATGAGTTCCATTACAATAAATACGATGTCTTTCAACAATCCACTACTAGTTAGATTAGTCATAGCCTGTCAGACTGTATTAATAGCAAGGGGAAATTCTGTAGTTCTGGTGATGAGTTTTTGAATAATCCACTACCGGTAAGATGTTTAAGAATGTCCCGTGTCGGACTATTCGGTTATTCTGGCAATAGCAGAACAGGACGGCCTAAAGCCAGCCGTGTCTGTCGGCACCTTCTTGCGAACCGCCGAGTGCCCGCACCATGCAACGAATTCCTTGCCTCACAAAACCCATCATGAAAGGTTTCGGGCAACCCTGCAGCTTCTAGCCACTGATGTATGAGGCGGATCGCCCATTGGTTGTTCCGTGTCTGCTTGGGGCTCCCAGATAGTCGGGGCTCCTAGTTTAGCTGGGGCTCCTACATGGTCAGGGCTCAAATGAAGCGACCTGTAAGCCCAATGGTGGGAAGTATACACAGTGGCCAGTGTCACTGACCCCACGGCATGCCACCACGCCTGGAATCTTACTCACGTTCTTTCCTGGGGCATCGGTTTCCCTCTCTCTTGCGTGTTTATGCGTATGTGTGGGGAGGGGGAGGGGGCGCGGGCGCGGGCGCGGGTCGGGCGCGGGGCGGGCGCGGGGCGGGCGGGCGCGGGCGCGGGCGGGGCGGGCGCGGGGCGGGGGCGGGGGCGGGGGCGGGGGCGGGGGCGGGGGCGGGGGCGGGGGCGGGGGCGGGGGCGGGGGTGGGGGTGCGTGTGGGGGATCTTCGCGGGGTGGTACCCGCGATGGCCATTTGCAGTTTGCATGGACGACCAGACCGGCAACGGGACCGATTCGGGCTGTTCAGAGACTGCTCCCTTCTGCGTCGCTGACGTGTGCGCCGGTATGTTGCAGTTTGCTTGTGTGTGAGATCGTTGCGTGCTTAAGGGGTAAGGGACGGCTCTGGAGGCGCTGCGCTGTGATGATCCCTTGGATGGTGCCAAACTGTTGGCTTGACAGGGTGCGGTTTCTTGCAGCTTTGACTTCCCCCTACCGCAGCGTGTGCCATCTTGCCTCTTGCTGTCCCATACAATTTGTGTGGGCTTTTGATTCCTACGCTGCTGGCATTTGATTTGGTGGCCGCTAGCCTCTTGTTGTGATGGAACCCTTGTTCTCCTACAGCATCCACGCATGACCGCAAGATAGGAGGTGGTGATGTGCAGCTTGCATGGGTCGCTGCGATTGTTGTACCTGCTCTTGTACTACCCGGTCACCATGATTGGTATTAAGTGAGACAACGATTGGTATGTTTGGACCGAGTTGGTACAATATAGTCGCAGTACCGGGCTGCCATTTATCGGTTGTAGTGAGCCAAGCACCAGTTGGTGGGGTCCCCTGCACAAAGAGAAAATGGTCGGTGGGGCAGGTGGCACTAGGGCTGCATGGGGGAGGTTGTTGCTAGGGATGGAGCCTCCGCATTTTACCAGTATTGAGCTGTGCGCTCAGCAAGTGGCAGATAGCATTAGGACCTACTCTCCTCGAAAGTGGCCAGTTTCGCTGCCGTGCAGTCAGGGTTACTCACTCGAAGCGAAAGCCTTGCTGGGATGTACCTATTTCTTGCGTGCACGTTTTCGTGCTTACTTGCACCCTCAAGATATGCCTTGCCGGGCTGGTGGGTGGGGTGATGTATACATCGGCTGAACGTTTTACGGGGCAGAGTTCATGAACCCCACTTGCAACTTCGCGGTCAAGGACATCGATCCGGATGACGGTGTCAGCTGCTCCTCGGACATCGCGGTGGGGGCCCGCATCGTGCTGACCATGGCCAACTGCACGAGGACCCGCCTCAACTTGAAGGCGCTCGCATCCACCATGGCCAGCGTGCTGAACGTGTCCGCGTGCGCGGTCGAGCTGGACTTTGTCCTCAGCGAAGAAGCCGCCCTCCCTGGTGAGGGTGTCATTATCCTCCAGATGCTTGCATTTGTCCCCAACGACCAGGTGGGTAGCCAGATGATATCCAACATCAACAGCACGGTCCAGCTTGCGATGCTGCTCGCCATTTTGGAGGGGAACATTGGTGAGGTGATCGAGATCAAGGTGGAGGAGGTCGTCCTGCTGCACCTGGGATCGGCCACCTCAGACCCCCATTTCGTCATGCCCCAAGGGCAAAAGTTTGACTTCAACGGCATCGCCGGCCAGACCTACTGCATCCTGTCGGATAAGCGCCTGCACGTGAACGCCCGCTTCATTGGCCCGTCTGAGTCCCTGGCCACCAAAGCGACAGCCGACAAGACTGACGACCGAACGTGGATGGATCAGTTGTCCATCATGCACGGCAGTGACCGCGTGCTGGTGGACGCGATGTCTGCCCCAGGGACCCCGTACTCCACCTCCTTTGGCACCGTCCTAACCAACGGGGTGAGTTCCTTTGAGTGCAGCGTAGGTAATGTGCCAGTCAGTAGCACGGAGATCGAGCAAGGTAGTATACTGTGCAAGTCAGTGGCACGGAGATTGAGCAACTAGGTAGTAGACTGTGCCAGTCAGTAGCACGGAGCACACAATGTACGTGAGCACACAATAACGGAACATTCAACGTGCACATAAAATATATTTAGGCGTCGCGTTGCCAAGTGGTTGTGGGACCTCGAAATAGATCTAGGCCACACAAGGTATCCAGGAAAAATACTTGAGTGCAACAGTTTCAAGAATAAAACACACACACTAACGAATGTCGCGCCATGAAAGTGCTGGTGCACTCAGCATCAAACCAGCAAAGTGATGAGCACCAAGTACAATGGACCACAAATGTCCGAAGGTCAAACTATTGCATGTGTGTCCGACAGAGGACACAAGTCGAAAGCATACATAGTCACTATCAATACGACAGAAAAAATTTACCGAATGCAACAGACAACACACGTGTCGATCACCTAACCAGGCACACAAATCCAGCCGACTTTGACTACGAATGAAATACCCCATGTCTCATTAACAATAATTATTATAAAATTTTTTTAATTCTATATGTACTTGTCTTTGTGCATGCCATGTGACTGCAGAAAGCTCTCTTGGGCATCGTGGCTCGACAGAGGCTGGCCTCGGGCTTAACGGTGGTCCGAAAGAAGACACGTGTGCTAGTGTCCATTCCAGGGATAGCCACTGTTGAAGTGGAAACCGTGCGTGCGTCATTTTGGCAACCTGGATCAGGCCCTGGCCGTAACTTCCTCAATCTGCAAGTGAAGGAGTTGAACAACACAGGCTCTGCCCATGGAATCCTGGGCCAAGCCTTTGCTCGGAACTCCACTGGCCAGGTTGAGGGCAAGGCTCAGAACTACGCGACCTCTGGCATTTTTGCCACAGACTGCCTCTATTGCCAGTTTGGCCGGGATGACTAGTTTGCGCGTTGTGACCTCTGGACACTTGGACGAAATTCACTGTAGTGGCCCATTGTTGTGTGAGTGCCCTAGTCTTCTTCCTTGTTTGCTCTGCGTGTGTGTGTGTGTGTGTTATTGACAATACTTGACATAAGAAACAAAGGAGAAACATGTGTTAGTGTTGCGGACCCGACCCTTGGAACGGGCGCAACAATGAAATAAATTGTGTATTTGGCTTGTTGTCATAGTCCGCAGGACTTGGGGACTCATTTCGGGACTTAGGGAATAGCCCCTTGGTCAGGACTTTTTTATGGAATTATGATCGTTTGTGTGATTCGGACTAGTTATTTTGGGCCTAGGTTGAAGTACGAGATCTTCTAGGGGCCGGTGCAGTCGCGCCGCGCAGCCTGCGTACTTTATGGCTGGTTGAGATTTGGTGGTCGTGCGTGGATTCTGTATAGGGTCGATGTTGGCCCGAGACGTCAGGCAGAATCTTGTGTGGACTGTTTCGGAGTCTCTGGAAGGTCAGCGCCATGTCGGTGCCAACCTGCCAGCTTGGTGGCAGACCTAGGTGAAATTGGTCCGGGATGAGAGTCTCGTCCTCTTGGTTCGATTGAATTGAATTGAATTGAATTGTAACATAACTCCGTTGGGAGTATATGTAGCACATAGCCCTTGAGAGGGGGATACGGCCTATCATACATCCTAAGCTACTTCCTGCAAGGGTGGGGATGTAAAGGACCCTTGCTCTAGGTGCACCAGGGCACTTGCATCCCCATGATCTTCAAGCTATGCCCAGCGAAGGGGGAGCCTGTCATGGGGGGGAAGATCAGCATAGCTATACAAAAGCTATGTTGTCTCTTTGATACAAAAGCTAGGGCATGGCGTCTCAGCAGAGAATTACTCCCTGCATGGGCACAACATAACTAAATAAAGCTAGGCATCATCTGGAGTGTGGCTCATCATAGGCACACATGTACATGATTAAATAAAGCGCATGGCTTAGCTGGGATAGTGCCTCTAGGAGGCGTACATGTACATGGCCACGGTCTATCTATGCTACACTACTACTGCTGTATTCCCGTAAGCTGGGGCGTCTGGAGTCGCTGGGGCCGCGGGGGTTGCCTGCCAGGGCTTGTGGCCGACGTAGATGGCCGCCCCCTTCCAGTACACCGGCTGGCCCGCCTTGGTCTGCCGGAGCTGGAGGTAGGTCGGCCATAGCTCGCGTCGCCGTTGTTGCTGCGCCAGGGTCAAGTCGTCGTCAAGGGTGAAGAGAGTCTTCTCGAGCCGCTTGCGGCGTCTGAGAAAAGAAATCTTGTCCGCCGGGGTCTTAAAGGTGAGAAGGAGTGGGGGCGGCCCTGCCTTACCCCGCGCGTGGGGAAGGCGGTGGGCGACCAGGTCGATCTCACCAGTAAGGCCCATGCGATCAAGGATTTCTTTCTCAAAAGCACGCGCAAGCTTCTCGGAATTCTCACCTTCCTCCATCTTGAGGTTCTTGACAATGACGTTTAGGCTGCGCTTGGCGAGCTCGGCCTCCTCGCGGAGGTCAAGCGTCTGCCGTTGGAGCTGGGCTGCGACGGCGGAGGTGGTGGAGGTGGTGTGTTGCTTAAGCATGTCCGCCCAGGTGGTGATGGGAGGAGCATCGCCGACCAGGCCAGCCGGGGCTGGCTTGGCGGCAATGTCCTTCACCGCCTGGGCGGTGAGGCCTGCGGTGTTCTGCAGAACCTCGATAGCGATGGCGTTATCCTTAAGACGCTGGTCGATGTCGCGGAGCTGGGCGGTGATGGAGTCGGTGGAGGCGGAGGGGGGGGGGGTGGAGGCGAGGAGGGCGGCGGTGGCGGTGGGGATGGTGGGGAGCTCAGCAGCCAGCGTGCGCACATTGGCAGCAATGGGCGACACGTGCTGGTAGAAGGCGTCGTGGAGGTGGCGGAGGAAGGTGGATTCGGTAACGGGGCAGGGTTGCAAAAGGTCGTCGGCCGAGCGCTTAGTGATGGTAAAGAGAGCTGCGAGCTGAAGGCGGGGGCGAGGCCAGCCGGCCATATTGGCCGAGGTAGGGGCGTCAGCTGGGCGGTTGGAAAACCGGCCGTCAGCTCCGTTGCGGAAAAGGTTTCTGGAATGGAACTGCTCGCACAGGGCCAGCAGTGAGGCGTGGGACCCGTAAAACACGAGCTCCAGTAACTTGGAGCATGGCATTTCGAAAAAGGCAAGCCTGTTGATGTCGAAGGTGGCAAAAAGCCGATCAACGTCAAAATCTCGCTCAGACCAGCCAGGTTCGTCTGAGCGACTGCGCTTGGGATCAGGCGAGGCTGAGGGCGAGGCAGGAAGCCCGGGAGGGTGTTGGGCGACTACCAGTGCGCGACTAGTGTCACTGCCGCCTGCCGGACCTGATGGCGAAGCTGCAGCCGGAGCTGCAGACGTATTTTCATTGCCGAGCGCAGCCGTCAGGCTGCGTTGCGTCGATGGGCGTTTGCTCATCGTATATTGCGTAATAGCGTCGGAAAATTATATCAGCATGTGCGTCTTAGAAAGACGAAGCGATTGTGATATTCACGACTAAATTCGGTGCTCAAACGTGAAAGTTATGAGCTCCGCCATCAGCCATGGCTACCTCGTGGCTCGTGGCTACTAGTAGCTTGGTTCGATGAATGTAATTAATTAATTAATTAAAATCATAGCTCCGTGGGGAGCATATGTAACACATAGCCCTGAGAAAGGGGCATCTATGGGTTTGTAATACAATCAAGGCGACAACCTGCAGGTGGAGGATGTACAACTATCACCTGCTCTGGGTGCACAAGGTGCACCTGCACCGCCATGATGGTTCATGCCTCCTTAACAAGCACAGGCACCCAGGGGGGCGGCTTGAGGAGAGGGCCTAGAAGGCCTGCGTGACATAAGGGGTGGAAGGTATGTGGCTATGCTACATACTATTTGAGAATATGAATCCCTATGGTATCCGTGTCAGTGTATGAATAAAATGTCTGGCTACAGCTCAGTAAATTAAAAATCAAATTTAATTTAATTTTTACAGCTCAGTACACAACCACCACACCCCCCTACCACAGCGATAGCTGCTGGGCGCCATAAAATTCAACACATTTGCTGTGGGGTGTGAGTGCTGGCTAGATCAGATTTGTATCCATTTGCAGCTTGAGGACACAAGCCTTGTATACACTTACTTAATGTGTGCTCCAATAACTGGCCAAACCAGCCAGCTGTGTACACCTTATTTAATGTGCAATTTAACACCTGGCCAGAACAGCCAGCTGTAATCAACCTGGCTCAACCAGCCATGTCTCTTTTGTACCCCTAATCAACTTAAAAACAATAACAATAATGTTGGGGGTGCAGACCTGCATTCAGAAATAAATAATAAAACAATACTGGAGTTAGTCTCCATGCTTAGCTGCAGACTAAGTCTCAAAGGCATTGTGAATACAACGTATGAATAAGCCTTGTAAACCTACGTTGGTATGTGAATATAAATACCACGATCAGAATAAATACCACGTGGGCTATGCAGATACCCTAGCCTAATATGGATTTGTACTACAGCACTAGTACAAATTGGTTTTTTTTCAACATTGTTATTTAATGCCTCTCATAGGTCCAAAGCATGGAGGTCAGTGTCCCAACATGTGGTGACACCGTGACACCGTGACACCGTGACACCGTGACACCGTGACATCACAACACTAGCATTTCACAGTTTGTATGATGTCACATGGTAATGTGACGTTCAGCACTGGTATCATGATGTCCACATGTAAGCTAAAGCGCTGCCCAACATGACGTGACACCGTGACATCATGACACCGTGACATCGTGACACCGTGACACCGTGACATCACAACACTAGCTAGCATTTCACAGTTTGTATGATGTCACAAGGTAATGTGATGTACAGCACTGATATCATGATGTCCACATGTAAGCTGAAGCGCTGCCCAACATGACGTGACACCGCACGACATCATGACACCGTGACATCGTGACACCGTGACATCGTGACACCGTGACATTGAATCTTGCTATGTATGGAGATATCGTTTTTCACTTCTCTAACTTGAGTAATGCAAGCACAAGGCAACATAATTAGTTTTGAACCCCTGAAAAGAAAGAACCTTACATGCCCTACGTCTCAGAACACTGTTGCATCATGCATGACACCAGGACACGGTGACAAAGTGGCATGGCACAAGATACAACTGCATTTGACACCAAATATTGATAAGGCTAAACAACTAGCCTTCATTCCTAAATAGCCATGCATGCATCACATTCTTTACTGAAATATGACATGGATCTACTAAGTCAACCATGCAGTCACATGTGAGTCTCAAACCATTAAAACAGGTATGCGCATATGTGTATTCCATCTGGGTTTGATGCCCAGGCGCATACCATTAATTAGACAACTAGTCCAAAACAATGCATGTCTCACTTAATAGTCATCATAATACACATCTTGTTCCAGATTGTTATTTGGTATTTCACCAGACGCCTCCGAGGCACTGCGTCCGATGATGCCTGGTGCAAAACAATAGCATTTATAGCACGCAAAACAAGAAAGCAAAACAAGAAAGTTACGTATTTTCTCCGACACCAAACGTCATCGTACCCTCCATGCAGCAGCCTCGTGCAAGCTGAATTGCATAGAAGCTGCAACTACGATTCTATTCATGAAAGCATACAGGCAGGCAGTCGACATCCCAAGCAGGATAACCCCCCTAAACAACAACCCCTCGCGGGGGGCGCGTGAAAACGGCAAAGGCAAAGCGGAGCCCGCCGCCTTTGGGCGGGCGGAGCGGAGCCTTCGTTTTCACGCGCCCCCCGCGAGGGGAAATTTTTTTTGGAAAATGGGGCAAACCATGGGGGTTTTCTTACGGAATTTACCTGCGATCTTCCTTGCGATGCAGTTTTGCCTGGTCGCTCGCGCTCCCCGTCCGAACCGCCATCAGAGGCTGCATTAATTCTATTAAGCTCATTCAGCGCGCCCCGGACGTACACGGTTGATTTCTTATCTTTTGGTTGTTCATCTGCCTTCCCGTCTACAGCAGCGCCATCATCGGCTGTCTCGGCATGCTCTGCACGTTCATCCGAGCCATACTGTTCATGGATTTCTGCCGGCGGCTGCTGTTCGCCGCTAGCCATCGCAGCTATATCCTATCAAACTCCGCTGTCCTAAAAACACGAACAAACACGAGGGCACGCAAATTATCTACGTCGTGCGTCCAGAAGTACTTGTCGAGCTTAATCTGTATATTATTTTGCGTTCAAGTTCTCCGGACCTCGTGACATCGGGTGCATGCCTTCGTTCCCGAGGTCGATGTCCCGAGGTCCCGAGAACTTGCGGCCCAAATTTAGGTGGTGTCCCGAGGTCCCGACACCTGATTGGCCCGTTGAGATTCGCTCAGAATCAAGAGCAATCAATGCGGACCACGAGTAGCTCGGACCTCGTGACACCACCTCGGGCCAGGCGGGTGCACTTGCACGCCGATATATCGACAACGATGGAAGATTGCATCGGTAAAATGTATTCTAAAGACTTTGACCGAACGACTTTCTTCATTACCGCTGCAACTTTTTTTTCCTGAGCTACCGCATATTTCCGACCAATTTCAAGGCTGCGTCAGGCTTGGCAGACCCATACTTCGTATATATATGCGTTTGCCCCGAACGTCATGTTTAATGCAGGCTTTGTGGACTCTAAAGACGCCCACGATGTTGGGGCTTTTATCAGCCTCTGGACATGTAGAAACTGCGGTCAGCAGGTGAATGCCGGAACGAGTTCTGCGGCGGGGTGTGCGAAACAGACATCAAGCGCACGGCAGACATGGATACCTCCGAGCGGTATGTTCCCTTATTCAAATCTACGGGCCAATTCACTCCTTGTTGAATCCCTGACCTTGTCACGGATGAATATGTTACCAGTTCCCCATCTCCGGAGTTTCTCTTTTGGTCATCTTCTTATCTTACGGGAGGTGCGTCATGAATCGTATAGCGAGCTACGGTTTCATGGCGAGCCTTTTCTTCACATCAGCGACGTACAGGTTACCTTAGAGGCTAGGGATGTCAAGGAACTCTTCACACGGATATTAGGGAGGGTGCATGACGGATTGCGGGCAAGATATTACGGGCTGGCTGGCAGCCTTGCAGCGCTATTGCCTCCGATCGATGGCAATGATTTGCAGGCAGGGCTATGGATCACAAAGCTGTTGCTTTGCTCTAGTTGTACATGCTGCAATTTATTGGCATTGTGCTCACGGCAAGTAATGTTGCATGACATGGTTGACCACGAAGATTGATGGAAAACCTTGAAGCAATTGGTGGCTTTCTTGGATGCTCGATGGCTTCACATGCTTGTGAGTCCATAAAACCCACTGTATACGTGCCCACCATCTCTAAGCTGAAAGCATCTGCCTTCAACAAGCATCTTAAGACATGCATGCACATGAGAACTGTCATGGTTTGTGGAGAGGGTGGCATATTGCGTGAGAGTGGAGAGAGGACAGTGGCCGGGCTAGGCCAGCTACCTGTGCTGCCACACGGCCGGGCGGCAAACACTGATGCACAAGCTGCCTTACACGCCAGCACCCAAGCTGCCTTCACACCCCTGAATGATGAGCAGAGGGCATCCTGGACGGCCGCATCCATGCAGTTCATGCAGTTCAGGCTGTGCGTGCTGGCCAAGGGCACGGGTAAATGAGCCAATGGCGGGCTATTATTACGCACGTTGCAACCAGCGCCAATGAAGCAACCCAAGCCTGCCCTCCTGACAGGTATGTGTGTTTTGTTTTCTCATGTGGTGTGCACAACCAGCAATCCTTTATTTCCCTATGATGCATGTTTGCGGAATTCTGGCAACCTGGCACATGGCCAAACTCCTCAATGTCAGGGGTGGGAGGGGTTGTTTGTCAAGTGGATAGACACACGCACATGCTCAACACCTCTTGCTCCAATGCCACTGCCACTCACCCAGAAACTCAGGCACAACCACGCACGATCGCTAAGCTGCTAGCCAGAATCGCAGTCCTCACCAAAGTGAGGGATGGGGCACCAGCTAGTTTGACAGTCTGGCTGAGGACGTGCAGGAGTTGAATGACATATCTGAAGCAAGTAGTCACGGATGGCTTGGAGAAACATGGTGAAGCATGCATGGGCATGCATCTCATGTTGACAAGGGCCAGAGCAAGAGCATGAGCACGATGCATGTGCCTATGTAGAGGCCATTGGGCTTGCACTATCTGTTGAAGACAGCTGCGGTATTGTGGCCAAGCGGCTCACCGGGGATGTGCAGTGGCTTCTTCATGCTAGGTATGATGGCGGCCAAGTGCAGTCCTTTGGTGGCATATTTCAAGCCGGCAACCTCGAGGTAGCAACTGAGCAGTGTATGAGCTGTCTGGCTATGCACCACAGCGCTGGCTGAGGAGATCTAGTCCAACTTGGAAGCTGCGTTGCCAGCAACGTGGGCCCCTATAACAGAGACAGGGACATGGGGGCATCCATGGTGATGCAGAGGACCATGTGTGGCAACCTTGGTCAGGCGGGCCGGTTGCCAAGGGATGTGCTGCTACCAAATCAAGGCGCACAAAACACATCGCAACCATGCCGACGGCCGAGATGCCTGGCATCAGATTAGATTATTACATTGCCAAGCTGAGTTTGCGGCTACCGTGCGTGCTGTGGGTTTGAACTGATCATGCTAGCCAACGTGACAGTTGGCAGTTCTTATGTCTAACAAGCCCCTACTTGAAAATTGCCTTAGCATGGCCGTATGCACATATATACAACCATGTCTAGCCACTGTTCATGTTCATATATCTTTGTCTGTGTGTCACAAAAGTTGTGTTATATTATCTGTGCAAGGTCTGAACAGTTAGCAACACAGTTGGTGGGAGTTGGCCATACCGTTACTAAAGAACTTTGCATCCAAGGTTGAGTGATTAGCTGGAAACTCGCAGGTGTTGCATGGACCAGTGAACCCAATGACACTTGATGGACCTGAAGTTTTGTGCAATGTCTGAAATGACATGATGATTAACATGGGCGCTTGTTTTCAGCCTCACCTGAGCACATCTTGCATGGGAACTGCAAGAAATGTGGCGGAAATGCAAAAAACGCACATTTTTTCTCACATTTGCTAGCAAGCTGTCAATGAATGAAGTACAACAGACCTGGATTTTTGTGCAATGTCTACTATGATGATATTTAATATGCTTGCAAGTTTCCAGCCCCAACTGAGCACATCTTGTATGAAAACTGTCATGAAATGTGTGAAAAAAACGCGAAAAACGTGCATTTTTGCTAGCATTTGGTGGCATTTTGTTACCAAATACAGTACGATGGACCTGATTTTTGTGCCATGTCTACATTTATGATGTGTAACGTGATTGCAAATTTCCAGCCTCGACTGAACACATCTTCCATGGAAACTGCTATGAGATGTGGTGAAACGGTGCGTTTTTGCTAGCATTTGGTGGCAGTTTGTCACCAAATGAGGTCAGATGACCATGGGACATGTGCACAGATGGTAGACATGAGCATAAGCCTACATGCAAACAGCCAGGTCAGGAGCTCTTTATTTGCATATCAAATGGTATTTGTTTGTATTAAAATCTGGAAAGTTGCTAAAAATAGACATGCCAAAAATAGACCAACCGATGTCGAAAAATTCTGGAAAGTCAAATTCCTTTTACTGGTGTCATGGACATGCTGCCTACATATTCTAGCATGTTTGGACTCAATTGCTCCTTGTAGGGCTTATAAGGG
>RPFO01002149.1:2500-22976 GCA_009746045.1 Mesostigma viride
CAGAGCATCTTGCATGTGCTGCCGCCTATTGGGGCAGTCTTACAGATACCGCATTTCCCGGCCCTCGCCAGTGCTTCTCATCGGTGGCGGGCATGGGGTGACCTATGCTCCAGAACTTTCTCCAAATCAGGCAGCAAAAAAACACCGACAAATCCGAACCCAGTTCCGGCCACTGAAGGCAATTAGAAGCACTTACCGACTGCCCTCTGTGCTAGGCAACTGTCTGCTAGGAGAACGACGGCAAGCATGAGTGCGGCCGCCAGCCATGCCCCCTTTGGGGGCTTCATCTCGGAAAAAGGCCGCAAAGGCACAAGTAGCCTTTCAACAAGCTGATGATTTCGAGCCTATTGGTTAATTACAACTGAGTATCTTCCAGAGCGCTCGACTTTTTCCCTACGAGCAAATTATTTATTACTTAGCGGGTACACTGTAGGATCATGTCGCGCAGGCAGTTTGGCGTGTGAGAGATTGGATCCATGGAGATCCAATTAAATGGCAAAAGGGAAGTATCTTTACGTGAACCGGTGAGCAGCAAGGCAGGCGAGACCAAGCAACTGTGCGCCGGGGGCGTATGCCACGTGTCAACAGAAGATCCGCCGAGCACCACTTCGCCGGCTGGTAATTCGATGCGGATAGCCGGATACAACTTGCCATGACTGTGGCCGGCAAGAACGGGGAATCGGGGGAAAAGGAACGAGGCATCTGGTTACCGCAAACAGAATCAACAATCAGCGATGATGATGCACTACAGCAAAGTACTTGCATCCCAGTTACGAAGCTTGTACAGCTGTTTCTACAGTGGTTGTTGTTGTTGTTGTTGTGTCCCACGCCGCACATGTTTGTACAGTAGTAAGTACTGACTGTACTGTAGATACAGACTTGTATCGCAGTAACTAACTTGTTTTACTCGTAACTGGATAATAAATATACATACCCATTTCCCCGAAAACTTGTTTTACTGGGATCAACTCGCCTGGACATGTTGTCATTGGATCCAGTGGAATTTGGCTGGGTGCTAAATCAGGGTGACAGCAGAATTGTAAAAGGCCTTTACGAGTACACGGCAGAGTGGGGCTACACAATGCTCCGGCATAAAAACCATCAATTCCACCCCGGACGGACACGCTGGGGTGCTCCTGAGTGGCCTGGCCACACCTGGGTCCGCAACATCACCCTCGCCGCTGACCACCCGCTGATTGATCGCCGCGCGACCGACGTACAACACCTCTTGATGCACCGATCCATCGGGGTCGGGGAGATCCTCCACCGGCGATTTCACCACCCTGCTACTTGTTTATGTACCCACCCCAATGAAACTGTGGAACACCGATTTTTATGGTGTCACCTCCAGGGAGTTTGGACCTGGTTGATTGGTTTATGGGCAGCCTGGACATCTGAGCCTATCATACCGGTGTCTACCCGCTCAATTATCTTTGGCATCACTGGCACCCCTGGCCTTGAGCTCACCTTTTCACAACAAGCGTGGATATGGCTCCGCACATGCATGTTATATACAATCTGGACGGTGCGAAACGATGTGGTGTTCAATAGGCGCACAGTTTTCGACAAAGCTGGGGTTCTCTCACGCTTCATTTACCTATGGAACTCCGGCATGCGACGCTACTGGATGGTTGCAAATGAACAAAACAAAATCTGGGACCCTGGCGCGGACCAGGATAAGCCCAGCCCACTTGAGATCTTTCATGACCTCATGGGCAAAAACAGGATCTTTACCCACATGCCCAATGACAACCCATTAGAAGTCCAGTGGCTTCCGTGGTCTAGTAAGGCTCCGTTTTAGCCACTGACATCTTGACACCCTAGGCTTACTGTAGCAGGGATTAATTACTGGCTATATTTGGAATAAACGTACACCTATTTACCTGGAAAACTTGTTTTACTCGTAACTCGTACGTCCTATAAGGTAGTGGCTTCCCGCTACAGTATATAATTGCAGTTTCATCGCCCTGCCAGTTGCCATTATTATTGCGATTATTGCCTAGTGTTATTGGCTTATTGCCTCCATGAACTAGGCCATGCAATCGCGACTCCTCGAGACATTCACAAACAAATTTTCATGACGTTCTGCGACAAAAAAGCAAGCTGACGTTAACGTTGTCAAACTGTTGTTAGGGGCAACATTTGTTTGTTAGAACTTTGGAGCCTCGGCGTTTAGCCAAGCAGAATGCTGGCTGGGTGCGCGACCGTGGATTCGGGCGCTACGATAAATGCCTGGGATTTCCCCGCAAAATCAAGTTCTCTGATACGTTGGGGAGAATAACTCTGTTCATGGTAGTTGCAGGCTTAGGGAGTTTCTTAGAAGGCGAGGCCCTATTGAAAACATGTGCGCCGTTTAGCAGGCGAAGTTTGCTTGCGCACTCCCCTCTACCGCATAGGTTTCCCTGCCTTCGGAGAAATGAGCCCGAGCGGAAGCCATGGTTGGCCGTGCGAGGTGCTTCTGATGACCCCAGGTCGATTCCTGACGCGAAGATAGCTTCTCGGTCCTCTCCTTCGTCGTGGAAGCAATCCAAGGTGCGGCGACCCAAGGAGGGGACCAGTAAGAGGTCGCCTCCTGCGGGGGGGGCGGGCAAAGACCGAGTAAGGACACAGCAGCAATGGCTGCCACCGCCGGGTTACATTTCAAGGAGAGGATCCAATCGTATCAGGGGATGGGGAGGGGGGACATCGAGGTACACATGCGCCGCCTGGACGACCCTCTTGTCGAAGGGGAGGGCGCGCACCGGCGGGTCGTGGCGTCGATGGCGATTGGAGCGGACGCATCCCATGCGTGGCGAGTCCTCACCAACTTCGGCGAATTCCCCGCCATTTTCCAGGGTGTCATTGAACATGTGCACGTGGAGAAAGCCTCGTCAAGCTACGATGCGGATGGCAAGGGCGGCTTGTTGCTCGTGCGTGTAAGTACCACGCATGATCGGGCCAGGTGGGGCACCTGCATGGGCTTCCCATTAGTCAATAAACCAATGCCGTGTCAATCTCAGGCGGGATGCCATCTGTGGCAGGAGTTGGGAAGTTTTATTTTAGGGGAACATCCAATGGACCACGCAGGTCACTCCGTGGCCACGCCTGGCTGGGTGGTAGGCTCAATGCACTATACAGGAATTAACTGGATACAATGCGCGGGCAGGCAGGCGGGCAGGCAGGCAGGCGAGCAGGCAGACAGGCAGACAGGCGGGCGGGCAGGCAGGCAGGCAGGCAGGCAGGCAGGCAGGCGGGCAGGCAGGCAGGCGGGCAGGCAGGCAGGCGGGTAGGCAGGCGGGCAGGCAGGCAGGCAGGCGGGCAGGCAGGCGGGCAGGCAGGCAGGCGGGCGGGCAGGCAGGCAGGCGGGCAGGCAGGCAGGCGGGTAGGCAGGCGGGCAGGCAGGCAGGCGGGCAGGCAGGCAGGCAGGCGGGCAGGCAGGCAGGCGGGCAGGCGGGCGGGCGGCGGGCGGGCGGGCGGGCGGGCGGGCGGGCGGGCGGGCGGGCGGGCGGCGGGCAGGCAGGAGGGCGGGCAGGCAGGCGGGCGGGCGGGCGGGCGGGCGGGCAGGCAGGAGGGCGGGCAGGCAGGCGGGCGGGCAAGCGGGCGGGCACTTATGGTACCTTTTCACTGTCGCCCACCATATGGATATGTACATGCTTCATTTATCATCACACATTGAAATGTGTATCCTTGGCATGCCGGCACGCATGTCTGTGCTCTTTTACTATTAATATTACCTGACTTCAATTCTTCTTCCCGGTACTTCCCATCACCCATGGCTTTGGTCCTTGTACCCGTCACTTCCCATCACCCATGGCTTTGGTCCTTGTACCCGTTACTTCCCATCACCCATGACTTTGATCCTTGTACCCGTTACTTCCCATCACCCATGGCTTTGATCCTTGTACCCGTTACTTCCCATCACCCATGGCTTTGATCCTTGTACCCGTTACTTCCCATCACCCATGACTTTGGTCCTTGTACCCGTTACTTCCCATCACCCATGACTTTGGTCCTTGTACCCGTTACTTCCCATCACCCATGGCTTTGGTCCTTGTTCCCGTTACTTCCCATCACCCATGACTTTGGTCCTTGTACCCGTCACTTCCCATCACCCATGACTTTGATCCTTGTTCCCGTTACTTCCCATCACCCATGGCTTTGGTCCTTGTACCCGTTACTTCCCATCACCCATGACTTTGGTCCTTGTACCCGTTACTTCCCATCACCCATCGCTTTGGTCCTTGTTCCCGTTACTTCCCATCACCCATGACTTTGGTCCTTGTACCCGTTACTTCCCATCACCCATGACTTTGGTCCTTGTACCCGTTACTTCCCATCACCCATGGCTTTGGTCCTTGTACCCGTTACTTCCCATCACCCATGACTTTGGTCCTTGTTCCCGTTACTTCCCATCACCCATGACTTTGGTCCTTGTACCCGTTACTTCCCATCACCCATGGCTTTGATCCTTGTACCCGTTACTTCCCATCACCCATGACTTTGATCCTTGTACCCGTTACTTCCCATCACCCATGACTTTGGTCCTTGTACCCGTTACTTCCCATCACCCATGACTTTGATCCTTGTACCCGTTACTTCCCATCACCCATGACTTTGGTCCTTGTCCCCGTTACTTCCCATCACCCATGGCTTTGGTCCTTGTACCCGTTACTTCCCATCACCCATGGCTTTGATCCTTGTCCCCGTTACTTCCCATCACCCATGACTTTGGTCCTTGTACCCGTTACTTCCCATCACCCATGGCTTTGGTCCTTGTACCCGTTACTTCCCATCACCCATGGCTTTGATCCTTGTACCCGTTACTTCCCATCACCCATGACTTTGGTCCTTGTACCCGTTACTTCCCATCACCCATGACTTTGGTCCTTGTTCCCGTTACTTCCCATCACCCATGGCTTTGGTCCTTGTACCCGTTACTTCCCATCACCCATGGCTTTGGTCCTTGTACCCGTTACTTCCCATCACCCATGACTTTGATCCTTGTTCCCGTTACTTCCCATCACCCATGGCTTTGATCCTTGTACCCGTTACTTCCCATCACCCATGGCTTTGGTCCTTGTACCCGTTACTTCCCATCACCCATGACTTTGGTCCTTGTACCCGTTACTTCCCATCACCCATGACTTTGATCCTTGTACCCGTCACTTCCCATCACCCATGGCTTTGATCCTTGTACCCGTTACTTCCCATCACCCATGACTTTGGTCCTTGTACCCGTTACTTCCCATCACCCATGACTTTGGTCCTTGTACCCGTTACTTCCCATCACCCATGGCTTTGATCCTTGTCCCCGTTACTTCCCATCACCCATGACTTTGGTCCTTGTACCCGTTACTTCCCATCACCCATGACTTTGATCCTTGTACCCGTCACTTCCCATCACCCATGGCTTTGGTCCTTGTACCCGTTACTTCCCATCACCCATGACTTTGGTCCTTGTACCCGTTACTTCCCATCACCCATGACTTTGGTCCTTGTACCCGTTACTTCCCATCACCCATGACTTTGGTCCTTGTACCCGTTACTTCCCATCACCCATGGCTTTGATCCTTGTCCCCGTTACTTCCCATCACCCATGACTTTGGTCCTTGTACCCGTTACTTCCCATCACCCATGACTTTGGTCCTTGTACCCGTTACTTCCCATCACCCATGACTTTGATCCTTGTACCCGTCACTTCCCATCACCCATGGCTTTGGTCCTTGTACCCGTTACTTCCCATCACCCATGGCTTTGATCCTTGTACCCGTTACTTCCCATCACCCATGGCTTTGGTCCTTGTTCCCGTTACTTCCCATCACCCATGGCTTTGATCCTTGTACCCGTCACTTCCCATCACCCATGACTTTGATCCTTGTACCCGTTACTTCCCATCACCCATGGCTTTGGTCCTTGTACCCGTTACTTCCCATCACCCATGGCTTTGATCCTTGTTCCCGTTACTTCCCATCACCCATGACTTTGGTCCTTGTACCCGTTACTTCCCATCACCCATGACTTTGATCCTTGTACCCGTTACTTCCCATCACCCATGGCTTTGATCCTTGTCCCCGTTACTTCCCATCACCCATGACTTTGATCCTTGTACCCGTTACTTCCCATCACCCATGACTTTGGTCCTTGTACCCGTTACTTCCCATCACCCATGGCTTTGGTCCTTGTACCCGTTACTTCCCATCACCCATGACTTTGATCCTTGTCCCGTTACTTCCCATCACCCATGGCTTTGGTCCTTGTACCCGTTACTTCCCATCACCCATGGCTTTGATCCTTGTACCCGTTACTTCCCATCACCCATGGCTTTGGTCCTTGTACCCGTTACTTCCCATCACCCATGGCTTTGGTCCTTGTTCCCGTTACTTCCCATCACCCATGGCTTTGGTCCTTGTTCCCGTTACTTCCCATCACCCATGGCTTTGATCCTTGTTCCCGTTACTTCCCATCACCCATGGCTTTGATCCTTGTTCCCGTTACTTCCCATCACCCATGGCTTTGATCCTTGTTCCCGTTACTTCCCATCACCCATGGCTTTGATCCTTGTTCCCGTTACTTCCCATCACCCATGACTTTGATCCTTGTACCCGTTACTTCCCATCACCCATGACTTTGATCCTTGTACCCGTTACTTCCCATCACCCATGACTTTGGTCCTTGTACCCGTTACTTCCCATCACCCATGACTTTGATCCTTGTACCCGTTACTTCCCATCACCCATGACTTTGGTCCTTGTTCCCGTTACTTCCCATCACCCATGACTTTGATCCTTGTACCCGTTACTTCCCATCACCCATGACTTTGATCCTTGTTCCCGTTACTTCCATCACCCATGGCTTTGGTCCTTGTACCCGTTACTTCCCATCACCCATGGCTTTGGTCCTTGTACCCGTTACTTCCCATCACCCATGGCTTTGATCCTTGTTCCCGTTACTTCCCATCACCCATGACTTTGATCCTTGTACCCGTTACTTCCCATCACCCATGACTTTGATCCTTGTACCCGTTACTTCCCATCACCCATGACTTTGATCCTTGTACCCGTTACTTCCCATCACCCATGACTTTGGTCCTTGTACCCGTCACTTCCCATCACCCATGACTTTGATCCTTGTACCCGTTACTTCCCATCACCCATGACTTTGGTCCTTGTCCCGTTACTTCCCATCACCCATGACTTTGGTCCTTGTACCCGTTACTTCCCATCACCCATGACTTTGATCCTTGTACCCGTTACTTCCCATCACCCATGGCTTTGATCCTTGTACCCGTTACTTCCCATCACCCATGACTTTGGTCCTTGTTCCCGTTACTTCCCATCACCCATGACTTTGATCCTTGTACCCGTTACTTCCCATCACCCATGGCTTTGATCCTTGTACCCGTTACTTCCCATCACCCATGGCTTTGGTCCTTGTCCCGTTACTTCCCATCACCCATGACTTTGGTCCTTGTACCCGTTACTTCCCATCACCCATGACTTTGATCCTTGTACCCGTTACTTCCCATCACCCATGGCTTTGATCCTTGTACCCGTTACTTCCCATCACCCATGACTTTGATCCTTGTACCCGTTACTTCCCATCACCCATGACTTTGGTCCTTGTACCCGTTACTTCCCATCACCCATGACTTTGGTCCTTGTACCCGTTACTTCCCATCACCCATGACTTTGATCCTTGTACCCGTTACTTCCCATCACCCATGACTTTGATCCTTGTACCCGTTACTTCCCATCACCCATGGCTTTGATCCTTGTACCCGTTACTTCCCATCACCCATGGCTTTGGTCCTTGTACCCGTTACTTCCCATCACCCATGACTTTGGTCCTTGTACCCGTTACTTCCCATCACCCATGGCTTTGGTCCTTGTACCCGTTACTTCCCATCACCCATGACTTTGATCCTTGTACCCGTTACTTCCCATCACCCATGGCTTTGATCCTTGTACCCGTTACTTCCCATCACCCATGGCTTTGGTCCTTGTACCCGTTACTTCCCATCACCCATGACTTTGATCCTTGTACCCGTTACTTCCCATCACCCATGGCTTTGATCCTTGTACCCGTTACTTCCCATCACCCATGACTTTGGTCCTTGTACCCGTTACTTCCCATCACCCATGACTTTGGTCCTTGTACCCGTTACTTCCCATCACCCATGACTTTGATCCTTGTACCCGTTACTTCCCATCACCCATGGCTTTGATCCTTGTACCCGTTACTTCCCATCACCCATGGCTTTGGTCCTTGTACCCGTTACTTCCCATCACCCATGACTTTGATCCTTGTCCCGTTACTTCCCATCACCCATGACTTTGATCCTTGTACCCGTTACTTCCCATCACCCATGACTTTGGTCCTTGTACCCGTTACTTCCCATCACCCATGGCTTTGATCCTTGTACCCGTCATTTCCCATCACCCATGACTTTGGTCCTTGTACCCGTTACTTCCCATCACCCATGACTTTGATCCTTGTACCCGTTACTTCCCATCACCCATGACTTTGGTCCTTGTACCCGTTACTTCCCATCACCCATGGCTTTGGTCCTTGTACCCGTTACTTCCCATCACCCATGACTTTGGTCCTTGTACCCGTTACTTCCCATCACCCATGCTTTGATCCTTGTACCCGTTACTTCCCATCACCCATGACTTTGATCCTTGTACCCGTTACTTCCCATCACCCATGACTTTGGTCCTTGTACCCGTTACTTCCCATCACCCATGACTTTGATCCTTGTACCCGTTACTTCCCATCACCCATGGCTTTGATCCTTGTACCCGTTACTTCCCATCACCCATGACTTTGGTCCTTGTACCCGTTACTTCCCATCACCCATGCTTTGATCCTTGTACCCGTTACTTCCCATCACCCATGACTTTGGTCCTTGTCCCGTTACTTCCCATCACCCATGACTTTGATCCTTGTACCCGTTACTTCCCATCACCCATGGCTTTGATCCTTGTACCCGTTACTTCCCATCACCCATGACTTTGATCCTTGTACCCGTTACTTCCCATCACCCATGGCTTTGATCCTTGTACCCGTTACTTCCCATCACCCATGGCTTTGGTCCTTGTACCCGTTACTTCCCATCACCCATGACTTTGGTCCTTGTTCCCGTTACTTCCCATCACCCATGACTTTGGTCCTTGTACCCGTTACTTCCCATCACCCATGACTTTGTCCTTGTACCCGTTACTTCCCATCACCCATGACTTTGATCCTTGTACCCGTTACTTCCCATCACCCATGGCTTTGGTCCTTGTACCCGTTACTTCCCATCACCCATGGCTTTGGTCCTTGTACCCGTTACTTCCCATCACCCATGGCTTTGGTCCTTGTACCCGTTACTTCCCATCACCCATGGCTTTGGTCCTTGTACCCGTTACTTCCCATCACCCATGACTTTGGTCCTTGTACCCGTTACTTCCCATCACCCATGACTTTGGTCCTTGTACCCGTTACTTCCCATCACCCATGGCTTTGATCCTTGTCCCGTTACTTCCCATCACCCATGGCTTTGGTCCTTGTACCCGTTACTTCCCATCACCCATGACTTTGGTCCTTGTACCCGTTACTTCCCATCACCCATGGCTTTGATCCTTGTACCCGTTACTTCCCATCACCCATGACTTTGATCCTTGTACCCGTTACTTCCCATCACCCATGGCTTTGATCCTTGTACCCGTTACTTCCCATCACCCATGACTTTGATCCTTGTACCCGTTACTTCCCATCACCCATGGCTTTGGTCCTTGTACCCGTTACTTCCCATCACCCATGACTTTGGTCCTTGTACCCGTTACTTCCCATCACCCATGGCTTTGGTCCTTGTACCCGTTACTTCCCATCACCCATGACTTTGATCCTTGTACCCGTTACTTCCCATCACCCATGGCTTTGATCCTTGTACCCGTTACTTCCCATCACCCATGGCTTTGGTCCTTGTACCCGTTACTTCCCATCACCCATGACTTTGATCCTTGTACCCGTTACTTCCCATCACCCATGGCTTTGATCCTTGTACCCGTTACTTCCCATCACCCATGACTTTGGTCCTTGTACCCGTTACTTCCCATCACCCATGACTTTGGTCCTTGTACCCGTTACTTCCCATCACCCATGACTTTGATCCTTGTACCCGTTACTTCCCATCACCCATGGCTTTGATCCTTGTACCCGTTACTTCCCATCACCCATGGCTTTGGTCCTTGTACCCGTTACTTCCCATCACCCATGACTTTGATCCTTGTACCCGTTACTTCCCATCACCCATGACTTTGATCCTTGTACCCGTTACTTCCCATCACCCATGACTTTGGTCCTTGTACCCGTTACTTCCCATCACCCATGGCTTTGATCCTTGTACCCGTTACTTCCCATCACCCATGACTTTGGTCCTTGTACCCGTTACTTCCCATCACCCATGACTTTGATCCTTGTACCCGTTACTTCCCATCACCCATGACTTTGGTCCTTGTACCCGTTACTTCCCATCACCCATGGCTTTGGTCCTTGTACCCGTTACTTCCCATCACCCATGACTTTGGTCCTTGTACCCGTTACTTCCCATCACCCATGCTTTGATCCTTGTACCCGTTACTTCCCATCACCCATGACTTTGGTCCTTGTACCCGTTACTTCCCATCACCCATGACTTTGATCCTTGTACCCGTTACTTCCCATCACCCATGGCTTTGATCCTTGTACCCGTTACTTCCCATCACCCATGACTTTGGTCCTTGTACCCGTTACTTCCCATCACCCATGACTTTGGTCCTTGTACCCGTTACTTCCCATCACCCATGACTTTGATCCTTGTACCCGTTTTCCCATCACCCATGACTTTGGTCCTTGTACCCGTTACTTCCCATCACCCATGGCTTTGGTCCTTGTACCCGTTACTTCCCATCACCCATGGCTTTGATCCTTGTTCCCGTTACTTCCCATCACCCATGGCTTTGATCCTTGTTCCCGTTACTTCCCATCACCCATGGCTTTGATCCTTGTACCCGTTACTTCCCATCACCCATGGCTTTGATCCTTGTTCCCGTTACTTCCCATCACCCATGACTTTGATCCTTGTACCCGTTACTTCCCATCACCCATGACTTTGATCCTTGTACCCGTTACTTCCCATCACCCATGACTTTGGTCCTTGTACCCGTTACTTCCCATCACCCATGACTTTGATCCTTGTACCCGTTACTTCCCATCACCCATGACTTTGGTCCTTGTTCCCGTTACTTCCCATCACCCATGACTTTGATCCTTGTACCCGTTACTTCCCATCACCCATGACTTTGATCCTTGTTCCCGTTACTTCCCATCACCCATGGCTTTGGTCCTTGTACCCGTTACTTCCCATCACCCATGGCTTTGGTCCTTGTACCCGTTACTTCCCATCACCCATGGCTTTGATCCTTGTTCCCGTTACTTCCCATCACCCATGACTTTGATCCTTGTACCCGTTACTTCCCATCACCCATGACTTTGATCCTTGTACCCGTTACTTCCCATCACCCATGACTTTGATCCTTGTACCCGTTACTTCCCATCACCCATGACTTTGGTCCTTGTACCCGTTACTTCCCATCACCCATGACTTTGATCCTTGTACCCGTTACTTCCCATCACCCATGACTTTGGTCCTTGTACCCGTTACTTCCCATCACCCATGACTTTGGTCCTTGTACCCGTTACTTCCCATCACCCATGACTTTGATCCTTGTACCCGTTACTTCCCATCACCCATGGCTTTGATCCTTGTACCCGTTACTTCCCATCACCCATGACTTTGGTCCTTGTTCCCGTTACTTCCCATCACCCATGACTTTGATCCTTGTACCCGTTACTTCCCATCACCCATGGCTTTGATCCTTGTACCCGTTACTTCCCATCACCCATGGCTTTGGTCCTTGTCCCGTTACTTCCCATCACCCATGACTTTGGTCCTTGTACCCGTTACTTCCCATCACCCATGACTTTGATCCTTGTACCCGTTACTTCCCATCACCCATGGCTTTGATCCTTGTTCCCGTTACTTCCCATCACCCATGACTTTGATCCTTGTACCCGTTACTTCCCATCACCCATGACTTTGGTCCTTGTACCCGTTACTTCCCATCACCCATGACTTTGGTCCTTGTACCCGTTACTTCCCATCACCCATGACTTTGATCCTTGTACCCGTTACTTCCCATCACCCATGACTTTGATCCTTGTTCCCGTTACTTCCCATCACCCATGGCTTTGATCCTTGTACCCGTTACTTCCCATCACCCATGGCTTTGGTCCTTGTACCCGTCACTTCCCATCACCCATGACTTTGGTCCTTGTACCCGTTACTTCCCATCACCCATGGCTTTGGTCCTTGTACCCGTTACTTCCCATCACCCATGACTTTGATCCTTGTACCCGTTACTTCCCATCACCCATGGCTTTGATCCTTGTACCCGTTACTTCCCATCACCCATGGCTTTGGTCCTTGTACCCGTTACTTCCCATCACCCATGACTTTGATCCTTGTACCCGTTACTTCCCATCACCCATGGCTTTGATCCTTGTACCCGTTACTTCCCATCACCCATGACTTTGGTCCTTGTACCCGTTACTTCCCATCACCCATGACTTTGGTCCTTGTACCCGTTACTTCCCATCACCCATGACTTTGATCCTTGTACCCGTTACTTCCCATCACCCATGGCTTTGATCCTTGTACCCGTTACTTCCCATCACCCATGGCTTTGGTCCTTGTACCCGTTACTTCCCATCACCCATGACTTTGATCCTTGTCCCCGTTACTTCCCATCACCCATGACTTTGATCCTTGTACCCGTTACTTCCCATCACCCATGACTTTGGTCCTTGTACCCGTTACTTCCCATCACCCATGGCTTTGATCCTTGTACCCGTCATTTTTCATCACCCATGACTTTGGTCCTTGTACCCGTTACTTCCCATCACCCATGACTTTGATCCTTGTACCCGTTACTTCCCATCACCCATGACTTTGGTCCTTGTACCCGTTACTTCCCATCACCCATGGCTTTGGTCCTTGTACCCGTCACTTCCCATCACCCATGACTTTGGTCCTTGTACCCGTTACTTCCCATCACCCATCGCTTTGATCCTTGTACCCGTTACTTCCCATCACCCATGACTTTGATCCTTGTACCCGTTACTTCCCATCACCCATGACTTTGGTCCTTGTACCCGTTACTTCCCATCACCCATGACTTTGATCCTTGTTCCCGTTACTTCCCATCACCCATGGCTTTGATCCTTGTACCCGTTACTTCCCATCACCCATGACTTTGGTCCTTGTACCCGTTACTTCCCATCACCCATCGCTTTGATCCTTGTACCCGTTACTTCCCATCACCCATGACTTTGGTCCTTGTCCCCGTTACTTCCCATCACCCATGACTTTGATCCTTGTACCCGTTACTTCCCATCACCCATGGCTTTGATCCTTGTACCCGTTACTTCCCATCACCCATGACTTTGATCCTTGTACCCGTTACTTCCCATCACCCATGGCTTTGATCCTTGTACCCGTTACTTCCCATCACCCATGGCTTTGGTCCTTGTACCCGTTACTTCCCATCACCCATGACTTTGGTCCTTGTTCCCGTTACTTCCCATCACCCATGACTTTGGTCCTTGTACCCGTTACTTCCCATCACCCATGACCTGTTCCTTGTACCCGTTACTTCCCATCACCCATGACTTTGATCCTTGTACCCGTTACTTCCCATCACCCATGGCTTTGGTCCTTGTACCCGTTACTTCCCATCACCCATGGCTTTGGTCCTTGTACCCGTTACTTCCCATCACCCATGGCTTTGGTCCTTGTTCCCGTTACTTCCCATCACCCATGGCTTTGGTCCTTGTTCCCGTTACTTCCCATCACCCATGACTTTGGTCCTTGTACCCGTTACTTCCCATCACCCATGACTTTGGTCCTTGTACCCGTTACTTCCCATCACCCATGGCTTTGATCCTTGTCCCCGTTACTTCCCATCACCCATGGCTTTGGTCCTTGTACCCGTTACTTCCCATCACCCATGACTTTGGTCCTTGTACCCGTTACTTCCCATCACCCATGGCTTTGATCCTTGTACCCGTTACTTCCCATCACCCATGACTTTGATCCTTGTACCCGTTACTTCCCATCACCCATGGCTTTGATCCTTGTCCCCGTTACTTCCCATCACCCATGACTTTGATCCTTGTACCCGTTACTTCCCATCACCCATGGCTTTGGTCCTTGTACCCGTCACTTCCCATCACCCATGACTTTGGTCCTTGTACCCGTTACTTCCCATCACCCATGGCTTTGGTCCTTGTACCCGTTACTTCCCATCACCCATGACTTTGATCCTTGTACCCGTTACTTCCCATCACCCATGGCTTTGATCCTTGTACCCGTTACTTCCCATCACCCATGGCTTTGGTCCTTGTACCCGTTACTTCCCATCACCCATGACTTTGATCCTTGTACCCGTTACTTCCCATCACCCATGGCTTTGATCCTTGTACCCGTTACTTCCCATCACCCATGACTTTGGTCCTTGTACCCGTTACTTCCCATCACCCATGACTTTGGTCCTTGTACCCGTTACTTCCCATCACCCATGACTTTGATCCTTGTACCCGTTACTTCCCATCACCCATGGCTTTGATCCTTGTACCCGTTACTTCCCATCACCCATGGCTTTGGTCCTTGTACCCGTTACTTCCCATCACCCATGACTTTGATCCTTGTCCCCGTTACTTCCCATCACCCATGACTTTGATCCTTGTACCCGTTACTTCCCATCACCCATGACTTTGGTCCTTGTACCCGTTACTTCCCATCACCCATGGCTTTGATCCTTGTACCCGTCATTTTTCATCACCCATGACTTTGGTCCTTGTACCCGTTACTTCCCATCACCCATGACTTTGATCCTTGTACCCGTTACTTCCCATCACCCATGACTTTGGTCCTTGTACCCGTTACTTCCCATCACCCATGGCTTTGGTCCTTGTACCCGTCACTTCCCATCACCCATGACTTTGGTCCTTGTACCCGTTACTTCCCATCACCCATCGCTTTGATCCTTGTACCCGTTACTTCCCATCACCCATGACTTTGGTCCTTGTACCCGTTACTTCCCATCACCCATGACTTTGATCCTTGTACCCGTTACTTCCCATCACCCATGACTTTGATCCTTGTACCCGTTACTTCCCATCACCCATGACTTTGGTCCTTGTACCCGTTACTTCCCATCACCCATGACTTTGGTCCTTGTACCCGTTACTTCCCATCACCCATGACTTTGATCCTTGTACCCGTCATTTTTCATCACCCATGACTTTGGTCCTTGTACCCGTTACTTCCCATCACCCATGGCTTTGGTCCTTGTACCCGTTACTTCCCATCACCCATGACTTTGATCCTTGTACCCGTTACTTCCCATCACCCATGACTTTGGTCCTTGTACCCGTTACTTCCCATCACCCATGACTTTGGTCCTTGTACCCGTTACTTCCCATCACCCATGACTTTGGTCCTTGTACCCGTTACTTCCCATCACCCATGGCTTTGGTCCTTGTACCCGT
Organism: Mesostigma viride; assembly: GCA_009746045.1. NCBI lineage: Eukaryota > Viridiplantae > Streptophyta > Mesostigmatophyceae > Mesostigmatales > Mesostigmataceae > Mesostigma > Mesostigma viride. The sequence goes on from RPFO01002149.1 coordinate 18,116, forward strand.
TACTTCCCATCACCCATGACTTTGGTCCTTGTACCCGTTACTTCCCATCACCCATGACTTTGGTCCTTGTACCCGTTACTTCCCATCACCCATGACTTTGGTCCTTGTTCCCGTTACTTCCCATCACCCATGACTTTGGTCCTTGTACCCGTTACTTCCCATCACCCATGGCTTTGGTCCTTGTACCCGATACGTCCAAGTACCTCCTCCCTTTAGTCCTACGCCTGTCTCCATTCCCTCAAACTAATATTGCGTCCACTACAAGTGCCCTTGCTCACATTATTCACACCCTTGTCTCCGTCACCTGTCCCGTTTGTTTCATGCGTTGTCTTGCTGCATCATGCCCGTCCATTATTTTCTTGCACCGTTTCCGCACACGAACAGCTGGATTTCGCCGACGCCGCAAATTACACCGCCGCGGCTGACGCCGATGCCAGCGGTACTGGTGCCGGGTCGCCAGCTGTCAGCCCCCGCCCCCGAGCTGGCTCGCGACCCCTCGCCTACGACGATGATTATGAGCAAGATTACAACTTTGAAAATGGGTCCAAGGGACGCCGGGGGGCCAGGGAGGTCGATGGGCCGGCCCCAGAGGATGACGACGTGGGGGGCGCCTCGTCACTCATTGCACTTGGGTTGAACCCTGGGCAGGAGATTGTCTTCCGACAGGTATCGAAACTATGACTGTAGTGGCCCTAGTTGCAGAACACATAATTATGTATGTCCGAGTCGCCCTCGTACATGCCGAAAAATTCCTTCCCCCTCTTCCCCTTTTCCTGCCCTGACATTATATGTGCATACAGTAAGAAAAATCCCCATACGTTCTTGTCGGCGTCACAAAGACGGAAGTTCCCGAAATGTCAGCGTACGATACTTGTGCGTGCCTATAGTAGGCGATGTGCGTACATATAGTAGGCGATGGGCGTACATATAGTAGGCGATGGGCGTACATATAGTAGGCGATGGGCGTACCTATAGTAGGCGATGGGCGCACCTATAGTAGGCGATGGGCGTACATATAGTAGGCGACTACACTAGACGGTTGAGTGCTATTATTATCTTTGTGGGCATGGGTGGCGCCTGAGGTCCTCCAGCAGGTAGGGGTGTGGGCCATGGAGCCCATTCACCATGAATATTCCCAGCATGTAAGGTTGGTTTAAGAGACGGCATTGGTGGCAGTATTGGTTGAGGTATGGCCCTCTTATATCACATGACCAGCTGGTGACTAATGTAATCAAGCTATGGAGCAGCGGCCGAGTCTAATCTTGCAGGCATCACATAGTTGGACGTGAGGCCTTGGCTCTTGCCCGGCAATGTATCTGTAGATGTGTCGACAAGGAATAGGGCTCCTTGTCCTCTCGGTGTCTATTCCATCTATGCTTAGACCCTCCTTTCCGTGGACATCCCCCATGCTGCTATCAAGTAGGGTTCCTTGTCCTCTCGGTGTCTATTCCATCTATGCTTAGACCCTCCCTTCCGTGGACATCCCCCACGCTGCTATCAAGTAGGGTTCCTTGTCCTCATGGTGTCTATTCCATCTATGCTTAGACCCTCCTTTCCGTGGACATCCCCCACGCTGCTATCAAGTAGGGTTCCTTGTCCTCTCGGTGTCTATTCCATCTATGCTTAGACCCTCCCTTCCGTGGACATCCCCCACTCTGCTATCAAGTAGGGTTCCTTGTCCTCTCGGTGTCTATTCCATCTATGCTTAGACCCTCCTTTCCGTGGACATCCCCCACGCTGCTATCAAGTAGGGTTCCTTGTCCTCTCGGTGTCTATTCCATCTATGCTTAGACCCTCCTTTCCGTGGACATCCCCCACGCTGCTATCAAGTAGGGTTCCTTGTCCTCTCGGTGTCTATTCCATCTATGCTTAGACCCTCCCTTCCGTGGACCCACCCAACGGCTATCAGGTTGAGGCTGGCTCATCAAGCATGCATGCCTCATCCACAAAGATCCATGCTCTGATTGTCAACCCGTATCCACGCCCAAACCAACACTCTTTCCTTTGTGCCCTTTTTGGAGTTAGGTACCTTCTTCTATATAGTTCATGCCCCGTGCTGGGGCTGTGTCTCATCGTATCTAATTTTCGGCACCCTATTCAACTGGTTTGATTTCCTCGGAAACGCGCCCATGTAGCTGCCCAGGTGGAAGACGCATTTGGCATGTCTTCCAACCTTTTCACAATCCCAACCGCCCCCCGTAGTCAGAGGCATCTATCGTGCCTGATGGACAAGGGGAAAGGATGCTTGCTCTGACCGCTGTGGGATCCTGGGTGTGGTTGCTTAGCCCCAACACTCCTGGAAACCCTCCCCGTCCAATGGCGCGGTAGAAGGAGCTTGCATCATGCTCCAGGAAGCATGGCTGACAAGGACAAGTAAAACTGTAAGGACAAGTAAAACTGTAAGGACAAGTATAACTGTAAGGACAAGTAATACTGTAAGGACAAGTATAACTGTAAGGACAAGTAAAACTGTAACGACAAGTATAACTATACGGACAAGTAAAACTGTAAGGACAAGTATAACTATATGGACAAGTAAAACTGTAAGGACAAGTAAAACTGTAAGGACAAGTATAACTATAAGGACAAGTAAAACTGTAAGGACAAGTATTATAAGGACAAGTATTAATATTCATGTCATCGTGGCTCCATCACAGCTTTGCCGAAGCCCTCCTTGCCTTGCACACACGCACACGCACACACACACACACACACACACACACACACACACGCATACACTCACACACACACATGGCCACCCAGGTGGAAGGCGCCTTCATCATGTTCCAAGGGAAGTGGGTCATCCAGCGCATGGCCGACCCCAGCACGGCCGCGGGCGCCGGGATGACCTCCCCCTCCCCCGTGCCCGGTGGCGGCCAGCGCGTGCTTCCCCCCATGATGATGCTGCCGCCCCGCACGCTCATCAAATTCGCCGCCGAGGTCATCATGGAAACGCTGCCCATCCCCGAGGCGCTGCTCGAGAAGCTCATCTACGAGCGGCTCCCCGCGATCCTGCTCGAGATACAGACGAGAGCGGAGTCCCTCGCGGTCGAGGATCTGCTGAAAGCCGCGGTGGCGGCCCGACAGAGAGGGGTGGCCCCGCCGGGAGCCGGCATCCCCCCCCGCATGGGGTTGGACGGTCCGTTATCCAGTTCCGGGGGTGGGACTATCAGCCCGCTGGGTAGCACCAGCCCCATTCCAAGGAGCTCAAGTATGCCGATGGGGACCAGGGGGAGCGCAACGAGAGGGGGAGGCAGCAGTAACGGGTCCAGGAGTGCCAGCGGGCAGCGGTCAACGGCAGGAGCCCGGGAACTCCGCGCAAACATGCCACCTGATGGGGGCATGAAACCCGGGGGGGGCGACCCCGGGGCTGACTTGGCCCCCGGGCGGGTCCCTGCCACCGGGGCCAAGGGGGATGGTACCTCTTCCCGACTACCCACAATGACTGACCTGGATCAAGGAAAAGAGTTTGACGGGGCCGGGTTCAAGGGGGAGGCCTTGCAAGGCAGGCAGGGTTATCGGGGGGTGGGCAGCGATGGACTGTCTAGTGGGGATGCCATGGCTGGGGGCATGCCCCCTGGGTCCAACGTCCCTGGGGTACCTGCGACAGCGAGGCGGATGGTGGCCCCGCTACCACCGAGCATGGGCGGTCGCGCCCCCCCCCGGTCGATCCCTCCCACGTTGGCGTCATCGTCGGTGCGGGGTGCAGCAGAGGCGGCCGCGTTGTTGTCCGTCATGGTCACCCCTGCGGCGACCGCAGGGACGTCTCTCTCGCGCGGCCTGAGGGGAACGAGTTTTCTTACCAAGCGGGTGCGAGCCGGTGGGGGGGACACGGATGACAGCGGTAGGGGGGGGAGTGGGCGTAACATGTGGGGGGCGGGTGGCAGCATCGCAATGGCCGCGCGTGTCGGCAAGCGGGGCAAGAAGCCCAGGGTCCCTGGGCTGCTGGAGGACGCGCGGGTGTTGCAGCGGGAGCTTCTCTCGTGGGTGCAGGTGGGACCATTACCAACAGGAGCAGGAACATTTTTGGTAAACCAAGGGGTTGGGTTAGGTAAGGGGATTGCGAGACAGGTTGTGCTTTGTGAGAGGCAGGCGTACCTTGTCTTTATTATCAGTATTGTATCGATAACAGCAGGTGTATGCCGGTGGGGACGTGAGGACGGTGCAAGAAGAGAGATAGAAGATTATCACGACATCAACTACTATCCATTTTATTAACAATACTACAAATAGCAAGGGTTATCACGACATCAACTACTATCCATTTTATTAACAATACTACAAAATAGTATAGTAGTAAAAAAATAACTATCACCTATTATATTCACGCCTACCTGGATTATATTTTGTTGATTTTTTTCACAATCACAGTGGTAATCTCACTGTTGCTGCGGGTGATGGGCCATGACAGAGACCTGGAACTGATGAACAACTTTGAAAAAAAAAACCCTCACCAGATGCTGCAGGCGCATGGCATGAGGCATTACCACCAAACGCAGTAGCATCAGTAATCGGATCGTACTAATTAGTTCTGGTACCATCACTGTCAATAACGTTAATATTGTTGTTGCAACTGTTGAACTAAGGACTAGATTGATGCAATGAAACTCATATCGAATAGAGCACAAAGCGCCCCGACTTTTGCTCCGAAACCTGCCGCCACTACCATTTCACACTTTAACAAATACGTATTCGACTCAGCGCTTCGTCTTATGCTTTGTCTCTCCTACCAAGGTCCCATGAACAGCCTGTCAAAGCCCCTTCAAAACTCCGTCTTTGCTTCTTCTTATGCCCCCCGCTGCCCCAACCTGTTGGTAAAAATGATCTCCTTTGCTTCTTCTTATGCCTCTTCGATAACCCC
>RPFO01000096.1:0-22901 GCA_009746045.1 Mesostigma viride
ATGTACGTGTGTGTGCAGCCGTCCCTAATTGCGTGCGCGGTGGATGTACATGTGCGGCAGTTGCCCCTTGCGTGCGCGGTGTATGTACGTGTGTGCAGCCGTCCCTTGCGTGCGCGGTGTATGTACATGTGTGTGCAGCCGCCCCTTGCGTGCATGGTGAGTGTAAGTGTGTGTGCAGCCGCCCCAAGCGTGCGCGGTGTATGTACGTGTGTGCAGCCGCCCCTTGCGTGCGCGGTGTGTGTATACTGTGTGTGCATGCCGCCCTTGCGTGCATGGTGTGTGTACGTGTGGTGCAGCCGCCCCTTGCGTGCGCGGGTGTGTGTACGTGTGTGTGCACCGCCCTTGCGTGCGCGGTGGATGTACAGGTGTGGCACCGCCCCTTGCGTGCATGGTGTATGTACATGTGTGTGCAGTCCGCCCCTTGCGTGTGCGCGGTGGATGTACATGTGTGTGCAGCCGAACCTTGCGTGCATGGTGGTGTACCTGTGCGTGAAGTCGCTCCTTGCGTGCATGGTGTGTGTACGTTGTGTGCAGCCGCCCCTTGCGTGCATGGTGTAATGTACATGTGAGTGCCGTTGCCCTTGCGTGCGCGGTGTATGTACGTGTGTGTGCAGCCGTCCCTTAATTGCGTGCGCGTGTGTGTACGTGTGTGTGCCTCGCCCTGCGGTGCGCGGTGTATGTACGTGTGTGCAGCCGCCCCTGCGTGCGCGGTGTATGCCAGTGTGTGTGCATGCCGGCCCTTGCGTGCAAGGTGTGTGTGTAAGTGTGTGTGCAGCCCCTTGCGTGCATGGTGTATGTACGTGTGTGTGCAGCTGCCCCTTGCGTGCGCGGTTGTGTACGTGTGTGTGCAGCCGCCCCGTGGGTTGCGCGTGTATGTACATGTTGTGTGCGTTGCCCTTGCGTGCGCGGTGTATGTACGTGTGTGTGCAGCCGCCCTTGCGTGCGCGGTGTAGTACGTGTGTGTGCAGCCGCCCCAAGCGTGCGCGGTGTGTGTACATGTGTGTGCAGTTGCCCCTTGCGTGCGCGTGTATGTACGTGTGTGTGGCAAGCCGCCCCGTGGTTGCGCGGTGTATGTACATGTGTGTGCAGGTTGCCCCTTGCGTGCGCGGTGTATGTACGGTGTGTGTGCAGCCCCCCTTGCGTGCGCGGTGTAGGTACGTGTGTGTGCAACGCCCCAAGCGTGCGCGGTGTGTGTACATGTGTGTGCAGTTGCCCCTTGCGGCGCGGTGTGTGTACGTGGTGTGCAGCCGCCCCTTGCGTGCGCGGTGTATGTACGTGTGTGTGCAGTTGCCCTTGCGTGCGCGGTGGTTTTTCGTGTGTGTGCAAGCCGCCCTTGCGTGCATGGTGTGTGTACGTGTGTGTGCAGCCGCCCCTTGCGTGCGCGGTGTGTGTACGTGTGTGTGCACTCGCCCCTTGCGTGCGCGGTGTATGTACGTGTGTGTGCAGCCGCCCCTTGCGCGTGCGCGGTGTAGGTACGTGTGTGTGCGCCGCCCCAAGCGTGCGCGGTGTATGTATGTGTGTGTGCAGCCGCCCCTTGCGTGCGCGGTGGATGTACGTGTGTGCAGCCACCCTTTTCGTGCGCGGTGTATGTACATGTGAGTGCCGTCGCCAAGCGTGCATTTTGTGTGTAAGTGTGTGTGCAGCAGCCCTTCGTGCGCGGTGTATGTACGTGTGTGTGCAGCCGCCCCGTGGTTGCGCGGTGATGTACATGTGTGGAGCCGGTCCTTGCGTGCGCGGTGTATGTACGGTGTGTGCAGCCGCCCCTTGCGTGCGTGGTGTGTGTACATGTAAGTGCAGCCGCCCCTTGCGTGCGCGGTGTGTACGTGTGTGTGCAGCCGTCCCTTGCGTGCGCGGTGTGTGTACGTGTGAGTGCAGCTGCCCCAAGCGTGCGCGGTGTGTGTACATGTGTGTGCAGTTGCCCCTTGCGTGCGCGGTGGATGACGTGTGTGTGCATGCCGGCAATTGCGTGCATGGTGTGTACGTGTGTGTGCAGCCGCCCCTTGCGTGCGCGGTGTGGTACGAACGTGTGTGTGCACTCGCCCCTTGCGTGCGCGGTGGATGTAATGTGTGTGCAGCCGCCCCTTGCGTGCGCGGTGGATGTACATGTGTGTGCAGCCGCCCCTTGCGTGCATGGTTTATGTACATGTGTGTGCAGTCGCCGGCCCGTGCGTGCGCAGTGGATGTACGGTGTGTGCAGCCGCCCCGTGCGTGCATGGTGTGTGTACGTGTGTGTGCAGCAGCCCCTTGCGTGCGCGGTGTATGTACGTTCTGTGCATGCCGGCCCTTGCGTGCATGGTGTATGTACATGTGCTTGCACTGGCCCTTGCGTGCGCGGTGTATGTACGTGTGTGTGCAGCCCCCCTTGCGTGCGCGGTGTATGTACGTGTGTGCGCACTCGCCCCTTGCGTGCGCGGTGTATGTACGTGTGTGTGCAGCCGCCCCTTGCGTGCGCGGTGTATGTACATGTGTGTGCAGCCGCCCCTTGCGTGTGGGTGGATGTACATGTGCGGGCAGTTGCCCCTTGCGTGCGCGGTGTATGTACTGTGTTTGCACTCGCCCCTTGCGTGCGCGGTGTATGTACATGTGTGTGCAGCCGCCCCTTGCGTGCATGGTGTATGTACATGTGCTTGCACTGGCCCCGTGCGTGCGCGGTGTATGTACTGTGTGTGCAGCCGCCCCTTGCGTGCGCGGTGTATGTACGTGTGTGCGCACTCGCCCTTGCGTGCGCGTGTATGTACGTGTGTGTGCAGCCGCCCCTTGCGTGCGCGGTGTATGTACATGTGTGTGCATCCTTGTCCTTGCGTGCGCGGTGTATGTACAGTGTTTTGCACTCGCCCCTTGCGTGCGCGGTGTATGTACATGTGTGGCAGCCGCCCTTGCGTGCATGGTTTATGTACATGTGTGTGCAGTCGCCCCGTGCGTGCGCCAGTGTATGTACGTGTGTGTCGGCGGGCCACTTCAAATTTCCGCCGTCCAAGCAAGTGTGTGACACTTTTGGTCGTTTTTCGCAAAAAAAAATAAAATTTCGCACGAGTTCGCGTGATTTTCGCGTGATTTTCGCAAAATTTTCACACATTTTTCGCACGATTTCGCACGATTTCGCACAATTTTGCATGATTTTCGCACAATTTCGCATGGATTTCAACCAAGGGTCGTTTTGGGGAGTGACGTTTGACAAAATTTCGCATGAATTCACACACGTTGTGCACATCAAAATTTTTTACCGTCGACATTTTTTCACATGAAATTTCGCACAATTTCAGCAAATTTCGCACAAATTCGCACGATTTCAGCAAATTTCACACGATTTCAGCAAATTTCGCACAATTTGGCACGATTTCGCACGACGAATCACTCTGCAGAGTGACGATCGTCGAAAAAGTAAAAAAAACGACCAAAAGTGTCACACTTTTCGGAACATTTGAAGTGCCCGGCCGTGTGCAGCCGCCCCTTGCGTGCGTGGTGTGTGTACATGTGAGTGCAGCGCCCTTGCGTGCGCGGTGTGTGTACGTGTGTGTGCAGCAGCCCTTGCGTGCTTTGTGTGTGTACATGTGTGTGAATCCTTGTCCTTGCGTGCATGGTGTGTGTACGTGTGTGTGCAGCCGCCCCTTGCGTGCATGGTGATGTACATGTGAGTGCCGTTGCCCCTTGCGTGCGCGGTGTATGTACGTGTGTGTGCAGCCGTCCCTTAATTGCGTGCGCGTGTGTGTACGTGTGTGTGCACTCGCCCCTTGCGTGCGCGGTGTATGTACGTGTGTGCAGCCGCCCCTTGCGTGCGCGGGTATGCCAGTGTGTGTGCATGCCGGCCCTTGCGTGCAAGTGGTGTGTAAGTGTGTGTGCAGCCCCTTGCGTGCATGGTGTATGTACGTGTGTGTGCAGCCGGCCCTTGCGTGCATGGTGTGTGTACATGTGAGTGCAGCCGTCCCTTCCGTGCATGGTGTGTGTACGTGTGTGTGCAGTTGCCCCTTGCGTGCGCAGTGTATGTACGTGTGTGTGCATGCCGGCCCTGCGTGCATGGTGTGTGTACGTGTGTGTGCAGTTGCCCCTTGCATGCGCGGTGTATGTACATGTGAGTGCAGCCGCCCAGAGTATGTACATGTGAGTGCCGTCGCCCCTAATTGCGTGCATTGTGTGTGTAAGTGTGTGTGCAGCAGCCCCTTGCGTGCGCGGTGTATGTACGTGTGTGGTGGCAGCCGCCCTTGCGTGCATGGTGTATGTCCATGAGTGCCGTTGCCCTTGCGTGCGCGGTGTATGTACGTGTGTGTGCAGCCGTCCCTTAATTGCGTGCGCGGTGGATGTACATGTGCGGGCAGTTGCCCCTTGCGTGCGCGGTGTATGTACGTGTGTGTGCAGCCGTCCCTTGCGTGCGCGGTGTATGTACGTGTGTGTGCAGCCGGCCCTTGCGTGCATGGTGAGTGTAAGTGTGTGTGCAGCAGCCCCTTGCGTGCGCAGTGTATGTACGTGTGTGTGCAGCGCCCCTTGCGTGCGCGGTGTGTGTATACTGTTGTGCATGCCGGCCTTGCGTGCATGGTGTGTGTACGTGTGTGTGCAGCCGCCCCTTGCGTGCGCGGTGTGTGTACGTGTGTGTGCACTCGCCCCTTGCGTGCGCGGTGGATGTACAGGTGTGTGCAGCCGCCCCTTGCGTGCATGGTGTATGTACATGTGTGTGCAGCCCCCCTTGCGTGCGCGTGGATTACATGTGTGTGCAGCCGAACCTTGCGTGCATGGTGTGTGTACCTGTGCGTGAAGTCGCTCCTTGCGTGCATGGTGTGTGTACGTGTGTGTGCAGCCGCCCCTTGCGTGCATGGGTATGTACATGTGAGTGCCGTTGCCCCTTGCGTGCGCGGTGTATGTACGTGTGTGTGCAGCCGTCCCTTAATTGCGTGCGCGGTGTGTGTACTGTGGTGTGCACTCGCCCTTGCGTGCGCGGTGTATGTACGTGTGTGCAGCCGCCCCTTGCGTGCGCGGTGTATGCCAGTGTGTGTGCATGCCGGCCCTTGCGTGCAAGGTGTGTGTAAGTGTGTGTGCAGCCCTTGCGTGCATGGTGTAGTACGTGTGTGTGCAGCTGCCCTTGCGTGCGCGGTGTGTGTGTACGTGTGTGTGCAGCCGCCCCGTGGTTGCGCGGTGTATGTACATGTGTGTGCAGTTGCCCTTGCGTGCGCGGTGTATGTACGTGTGTTGCAGCCGGCCCTTGCGTGCGCGGTGTAGGTACGTGTGTGTGCAGCGCCCAAGCGTGCGCGTGTGTGTACATGTGTGTGCAGTTGCCCCTTGCGTGCGCGGTGTATGTACGTGTGTGTGCAGCCGCCCCGTGGTTGCGCGGTGTATGTACAGTGTGGCAGTTGCCCTTGCGTGCGGGTGTATGTACGTGTGTGTGCAGCCGCCCCTTGCGTGCGCGGTGTAGGTACGTGTGTGTGCAACCGCCCAAGCGTGCGCGGTGTGTGTACATGTGTGTGCAGTTGCCCCTTGCGTGCGCGGTGTGTACGTGTGTGTGCAGCCGCCCTGCGTGCGCGGTGTATGTACGTGTGTGTGCAGTTGCCCCTTGCGTGCGCGGTGGTTTTTCGTGTGTGTGCAGCGGCCCTTGCGTGCGCGGTGTGTGTACATGTGAGTGCAGCTGCCCCAAGCGTGCGCGGTGTGGTACATGTGTGTGCAGTTGCCCCTTGCGTGCGCGGTGGATGTACGTGTGTGTGCAGCCGCCCCTTGCGTGCGCGGTGTATTTACGTGTGTTGGCAGCCGCCCCAAGCGTGCGCGGTGTGTGTACGTGTGTGTGCAGTTGCCCCTTGCGCCGGCTTGTGTGTATGTGTGTGCAGTGCCCCTTGCGTGCGCGGTGTATGTACATGTGTGTGCAGTTGCCCCTTGCGTGCGCGGTGTATGTACGTGTGTGTGCAGCCGCCCCTTGCGTGCGCGGTGTGTAGGTACGTGTGTGTGCAGCCGCCCCAAGCGTGCGCGGTGTGTGTACATGTGTGTGCAGTTGCCCCTTGCGTGCGCGGTGTGTGTACGTGTGTGTGCAGCCGCCCCTTGCGTGCGCGGTGGATGTACGTGTGTGTGCAGTTGCCCCTTGCGTGCGCGGTGGATGTACGTGTGTGTGCAGCCGCCCCTTGCGTGCGCGGTGTGTGTACATGTGAGTGCAGCTGCCCCAAGCGTGCGCGGTGTGTACATGTGTGTGCAGTTGCCCCTTGCGTGCGCGGTGGATGTACGTGTGTGTGCAGCCGCCCCTTGCGTGCGCGGTGTATGTACGTGCGTGTGCAGCCGCCCCTTGCGTGCGCGGTGTATGTACATGTGTGTGCATCCTTGTCCTTGCGTGCGCGGTGTATGTACATGTGTTTGCACTCGCCCCTTGCGTGCGCGGTGGATGTACATGTGTGTGCAGCCGCCCCTTGCGTGCATGGTTTATGTACATGTGTGTGCAGTCGCCGGCCCGTGCGTGCGCAGTGGATGTACGTGTGTGTGCAGCCGCCCCGTGCGTGCATGGTGTGTGTACGTGTGTGTGCAGCAGCCCCTTGCGTGCGCGGTGTATGTACGTTTCTGTGCATGCCGGCCCTTGCGTGCATGGTGTATGTACATGTGCTTGCACTGGCCCCTTGCGTGCGCGGTGTATGTACGTGTGTGTGCAGCCCCCCCTTGCGTGCGCGGTGTATGTACGTGTGTGCGCACTCGCCCCTTGCGTGCGCGGTGTATGTACGTGTGTGTGCAGCCGCCCCTTGCGTGCGCGGTGTATGTACATGTGTGTGCAGCCGCCCCTTGCGTGTGCGGTGGATGTACATGTGCGGGCAGTTGCCCCTTGCGTGCGCGGTGTATGTACATGTGTTTGCACTCGCCCTTGCGTGCGCGGTGTATGTACATGTGTGTGCAGCCGCCCCTTGCGTGCATGGTGTATGTACATGTGCTTGCACTGGCCCCGTGCGTGCGCGGTGTATGTACGTGTGTGTGCAGCCGCCCTTGCGTGCGCGGTGTATGTACGTGTGTGCGCACTCGCCCCTTGCGTGCGCGGTGTATGTACGTGTGTGTGCAGCCGCCCCTTGCGTGCGCGGTGTATGTACATGTGTGTGCATCCTTGTCCTTGCGTGCGCGGTGTATGTACATGTGTTTGCACTCGCCCCTTGCGTGCGCGGTGTATGTACATGTGTGTGCAGCCGCCCCTTGCGTGCATGGTTTATGTACATGTGTGTGCAGTCGCCCCGTGCGTGCGCAGTGTATGTACGTGTGTGTGCAGCCGCCCCTTGCGTGCGTGGTGTGTGTACATGTGAGTGCAGCCGCCCCTTGCGTGCGCGGTGTGTGTACGTGTGTGTGCAGCAGCCCCTTGCGTGCTTTGTGTGTGTACATGTGTGTGAATCCTTGTCCTTGCGTGCATGGTGTGTGTACGTGTGTGTGCAGCCGCCCCTTGCGTGCATGGTGGATGTACATGTGAGTGCCGTTGCCCCTTGCGTGCGCGGTGTATGTACGTGTGTGTGCAGCCGTCCCTTAATTGCGTGCGCGGTGTGTGTACGTGTGTGTGCACTCGCCCCTTGCGTGCGCGGTGTATGTACGTGTGTGCAGCCGCCCCTTGCGTGCGCGGTGTATGCCAGTGTGTGTGCATGCCGGCCCTTGCGTGCAAGGTGGTGTGTAAGTGTGTGTGCAGCCCCTTGCGTGCATGGTGTATGTACGTGTGTGTGCAGCCGGCCCTTGCGTGCATGGTGTGTGTACATGTGAGTGCAGCCGTCCCTTCCGTGCATGGTGTGTGTACGTGTGTGTGCAGTTGCCCCTTGCGTGCGCAGTGTATGTACGTGTGTGTGCATGCCGGCCCTTGCGTGCATGGTGTGTGTACGTGTGTGTGCAGTTGCCCCTTGCATGCGCGGTGTATGTACATGTGAGTGCAGCCGCCCAAGAGTATGTACATGTGAGTGCCGTCGCCCCTAATTGCGTGCATTGTGTGTGTAAGTGTGTGTGCAGCAGCCCCTTGCGTGCGCGGTGTATGTACGTGTGTGTGCAGCCGCCCCTTGCGTGCATGGTGTATGTCCATGTGAGTGCCGTTGCCCCTTGCGTGCGCGGTGTATGTACGTGTGTGTGCAGCCGTCCCTTAATTGCGTGCGCGGTGGATGTACATGTGCGGGCAGTTGCCCCTTGCGTGCGCGGTGTATGTACGTGTGTGTGCAGCCGTCCCTTGCGTGCGCGGTGTATGTACGTGTGTGTGCAGCCGCCCCTTGCGTGCATGGTGAGTGTAAGTGTGTGTGCAGCAGCCCTTGCGTGCGCAGTGTATGTACGTGTGTGTGCAGCCGCCCCTTGCGTGCGCGGTGTGTGTATACTGTGTGTGCATGCCGGCCCTTGCGTGCATGGTGTGTGTACGTGTGTGTGCAGCCGCCCCTTGCGTGCGCGGTGTGTGTACGTGTGTGTGCACTCGCCCCTTGCGTGCGCGGTGGATGTACAGGTGTGTGCAGCCGCCCCTTGCGTGCATGGTGTATGTACATGTGTGTGCAGCCGCCCCTTGCGTGCGCGGTGGATGTACATGTGTGTGCAGCCGAACCTTGCGTGCATGGTGTGTGTACCTGTGCGTGAAGTCGCTCCTTGCGTGCATGGTGTGTGTACGTGTGTGTGCAGCCGCCCCTTGCGTGCATGGTGTATGTACATGTGAGTGCCGTTGCCCCTTGCGTGCGCGGTGTATGTACGTGTGTGTGCAGCCGTCCCTTAATTGCGTGCGCGGTGTGTGTACGTGTGTGTGCACTCGCCCCTTGCGTGCGCGGTGTATGTACGTGTGTGCAGCCGCCCCTTGCGTGCGCGGTGTATGCCAGTGTGTGTGCATGCCGGCCCTTGCGTGCAAGGTGTGTGTAAGTGTGTGTGCAGCCCCTTGCGTGCATGGTGTATGTACGTGTGTGTGCAGCTGCCCCTTGCGTGCGCGGTGTGTGTACGTGTGTGTGCAGCCGCCCCGTGGTTGCGCGGTGTATGTACATGTGTGTGCAGTTGCCCCTTGCGTGCGCGGTGTATGTACGTGTGTGTGCAGCCGCCCCTTGCGTGCGCGGTGTAGGTACGTGTGTGTGCAGCCGCCCCAAGCGTGCGCGGTGTGTGTACATGTGTGTGCAGTTGCCCCTTGCGTGCGCGGTGTATGTACGTGTGTGTGCAGCCGCCCCGTGGTTGCGCGGTGTATGTACATGTGTGTGCAGTTGCCCCTTGCGTGCGCGGTGTATGTACGTGTGTGTGCAGCCGCCCCTTGCGTGCGCGGTGTAGGTACGTGTGTGTGCAACCGCCCCAAGCGTGCGCGGTGTGTGTACATGTGTGTGCAGTTGCCCCTTGCGTGCGCGGTGTGTGTACGTGTGTGTGCAGCCGCCCCTTGCGTGCGCGGTGTATGTACGTGTGTGTGCAGTTGCCCCTTGCGTGCGCGGTGGTTTTTCGTGTGTGTGCAGCCGGCCCTTGCGTGCGCGGTGTGTGTACATGTGAGTGCAGCTGCCCAAGCGTGCGCGGTGTGTGTACATGTGTGTGCAGTTGCCCCTTGCGTGCGCGGTGGATGTACGTGTGTGTGCAGCCGCCCCTTGCGTGCGCGGTGTATTTACGTGTGTGTGCAGCCGCCCCAAGCGTGCGCGGTGTGTGTACGTGTGTGTGCAGTTGCCCCTTGCGTGCGCGGTGTGTGTACATGTGTGTGCAGTTGCCCCTTGCGTGCGCGGTGTATGTACATGTGTGTGCAGTGCCCCTTGCGTGCGCGGTGTATGTACGTGTGTGTGCAGCCGCCCCTTGCGTGCGCGGTGTAGGTACGTGTGTGTGCAGCCGCCCCAAGCGTGCGCGGTGTGTGTACATGTGTGTGCAGTTGCCCCTTGCGTGCGCGGTGTGTGTACGTGTGTGTGCAGCCGCCCTTGCGTGCGCGGTGGATGTACGTGTGTGTGCAGTTGCCCCTTGCGTGCGCGGTGGATGTACGTGTGTGTGCAGCCGCCCCTTGCGTGCGCGGTGTGTGTACATGTGAGTGCAGCTGCCCCAAGCGTGCGCGGTGTGTGTACATGTGTGTGCAGTTGCCCCTTGCGTGCGCGGTGGATGTACGTGTGTGTGCAGCCGCCCTTGCGTGCGCGGTGTATGTACGTGCGTGTGCAGCCGCCCCTTGCGTGCGCGGTGTATGTACATGTGTGTGCATCCTTGTCCTTGCGTGCGCGGTGTATGTACATGTGTTTGCACTCGCCCCTTGCGTGCGCGGTGGATGTACATGTGTGTGCAGCCGCCCCTTGCGTGCATGGTTTATGTACATGTGTGTGCAGTCGCCGGCCCGTGCGTGCGCAGTGGATGTACGTGTGTGTGCAGCCGCCCCGTGCGTGCATGGTGTGTGTACGTGTGTGTGCAGCAGCCCCTTGCGTGCGCGGTGTATGTACGTTTCTGTGCATGCCGGCCCTTGCGTGCATGGTGTATGTACATGTGCTTGCACTGGCCCCTTGCGTGCGCGGTGTATGTACGTGTGTGTGCAGCCCCCTTGCGTGCGCGGTGTATGTACGTGTGTGCGCACTCGCCCCTTGCGTGCGCGGTGTATGTACGTGTGTGTGCAGCCGCCCCTTGCGTGCGCGGTGTATGTACATGTGTGTGCAGCCGCCCCTTGCGTGTGCGGTGGATGTACATGTGCGGGCAGTTGCCCCTTGCGTGCGCGGTGTATGTACATGTGTTTGCACTCGCCCCTTGCGTGCGCGGTGTATGTACATGTGTGTGCAGCCGCCCTTGCGTGCATGGTGTATGTACATGTGCTTGCACTGGCCCCGTGCGTGCGCGGTGTATGTACGTGTGTGTGCAGCCGCCCCTTGCGTGCGCGGTGTATGTACGTGTGTGCGCACTCGCCCCTTGCGTGCGCGGTGTATGTACGTGTGTGTGCAGCCGCCCCTTGCGTGCGCGGTGTATGTACATGTGTGTGCATCCTTGTCCTTGCGTGCGCGGTGTATGTACATGTGTTTGCACTCGCCCCTTGCGTGCGCGGTGTATGTACATGTGTGTGCAGCCGCCCCTTGCGTGCATGGTTTATGTACATGTGTGTGCAGTCGCCCCTTGCGTGCGCAGTGTATGTACGTGTGTGTGCAGCCGCCCCTTGCGTGCGTGGTGTGTGTACATGTGAGTGCAGCCGCCCCTTGCGTGCGCGGTGTATGTACGTGTGTGTGCAGCAGCCCCTTGCGTGCTTTGTGTGTGTACATGTGTGTGAATCCTTGTCCTTGCGTGCATGGTGTGTGTACGTGTGTGTGCAGCCGCCCCTTGCGTGCATGGTGGATGTACATGTGAGTGCCGTTGCCCCTTGCGTGCGCGGTGTATGTACGTGTGTGTGCAGCCGTCCCTTAATTGCGTGCGCGGTGTGTGTACGTGTGTGTGCACTCGCCCCTTGCGTGCGCGGTGTATGTACGTGTGTGCAGCCGCCCTTGCGTGCGCGGTGTATGCCAGTGTGTGTGCATGCCGGCCCTTGCGTGCAAGGTGGTGTGTAAGTGTGTGTGCAGCCCCTTGCGTGCATGGTGTATGTACGTGTGTGTGCAGCCGGCCCTTGCGTGCATGGTGTGTGTACATGTGAGTGCAGCCGTCCCTTCCGTGCATGGTGTGTGTACGTGTGTGTGCAGTTGCCCCTTGCGTGCGCAGTGTATGTACGTGTGTGTGCATGCCGGCCCTTGCGTGCATGGTGTGTGTACGTGTGTGTGCAGTTGCCCCTTGCATGCGCGGTGTATGTACATGTGAGTGCAGCCGCCCAAGAGTATGTACATGTGAGTGCCGTCGCCCCTAATTGCGTGCATTGTGTGTGTAAGTGTGTGTGCAGCAGCCCCTTGCGTGCGCGGTGTATGTACGTGTGTGTGCAGCCGCCCCTTGCGTGCATGGTGTATGTCCATGTGAGTGCCGTTGCCCCTTGCGTGCGCGGTGTATGTACGTGTGTGTGCAGCCGTCCCTTAATTGCGTGCGCGGTGGATGTACATGTGCGGGCAGTTGCCCCTTGCGTGCGCGGTGTATGTACGTGTGTGTGCAGCCGTCCCTTGCGTGCGCGGTGTATGTACGTGTGTGTGCAGCCGCCCCTTGCGTGCATGGTGAGTGTAAGTGTGTGTGCAGCAGCCCCTTGCGTGCGCAGTGTATGTACGTGTGTGTGCAGCCGCCCCTTGCGTGCGCGGTGTGTGTATACTGTGTGTGCATGCCGGCCCTTGCGTGCATGGTGTGTGTACGTGTGTGTGCAGCCGCCCCTTGCGTGCGCGGTGTGTGTACGTGTGTGTGCACTCGCCCCTTGCGTGCGCGGTGGATGTACAGGTGTGTGCAGCCGCCCCTTGCGTGCATGGTGTATGTACATGTGTGTGCAGCCGCCCCTTGCGTGCGCGGTGGATGTACATGTGTGTGCAGCCGAACCTTGCGTGCATGGTGTGTGTACCTGTGCGTGAAGTCGCTCCTTGCGTGCATGGTGTGTGTACGTGTGTGTGCAGCCGCCCCTTGCGTGCATGGTGTATGTACATGTGAGTGCCGTTGCCCCTTGCGTGCGCGGTGTATGTACGTGTTGTGCAGCCGTCCCTTAATTGCGTGCGCGGTGTGTGTACGTGTGTGTGCACTCGCCCCTTGCGTGCGCGGTGTATGTACGTGTGTGCAGCCGCCCCTTGCGTGCGCGGTGTATGCCAGTGTGTGTGCATGCCGGCCCTTGCGTGCAAGGTGTGTGTAAGTGTGTGTGCAGCCCCTTGCGTGCATGGTGTATGTACGTGTGTGTGCAGCTGCCCCTTGCGTGCGCGGTGTGTGTACGTGTGTGTGCAGCCGCCCCGTGGTTGCGCGGTGTATGTACATGTGTGTGCAGTTGCCCCTTGCGTGCGCGGTGTATGTACGTGTGTGTGCAGCCGCCCCTTGCGTGCGCGGTGTAGGTACGTGTGTGTGCAGCCGCCCCAAGCGTGCGCGGTGTGTGTACATGTGTGTGCAGTTGCCCCTTGCGTGCGCGGTGTATGTACGTGTGTGTGCAGCCGCCCCGTGGTTGCGCGGTGTATGTACATGTGTGTGCAGTTGCCCCTTGCGTGCGCGGTGTATGTACGTGTGTGTGCAGCCGCCCCTTGCGTGCAAGGTGTAGGTACGTGTGTGTGCAGCCGCCCCAAGCGTGCGCGGTGTGTGTACATGTGTGTGCAGTTGCCCCTTGCGTGCGCGGTGTGTGTACGTGTGTGTGCAGCCGCCCCTTGCGTGCGCGGTGTATGTACGTGTGTGTGCAGTTGCCCCTTGCGTGCGCGGTGGTTTTTCGTGTGTGTGCAGCCGGCCCTTGCGTGCGCGGTGTGTGTACATGTGAGTGCAGCTGCCCCAAGCGTGCGCGGTGTGTGTACATGTGTGTGCAGTTGCCCCTTGCGTGCGCGGTGGATGTACGTGTGTGTGCAGCCGCCCCTTGCGTGCGCGGTGTATTTACGTGTGTGTGCAGCCGCCCCAAGCGTGCGCGGTGTGTGTACGTGTGTGTGCAGTTGCCCCTTGCGTGCGCGGTGTGTGTACATGTGTGTGCAGTTGCCCCTTGCGTGCGCGGTGTATGTACATGTGTGTGCAGTTGCCCCTTGCGTGCGCGGTGTATGTACGTGTGTGTGCAGCCGCCCCTTGCGTGCGCGGTGTAGGTACGTGTGTGTGCAGCCGCCCCAAGCGTGCGCGGTGTGTGTACATGTGTGTGCAGTTGCCCCTTGCGTGCGCGGTGTGTGTACGTGTGTGTGCAGCCGCCCCTTGCGTGCGCGGTGGATGTACGTGTGTGTGCATTTGCCCCTTGCGTGCGCGGTGGATGTACGTGTGTGTGCAGCCGCCCCTTGCGTGCGCGGTGTGTGTACATGTGAGTGCAGCTGCCCCAAGCGTGCGCGGTGTGTGTACATGTGTGTGCAGTTGCCCCTTGCGTGCGCGGTGGATGTACGTGTGTGTGCAGCCGCCCCTTGCGTGCGCGGTGTAGGTACGTGTGTGTGCAGCCGCCCCAAGCGTGCGCGGTGTGTGTACGTGTGTGTGCAGTTGCCCCTTGCGTGCGCGGTGTGTGTACATGTGTGTGCAGTTGCCCCTTGCGTGCGCGGTGTATGTACGTGTGTGTGCAGCCGGCCCTTGCGTGCGCGGTGGATGTACGTGTGTGTGCAGCCGGCCCTTGCGTGCATGGTGTGTGTACGTGTGTGTGCAGCCGGCCCTTGCGTGCGCGGTGGATGTACATGTGTGTGCAGTCGCCCCTTGCGTGCGCGGTGTGTGTACATGTGAGTGCAGCTGCCCCAAGCGTGCGCGGTGTATGTACGTGTGTGTGCAGCCGCCCCGTGGTTGCGCGGTGTATGTACATGTGTGTGCAGTTGCCCCTTGCGTGCGCGGTGTATGTACGTGTGTGTGCAGCCGGCCCTTGCGTGCGCGGTGTAGGTACGTGTGTGTGCAGCCGCCCCAAGCGTGCGCGGTGTGTGTACATGTGTGTGCAGTTGCCCCTTGCGTGCGCGGTGTGTGTACGTGTGTGTGCAGCCGCCCCTTGCGTGCGCGGGGGATGTACGTGTGTGTGCAGCCGGCCCTTGCGTGCATGGTGTGTGTACGTGTGTGTGCAGCCGGCCCTTGCGTGCGCGGTGGATGTACATGGGTGTGCAGTCGCCCCTTGCGTGCGCGGTGTAGGTACGTATGTGTGCAGCCGCCCCTTGCGTGCGCGGTGTATGTACGTGTGTGTGCAGCCGCCCCGTGGTTGCGCGGTGTATGTACATGTGTGTGCAGTTGCCCCTTGCGTGCGCGGTGTATGTACGTGTGTGTGCAGCCGGCCCTTGCGTGCGCGGTGTAGGTACGTGTGTGTGCAGCCGCCCCAAGCGTGCGCGGTGTGTGTACATGTGTGTGCAGTTGCCCCTTGCGTGCGCGGTGTGTGTACGTGTGTGTGCAGCCGCCCCTTGCGTGCATGGTGTGTGTACGTGTGTGTGCAGCCGCCCCAAGCGTGCGCGGTGGATGTACGTGTGTGTGCATGCCGGCAATTGCGTGCATGGTGTGTGTACGTGTGTGTGCAGCTGCCCCAAGCGTGCGCGGTGTGTGTACATGTGTGTGCAGTTGCCCCTTGCGTGCGCGGTGGATGTACGTGTGTGTGCAGCCGCCCCTTGCGTGCGCGGTGTAGGTACATGTGTGTGCAGCCGCCCCAAGCGTGCGCGGTGTGTGTACGTGTGTGTGCAGTTGCCCCTTGCGTGCGCGGTGTGTGTACATGTGTGTGCAGTTGCCCCTTGCGTGCGCGGTGTATGTACGTGTGTGTGCAGCCGGCCCTTGCGTGCGCGGTGTGTGTACATGTGAGTGCAGCTGCCCCAAGCGTGCGCGGTGTGTGTACATGTGTGTGCAGTTGCCCCTTGCGTGCGCGGTGGATGTACGTGTGTGTGCATGCCGACAATTGCGTGCATGGTGTGTGTACGTGTGTGTGCAGCCGCCCCTTGCGTGCGCGGTGTGTGTACGTGTGTGTGCACTCGCCCCTTGCGTGCGCGGTGGATGTACAGGTGTGTGCAGCCGCCCCTTGCGTGCATGGTGTATGTACATGTGTGTGCAGCCGCCCTTGCGTGCGCGGTGGATGTACATGTGTGTGCAGCCGAACCTTGCGTGCATGGTGTGTGTACTGTGCGTGAAGTCGCTCCTTGCGTGCATGGTGTGTGTACGTGTGTGTGCAGCCGCCCCTTGCGTGCATGGTGTATGTACATGTGAGTGCCGTTGCCCCTTGCGTGCGCGGTGTATGTACGTGTGTGTGCAGCCGTCCCTTAATTGCGTGCGCGGTGTGTGTACGTGTGTGTGCAGCCGCCCCAAGCGTGCGCGGTGTGTGTACATGTGAGTGCAGCTGCCCGCGTGCGCGGTGTGTACATGTGTGTGCAGTTGCCCCTTGCGTGCGCGGTGGATGTACGTGTGTGTGCATGCCGGCAACTGCGTGCATGGTGTGTGTACGTGTGTGTGCAGCCGCCCCTTGCGTGCGCGGTGTGTGTACGTGTGTGTGCACTCGCCCTTGCGTGCGCGGTGTGTGTACAGGTGTGTGCAGCCGCCCCTTGCGTGCATGGTGTATGTACATGTGTGTGCAGCCGCCCCTTGCGTGCGCGGTGGATGTACATGTGTGTGCAGCCGAACCTTGCGTGCATGGTGTGTGTACCTGTGCGTGAAGTCGCTCCTTGCGTGCATGGTGTGTGTACGTGTGTGTGCAGCCACCCCTTCGTGCGCGGTGTATGTACATGTGAGTGCCGTGCCCAAGCGTGCATTTTGTGTGTAAGTGTGTGTGCAGCAGCCCCTTGCGTGCGCGGTGTATGTACGTGTGTGTGCAGCCGCCCCGTGGTTGCGCGGTGGATGTACATGTGAGTGGAGCCGGTCCTTGCGTGCGCGGTGTATGTACGTGTGTGTGCAGCCGCCCCTTGCGTGCGCGTGTATGTACGTGTGTGTGCAGCCGCCCCTTGCGTGCGCGGTGTATGTACGTGTGTGTGCAGCCGCCCCAAGCGTGCGCGGTGTGTGTACATGTGGTGCAGCTGCCCCAAGCGTGCGCGGTGTGTGTACATGTGTGTGCAGTTGCCCCTTGCGTGCGCGGTGGATGTACGTGTGTGTGCATGCCGGCAATTGCGTGCATGGTGTGTGTACGTGTGTGTGCAGCCGCCCCTTGCGTGCGCGGTGTGTGTACATGTGAGTGCCGTCGCCCCAAGCGTGCATTTTGTGTGTAAGTGTGTGTGCAGCCGCCCCTTGCGTGCGCGGTGTAGGTACGTGTGTGTGCAGCCGCCCCAAGCGTGCGCGGTGTGTGTACGTGTGTGTGCAGCCGCCCCAAGCGTGCGCGGTGTGGTACATGTGAGTGCAGCTGCCCCAAGCGTGCGCGGTGTGTGTACATGTGTGTGCAGTTGCCCCTTGCGTGCGCGGTGGATGTACGTGTGTGTGCATGCCGGCATTGCGTGCGGTGTGTGTACGTGTGTGTGCAGCCGCCCCTTGCGTGCGCGGTGTGTGTACGTGTGTGTGCACTCGCCCCTTGCGTGCGCGGTGTATGTACGTGTGTGTGCAGCCGCCCCTTGCGTGCGCGGTGTAGGTACGTGTGTGTGCAGCCGCCCCAAGCGTGCGCGGTGTATGTATGTGTGTGTGCAGCCGCCCCTTGCGTGCGCGGTGGATGTACGTGTGTGTGCAGCCACCCCTTTCGTGCGCGGTGTATGTACATGTGAGTGCCGTCGCCCCAAGCGTGCATTTGTGTGTAAGTGTGTGTGCAGCAGCCCTTGCGTGCGCGGTGTATGTACGTGTGTGTGCAGCCGCCCCGTGTTGCGCGGTGGATGTACATGTGAGTGGAGCCGGTCCTTGCGTGCGCGGTGTATGTACGTGTGTGTGCAGCCGCCCCTTGCGTGCGTGGTGTGTGTACATGTAAGTGCAGCCGCCCCTTGCGTGCGCGGTGTATGTACGTGTGTGTGCAGCCGTCCCTTGCGTGCGCGGTGTGTGTACGTGTGAGTGCAGCTGCCCCAAGCGTGCGCGGTGTGTGTACATGTGTGTGCAGTTGCCCCTTGCGTGCGCGGTGGATGTACGTGTGTGTGCATGCCGGCTTGCGTGCGGTGTGTGTACGTGTGTGTGCAGCCGCCCCTTGCGTGCGCGGTGTGTGTACGTGTGTGTGCACTCGCCCTTGCGTGCGCGGTGGATGTACATGTGTGTGCAGCCGCCCCTTGCGTGCGCGGTGGATGTACATGTTTGTGCAGCCGCCCCTTGCGTGCATGGTTTATGTACATGTGTGTGCAGTCGCCGGCCCCGTGCGTGCGCAGTGGATGTACGTGTGTGTGCAGCCGCCCCGTGCGTGCATGGTGTGTGTACGTGTGTGTGCAGCAGCCCCTTGCGTGCGCGGTGTATGTACGTTTCTGTGCATGCCGGCCCTTGCGTGCATGGTGTATGTACATGTGCTTGCACTGGCCCTTGCGTGCGCGGTGTATGTACGTGTGTGTGCAGCCCCCCTTGCGTGCGCGGTGTATGTACGTGTGTGCGCACTCGCCCCTTGCGTGCGCGGTGTATGTACGTGTGTGTGCAGCCGCCCCTTGCGTGCGCGGTGTATGTACATGTGTGTGCAGCCGAACCTTGCGTGCATGGTGTGTGTACCTGTGCGTGAAGTCGCTCCTTGCGTGCATGGTGTGTGTACGTGTGTGTGCAGCCGCCCCTTGCGTGCATGGTGTATGTACATGTGAGTGCCGTTGCCCCTTGCGTGCGCGGTGTATGTACGTGTGTGTGCAGCCGTCCCTTAATTGCGTGCGCGGTGTGTGTACGTGTGTGTGCACTCGCCCCTTGCGTGCGCGGTGTATGTACGTGTGTGCAGCCGCCCCTTGCGTGCGCGGTGTATGCCAGTGTGTGTGCATGCCGGCCCTTGCGTGCAAGGTGTGTGTAAGTGTGTGTGCAGCCCCTTGCGTGCATGGTGTATGTACGTGTGTGTGCAGCTGCCCCTTGCGTGCGCGGTGTGTGTACGTGTGTGTGCAGCCGCCCCGTGGTTGCGCGGTGTATGTACATGTGTGTGCAGTTGCCCCTTGCGTGCGCGGTGTATGTACGTGTGTGTGCAGCCGCCCCTTGCGTGCGCGGTGTAGGTACGTGTGTGTGCAGCCGCCCCAAGCGTGCGCGGTGTGTGTACATGTGTGTGCAGTTGCCCCTTGCGTGCGCGGTGTATGTACGTGTGTGTGCAGCCGCCCCGTGGTTGCGCGGTGTATGTACATGTGTGTGCAGTTGCCCCTTGCGTGCGCGGTGTATGTACGTGTGTGTGCAGCCGCCCCTTGCGTGCGCGGTGTAGGTACGTGTGTGTGCAACCGCCCCAAGCGTGCGCGGTGTGTGTACATGTGTGTGCAGTTGCCCCTTGCGTGCGCGGTGTGTGTACGTGTGTGTGCAGCCGCCCCTTGCGTGCGCGGTGTATGTACGTGTGTGTGCAGTTGCCCCTTGCGTGCGCGGTGGTTTTTCGTGTGTGTGCAGCCGGCCCTTGCGTGCATGGTGTGTGTACGTGTGTGTGCAGCCGCCCCTTGCGTGCGCGGTGTGTGTACGTGTGTGTGCACTCGCCCCTTGCGTGCGCGGTGTATGTACGTGTGTGTGCAGCCGCCCCTTGCGTGCGCGGTGTAGGTACGTGTGTGTGCAGCCGCCCCAAGCGTGCGCGTGTATGTATGTGTGTGTGCAGCCGCCCCTTGCGTGCGCGGTGGATGTACGTGTGTGTGCAGCCACCCCTTTCGTGCGCGGTGTATGTACATGTGAGTGCCGTCGCCCCAAGCGTGCATTTTGTGTGTAAGTGTGTGTGCAGCAGCCCCTTGCGTGCGCGGTGTATGTACGTGTGTGTGCAGCCGCCCCGTGGTTGCGCGGTGTGTGTACATGTGAGTGGAGCCGGTCCTTGCGTGCGCGGTGTATGTACGTGTGTGTGCAGCCGCCCCTTGCGTGCGCGGTGGATGTACGTGTGTGTGCAGTTGCCCCTTGCGTGCGCGATGGATGTACGTGTGTGTGCAGCCGCCCCTTGCGTGCGCGGTGTGTGTACATGTGAGTGCAGCTGCCCCAAGCGTGCGCGGTGTGTGTACGTGTGTGTGCACTCGCCCCTTGCGTGCGCGGTGTATGTACATGTGTTTGCACTCGCCCCTTGCGTGCGCGGTGGATGTACATGTGTGTGCAGCCGCCCCTTGCGTGCATGGTTTATGTACATGTGTGTGCAGTCGCCGGCCCCGTGCGTGCGCAGTGGATGTACGTGTGTGTGCAGCCGCCCCGTGCGTGCATGGTGTGTGTACGTGTGTGTGCAGCAGCCCCTTGCGTGCGCGGTGTATGTACGTTTCTGTGCATGCCGGCCCTTGCGTGCATGGTGTATGTACATGTGCTTGCACTGGCCCCTGCGTGCGCGGTGTATGTACGTGTGTGTGCAGCCCCCCTTGCGTGCGCGGTGTATGTACGTGTGTGCGCACTCGCCCCTTGCGTGCGCGGTGTATGTACGTGTGTGTGCAGCCGCCCCTTGCGTGCGCGGTGTATGTACATGTGTGTGCAGCCGCCCTTGCGTGTGCGGTGGATGTACATGTGCGGGCAGTTGCCCCTTGCGTGCGCGGTGTATGTACATGTGTTTGCACTCGCCCTTGCGTGCGCGGTGTATGTACATGTGTGTGCAGCCGCCCCTTGCGTGCATGGTGGTATGTACATGTGCTTGCACTGGCCCCGTGCGTGCGCGGTGTATGTACGTGTGTGTGCAGCCGCCCCTTGCGTGCGCGGTGTATGTACGTGTGTGCGCACTCGCCCCTTGCGTGCGCGGTGTATGTACGTGTGTGTGCAGCCGCCCCTTGCGTGCGCGGTGTATGTACATGTGTGTGCATCCTTGTCCTTGCGTGCGCGGTGTATGTACATGTGTTTGCACTCGCCCCTTGCGTGCGCGGTGTATGTACATGTGTGTGCAGCCGCCCCTTGCGTGCATGGTTTATGTACATGTGTGTGCAGTCGCCCCGTGCGTGCGCAGTGTATGTACGTGTGTGTGCAGCCGCCCCTTGCGTGCCTGGTGTGTGTACATGTGAGTGCAGCCGCCCCTTGCGTGCGGTGTGTGTACGTGTGTGTGCAGCAGCCCCTTGCGTGCTTTGTGTGTGTACATGTGTGTGAATCCTTGTCCTTGCGTGCATGGTGTGTGTACGTGTGTGTGCAGCGCCCCTTGCGTGCATGGTGGATGTACATGTGAGTGCCGTTGCCCCTTGCGTGCGCGGTGTATGTACGTGTGTGTGCAGCCGTCCCTTTATTGCGTGCGCGGTGGTGTGTACGTGGTGTGTGCACTCGCCCCTTGCGTGCGCGGTGTATGTACGTGTGTGCAGCCGCCCCTTGCGTGCGCGTGTATGCCAGTGTGTGTGCATGCCGGCCCCTTGCGTGCAAGGTGGTGTGTAAGTGTGTGTGCAGCCCCTTGCGTGCATGGTGTATGTACGTGTGTGTGCAGCCGGCCCTTGCGTGCATGGTGTGTGTATCATGTGAGTGCAGCCGTCCCTTCGTGCATGGTGTGTGTACGTGTGTGTGCAGTTGCCCTCTTGCGTGCCGCAGTGTATGTACGTGTGGTGTGCATGCCGGCCCTTGCGTGCATGGTGTGTGTACGTGTGTGTGCAGTTGCCCCCTTGCATGCGCGGTGTATGTACATGTGAGTGCAGCCGCCCAAGAGTATGTACATGTGAGTGCCGTCGCCCTAATTGCGTGCATTGTGTGTGAAGTGTGTGTGCAGCAGCCCCTTGCGTGCGCGGTGTATGTACGTGTGTGTGCAGCCGCCCTTTGCGTGCATGGTGTATGTCCATGTGAGTGCCGTTGCCCCTTGCGTGCGCGGTGTATGTACGTGTGTGTGCAGCCGTCCCTTAATTGCGTGCGCGGTGGATGTACATGTGCGGGCAGTTGCCCCTTGCGTGCGCGGTGTATGTACGTGTGTGTGCAGCCGTCCCTTGCGTGCGCGTGGTATGTACGTGTGTGTGGCAGCCGCCCTTGCGTGCATGGTGAAGTGTAAGTGTGTGTGCAGCAGCCCTTGCGTGCGCAGTGTATGTACGTGTGTGTGCAGCCGCCCTTGCGTGGCGGTGTGTGTATAGTGTGTGCATGCCGGCCCTTGCGTGCATGGTGTGTGTACGTGTGTGGCAGCGCCCCTTGCGTGCGCGGTGTGTGTACGTGTGTGTGCACTCGCCCTTGCGTGCGCGGTGGATGTACAGGTTGGTTGCAGCCGCCCTTGCGTGCATGGTGTATGTACATGTGTGTGCAGCCGCCCCTTGCGTGCGCGGTGGATGTACATGTGTGTGCAGCCGAACCTTGCGTGCATGGTGTGTGTACCTGTGCGTGAAGTCGCTCCTTGCGTGCATGGTGTGTGTACGTGTGTGTGCAGCCGCCCCTTGCGTGCATGGTGTATGTACATGTGAGTGCCGTTGCCCCTTGCGTGCGCGGTGTAATGTACGTGTGTGTGCAGCCGTCCCTTAATTGCGTGCGCGGTGTGTGTACGTGTGTGTGCACTCGCCTTGCGTGCGCGGTGGTAATGTACGTGTGTGCAGCCCCCTTGCGTGCGCGGTGTATGCCAGTGTGGTGTGCATGCCGGCCCTTGCGTGCAAGGTGTGTGTAAGTGTGTGTGCAGCCCCTTGCGTGCATGGTGTAATGTACGGTGTGTGTGCAGCTTGCCCCTTGCGTGCGCGGTGTGTGTACGTGTGTGTGCAGCCGCCCCGTGGTTGCGCGGTGTATGTACATGTGTGTGCAGTTGCCCCTTGCGTGCGCGGTGTATGTACGTGTGTGTGCAGCCGCCCCTTGCGTGCGCGGTGTAGGTACGTGTGTGTGCAGCCGCCCCAAGCGTGCGCGGTGTGTGTACATGTGTGTGCAGTTGCCCCCTTCGCGTGCGCGGTGTATGTAGTGTGTGTGGCAGCCGCCCGTGGTTGCGCGGTGTATGTACATGTGTGTGCAGTTGCCCCTTGCGTGCGCGGTGGTATGTACGGTGTGTGTGCAGCCGCCCCTTGCGTGCGCGGTGTAGGTACGTGTGTGTGCAAGCCGCCAAGCTGCGCTGGTGGTGTGTACAATGTGTGTGCAGTTGCCCTTGCGTGCTCAGCGGTGTGTGTAACGTGTGTGTGCAGCCGCCCCTTGCGTGCGCGGTGTTATGTACGTGTGTGTGCAGTTGCCCCTTGCGTGCGCGGTGGTTTTTCGTGTGTGTGCAGCCGGCCCTTGCGTGCGGGTGTGGTGGTACATGTGAGTGCAGCTGCCCCAGCGTGCGCGTGTGTGTACATGTGTGTGCAAGTTGCCCTTGCGTGCGCGGTGGATGTACGTGTGTGTGCAGCCGCCCCTTGCGTGCGCGGTGTATTTTAACGTGTGTGTGCAGCCGCCCCAAGCGTGCGCGGTGTGTGTACGTGTGTGTGCAGTTGCCCCTTCGTGCGTGCGGCGGTGTGTGTACATGTGTGTGCAGTTGCCCCTTCGTGCGCGGTGTAATGTACATGTGTGTGCAGTTGCCCCTTGCGTGCGCGGTGTATGTACGTGTGTGTGCAGCCGCCCTCTGCGTGCGCGGTGTAGGTACGTGTGTGTGCAGCCGCCCCAAGCTGCGCGGTGTGTGTACATGTGTTGTGCAGTTGCCCCTT
>RPFO01001754.1:0-22874 GCA_009746045.1 Mesostigma viride
CTCGGGTACGACGCGGGCCCGACGTTGAAATGGCTCGCAGAAAAGGAACCTAGGTGACTATTTGGCGCCGCGTCGATCGGTCGTGACGTTGTTTACCCCGTTGGATCTGCATCTACGGCGTTCGTGGGTTTTCGAACCCCTGTCGATGATATTTAACGGAGAAGTCGGGTATATATATCAATGAGACAACCAGCGCAGGCCAGAAATCGGGAGAATCCGGACCATGGTAGCTCGAGCCTGCCGTTATCTTGTCCGCGTGTTCGAGTCGGATAAGATATGGTGATGGAAATGTGTAGCTGTTGTGCATTGAAATTATGGCTGGCTTACGTGTAGAGCGACTAGATGACCTAGACGGTGGCCGGCCCACTTCGAATGTTCCGAAAAGTGTGACACTTTTCGTCGTTTTTTTAACTTCGTAACAAACTACTTTTTCCCGCCGGGCCGCGTGTGACACTTTTTGTCGTTTTTTTAATTTCGTAACTAACTACTCTTTCCCGTCGGTCCGCGTGCGCTTTTTGATTGCCTGCAGGTGGCACGAAATTTTCGACCGGAGTGTTTCGGCATAACAAGTTTCTCGATACCCTGATGGATTGGTACATTCCTAGTCGACTAGAGGACCATGTTGAGAAGAGTTAATCGACGAAGCTAGTAGTACTTTCAACCATCAAATGGTGGGTATACCCACCCCCATAATTTTATTGAATCGATTAATAATGCAAATTTACACATTTGACCAACGCAAAATGTTGCATGGAATTAATCATCGATTATATTTGCCAAATGGGACCGGCATTCACTTTTCCTGGAGAAATGACCCCCATCCATCGATCTCAATGTCACGAAACTTGTACGCTCCCTTGTACAAGTCCCCCACGAAATTTGGAGGCTCGTTGGAAAATTGTTTGGGGGCCCATACGGCCCCACCTATTTCCGCCGCATTCAAGAACTCATGCTGGGCCTCAGCCCGGAGGCGCACAGCCGAGACATTGGGCGAAATTTCCGTGCCCTCCTTCTGGAGGCATTGCACCACCCTGGCACCCGGGGGGCAGGCGCCAAATCTGAATCTGGGGGCATCAGGTCGATCATCCCGTTTCCGAACGCAATGACACCTGAACCCCAACCTCCAAACGGTCCCCGCAGGGAGCGTGGGAAGTCGTGGGGGGGGAGTCGATTTCAACATACATGTTGGCCGCATGCTCCTTTTTATCGACATGCACATATGTATGCTGCGAACCAAAAACATCGGCGCGCTCCATCGTAAAAGTGAGTTTGATGGCTAAGTTGCGAGTGAGAAAATTATTTCAGCAAAGCCCGGTCCGGACTGTCGTATGGGTGGCGCTGCGGAGCGTCCCCTCTATTCCTTGTGGTTGTAGGGGACAACCTTCCAATCACAATTCGTAACTAGTCCGGTTACAAGCAAGGTACTTTGGCACTTCCGGAGCGAATTTGTGTTTTAAGACAAAGAGGCCTTAGTACAGTAACATTGTTGTGACATTCGAAATTAGTACGAACCAATTTGCAGACGGAAAGTCCTACACAGCAACTACATATTTGAGTGACGACATGATTTTTAGGTCAAACCAAATTATAAATTTGTAATTCGAAAAATTATTGTACAAGTTAAATAAAATACTCGCCATTTCGACACGGAAATATACTAAAATTTGTCACTACCGAGGCTAACAATGTTCCCAGCCACTTGTCATCTATGTAACATATGAAAAAACATGTTCTCCAAAAATATATAAACACGAATAAACACTGTCCCAACCGTAGGCGAATAAAGCCCAGGCTTAAAGATCCGTAGGGGTGGCGCTGCGGAGCGTCCCCGAAAGTTTAAGCCGGTGGCAGCCCCTCCGGGGCTTGCTGGTTGCGTACAAGAGCGGTTAGCCACGCGTCAAGCTCCTTGCTCATATCAACGTAGGCTTGCCTTTGGTTGCCAAGGACCATGCACTGGAGCGGAAGAGCAGCGGAGATGCACAGATAGCAATCGACCAGGTCGGCTGGGCGGGACTCCGGCCAATCAGCCAAATCCAGAGTAAAATGCAGGGGGTCATGCATATCTCGCTTCCACAGCCGAACCGCCAGAACGGCGTGGCCGGGCAAGAAAATCTCCTTCTGCCGTCCGTTTTGTCCCTCAACCCACCTAACCTCCTCCTTCTCCAGCACTGAGGCCTCCCTCACCACCTGCATCACCCAAAAAGGGTGGGCGGAATTGTGGTTCACGTCCTCTCTGTCTGACGGAACTGCGATGTAATCATACATGCGCATCTGCCTGCCAATGGCATCCCTTTGATCCTTCAGCAGTTCCGCCCGCGTCAGCTGGCGAACCGGAGGTATGGGCTGCGTTGGCGGCATCAGGCGGAAAGTTTTCATCGTTTGGCCCTCATCGTTAAATTCCTCGATATGTGTCCACTCGGTCCGGCACTCCTCCCACCTGTTAGCTAGGCAGGCTGGGCAGTAGCACGAAAAACGCCTCATCATCAGGAGCCCCGGGTCAGACTTGTCCAGGCGCCACCAGTGCGCTTGCTTGATGGCCTCGACACGCGTCGGTATCATACGGGCGCCGGAGTCGAGGTCCTGCAATGAGGGAGAATGTCAGAAACGGAAAGTTGGTATGTGTCAATAGATCAAGTACACATGAAGGGTCACTCTGCAGAGATACCCCTTTGAAAGTGCTTTGCATGCATTTTTCACTATATAAGACGCTAATTCATACCAGTTCTTTTAGCATTATCAAATAATAAAATGCAAATGGGCAAAAGGTCACTCTGCAGAGATACCTCAATCAAGTTCAAGAAAAATTGAGTTTCGCACCTCAGGAAAATGAAAGAAATGACGGTGGACGCCCTCTGCCCGAGCGCGGGCCGACTCCCTGCTCGTGGTTTTGCCTCCTTCCCAGCTGTCCCGCATGTACTTGACGATCTGGCGCCCTGTAACGATGCCCTGGTTCTCAGGAATGCATTGCATGTTCCTCACAATGCACTTGAACTTCGCTCCCTGACCATCCACCTCCCCCTTCCCGTGCTGCTCACCCAAGTAGTGGTACTCGAAGGATTCCAAGTCGGGATCCTGCATGAGGAGGCGGAAGACGGCGTTAACCACGTACTTGGACTTGAACTGGGATGAGCAGTTGTCAGAGCACATGAACATCCTCTTCACCCCCACACCAAGTCCGCGCAGGGTTTCCATGATTGTCCTCAGCGCGTAGACGAGCGCCCGCTCTCCCCGCTTCATCTTGGCTTCCCCGAGAAAAAAGAACGTTCGCTTTGCCATCGCACCATTGTGCAAATATCGCACGATCATGGGCATGAGGACAAAGCTCGTCTTGTGAAAGTACTGCGACTGCAGTTGGACGTAGTTGTTGTTCTCGTAATTCTCGGCCCAATCTCCATGCACGAGCACATCCCCCTCAGTCATGTTCCTCTCCCGGTCCTTGATCGTTGCCGACTGCCACCATGACGTAAAGCAGTGGTTGGTAAAGTCCTCCCAACTCTCGATAATCGCCAGCCTCAGCTGCGCGGGCGTTGACCTCATCGTTTCCTGTACGGGCCGCTTGACCTTCTCCGGGACCCGCCGATCGGTCGCGTCCTGTTTTAACCAAGGGATGAAGTAAATTTGCAAGTAACATATTCATAAAGTATCAGAAAAGCCTTTAAATTAACATCGCGCTGCAGAATGACGCTGCGAAATAATTGCGTCACAAAATCCAAACACGCTTACCTCCCCTGCCGGTCGGGAAACCACTACCTCCTTCTTCACGTATCTGAACCAATTTAGTAGTTCTGTTGAATTCTTGTCCCGGTCACACAACACCCAGTCTTTGATGCCACACCGGGACTCGGGACACGAGTTCTCCATACATGCCCTCTTCAGAATGCGAAAGACAGACCCCTCCTCCATGGATGGGTCCCCTACCCTTGGCACCCCTTCCTCATCCTCCACGATCCTCTCATTTATTTCAAGATCGTCAAGGTCTTGCCCCTGCCATTCATCTTCCGTCACATTATTGTCCCCTTCCTCCTCTTCGTTTCTCGCCGAGTTTGCCCCACCCCCCAGCTCACTACCCCCATCCGCCTCCGCCACACGGCAATGGAAGTGCTTCACCCATTCGGTCGTGTGCAGGCTTTCGAACATCCCGCACGTGCCGTCAGGCAATCTCGCCCTTAAACATCCCTCACACTCGTCGCCGCACTTGCAGTTCTTGCCGTGCTTCGCCTTGCAGTACCTAGTCCATGCCGCTACCTTCGACTGCATGACCGTATGCGTCTCACAGGCGCACACGTTTCTCTCCTTCCACTTCCCCTTGACGGTTTTGGGGGCGTACTTGCAGAAAGTCGTATATCCGACATGGATGCCGACATCCTTCTCATACTGCGGACTTTTCTTGTCCCAGTACGTGTGCTCCGCTAAAAACTTGAGATATATGTCCTCCTTCGAGGTGAGGTAGAAGTAGGCCCCTTGGACACCAACCAAAATCGCACGATTGCCAACTCGTTCGTGCGTCTTTATGGTATCCCTCTCTTGGGGCGAAGCGCGCGAGTTCTCCTCATCAGTCCAAGCCTGCGCGATCGACTCGATTACAAATTGGGGCAACTTCCTCTTCTTTCGCGCCAGCGCACGCGTCAGGAACTCCATCTTCTGTTGCTTTCTGATCGCCCGAACTTTGAGAATGGTCTTCGCGGGGACACCCGTCATTCTCTCCAACTCTGCCGCCGAAAACTCCTTCTCGATGTCGTCCCCACAAAAAAGAGTTGACACCAAAATGATCTTGACGTCTCTGTCATGGTCGGATTTCGACAGGTCGTCAAAAAGGGCGATCAGCCGAGCCACCCAAGACCTCGACAGTTGTGCAAGCCGCTGCTCATCAAAAAGCTTGGCCACCGGAATGTCAAAATGCTCCGCCTTGAGCTCGTCAGCCCTCTTATTGAAGCCATCAACAATCTCCTCAAAAGAGGCCCGCTTGGTAGATTCATTCCTCATGTGATGAACTACGTTGTACGCCTCATCAGCAAGATGAGTCCCCACAACAGACTTCTTCTCGGCGTACTGGCCAGGCCTTTTCGCTGGCTTCCTGACGGCGGGCGAGGTGCTGCGGTTCTCATTCCCGAAATTTCGTTTCGAGCTGTTTTTCAGATCCGCTGCAAGGGGCGTCGGTGTCCCGATGCTCAAGTTGTGGGCATTGAGTCGATTAGCAAAGCCGCCACGCAAGGAGGAGGAGGTTGGCGAAAGAAACACCCGTTCCCGTGCTGCAGAAACAAAAAGAAATTCACGGAAATTAACATATTAGCAGGGTCACTCCGCGAAATGACCCCACCTTCTTCGCAGATACAAAAGAATCTCAATTGCGAAGCAAATATAGAGAAAGTCAAACTTCATGAAATTTTTGGTAGCTCTGCAGCGCGACCCTTGCGAAGTTACACACAAGTTTTAAGGCCTTTTCGTATGGAACTGAGAAGAGGTCGCGCTGCAGCGCGACCAAGATTTGCATCATTGGAAACACACCTTCCCGGCTCATTTTTCAGGCGTGTCGTGTCGTTGCCGAGGTACCTGGATGATCACACCAAGACAGGAAAATACGTGAATTAATTCATGGAATTATTTAAGATTCTACTAAATGAAATTGAATATTGAACATAATTGTTTTAATCATTATTGTTTAATTATGTAGCAGAAATATGGAAAGTATTTATTGGTATTTATATAGTTTTAATTAGTATTTAGTACTATTTCTATTACAATCATTATTGTTTAGATAGAAGAAATATGAACTGGACAGACTAGCTATCTCTAATACTAAATATTTTCTACTTATTGTATGAAAAAAAGAGTGATGTCCATAAATATATGTAATATTGTCATAAAATTTAATCTATATTTTAAATTTGTATTCATGGCATTAATCTATCTAGTACTAGTCATTATATATAAAAAACTAGTACAGTAAGTTAGCAGTAAATAGGAAAATATATTTAACAAATATTAGAAAGAACATATATCATATTCATAACAATAATCATAATAATAAGCATATGGACAGCAGAAAGTATAAATATATTGGCTAGCATGTTAGTATATATCCCCATACATTTACTATACCCGATTCATTAATATATTTATTTGTATACCCCAAAAGTTCTGCATTCGAAATTTTTGCCATACCACGTGGCAGTAGGCACGTCGCTTTGCAGAGTGACGACTGGTGGTAATATGACAGATGATCTCTCAGACGACGTGCAAAAAAGCACCGGGCTCACGCTAGAATCGAACCGCGGACGTCGTTATCCACGGCAGCATGGTGACGCCCGAATCCAAACATCCCGATTGTAGCGTCAAATTGGCTGCGTGTTGTTCCTTTTTATACCTGCGGGACCGTGAAGACCGACGCTTGGATTACGTCACATTGTGAGTCGTCCAATCCGCATGCGCGGTTTGTCAATAAGAATAATCTAGCGCCGCGTTTCGCCTCGTTGGCCGAATGGCGAGCATGCCACGTTTTCCGTCCTGAACGCCGGTTACGCTGGGCCGTTGACAGGGGTCGCTCCACGGACGATCGGTCACAACAGCTGTTGGGTTTCGAAAACCGCACCACCACTGCTGCCGCCATAGCTGTTTTCTGTAATAATCATCGCTGCCTGAAGATGGTGAGACAAATGCCGCCTCAACTCGCCGCCATATAAAAAGGTGCATCAACAGCGCAGTCTTTTTTGATGTCGAGCGTGATGTTTGTTGCTATGCCTTCAAATGGTCCGGTTAGTTTATAGCTAGCCCAATTCTAATCGTGGTCCTGTTCAATGCCGTTTTTCCCCCTTCCTGATTTATGCGTGCAGGTAAATGTGCAACGAACCCCTACTTACTCGCGCGAGCAGGGTGGCGTCTATGATGCCCTTTTGTAGTCCTCAGCCAGCGATATGGCTTGTTTTTTCGTGTTGGTCCTCAGCCAGCGACATGACTTCTTTTTTCTGGTTGGTTCTCGGCCAGCGATATGCCTTCTTTTTAAGGGTTGGTCCTCAGCCAGCGACATGGCTTCTTTTTTCGTGTTGGTCCTCAGCCAGCGATATGCCTTCTTTTTTAGGGTTGGTCCTCAGCCAGCAATCGGTGTTCTCTGAACGTAGTTTCTTTATAACAGATGAGAATGAACGCCGCTATGTGAGTGGTACTACGGGACGGTGGGCCTTGGGCTGGACCGGTTCCATGAGTTAGAATTAGTTGGCCAGTTTTGTATGGCCATTTCTAGTTCGTTAAGTTAAGTAGCAATTAAGTTACTGTTGCTGACGGCTCATGAGGCGAGCCTGGGCTACGCCGCCCTAAAGTGCCATTTGCACGATGTTCTAGGTCTCTTTTTCTTGTAATCGGATGTATGGGGTATGGGTATGGCGGATTACAAGAAATTTAATGCTGCCCTAATCGCGTCAGCCTTTTGGCTGGCGGTGGCCGATTAGAGATGGCGCGTGACTGACATAGCTTGAACAGTCACGTGACTGTGAAAAAGAAATTGAATTACCCTCGTCGGTTTTCTCCCCGCAGCTGGGTTCTTGGCCGACGAGAGACTATAAAATACTTCGCGTTTGCCTGCGCGTGGCACCTGTACGGAACTCTGAAGCCATGAGTAAGATTTCCGTGCCACGCTGCAGTGCCTACCGCTTTGCTGCGGAATGTCGCAGCAGGGTTGCAGTTCCTGACTGCTGACTGCCGAAGGAAGGGTGGTCGGGTTACTTTTAGTGGGCATTGTGATGGACGACAAGTCTGTCGGCCCTCGCGTAAGTAGAAAAATATTTACCAGCATCCGCTCTTATGGGTGCGTGAGGTCTCGGGAATGTGGTGGGGACGAATTCCGGAATTATGCAATATTTCGATTCAGACCGAGACTTAAGGGGCCAGTTTAACAGACGGACCTGGGCCGGGCAGGACCAAATATTTTGGCCGGCCCAGTTGCGCTTGCGCTTTATCGGCCGCTGGGGTGTGTGATGAGAGCCTGCTCATCAACTAAAACCTGAAATATGGAAAGTTACTCCCCCAGGTGACAACGTTGACAGTAATCGAGATATGGTGGCATCGGGTGACGTCCTACAAGTTGTCGTCACGTTAGGGCGGCACTGGCCTTTGAGGGAGGTCCGTGATCGTTAAACGAGGCGTCTTCTTCCTTGTCTTTGCGTGCACATTCAACACCCTCTTTTACTGGCCGAGGGTGGAAGGCTGGGGGGGGCCCTGCAAAGGGTTATCGTGCATGAGGCTCGCTACAGCCGCCGGCGATTGTAATGGTCGTGACCGTTGCGGCAGGGCAGCCTCGGGAGCCACTGAGCGAAAGTGGTTGGCGGAGCTTTGGAGATAAAGCACCAGGAAAGGGGGGTTGGGTAACGAGAACTACAATCAATCATGAAATGGGTGCAGCGTGGCAGGCTCACTCATGGGTTCTGTAATTGCCCACTTATTGTTTTAATCAAATGTTGGTGGATTGGTAATAGTGGGAATAGAATCGGTGTTCTCTGAACGTAGTTTCTTTATAACAGATGAGAATGAACGCCGCTATGTGAGTGGTACTACGGGACGGTGGGCCTTGGGCTGGACCGGTTCCATGAGTTAGAATTAGTTGGCCAGTTTTGTATGGCCATTTCTAGTTCGTTAAGTTAAGTAGCAATTAAGTTACTGTTGCTGACGGCTCATGAGGCGAGCCTGGGCTACGCCGCCCTAAAGTGCCATTTGCACGATGTTCTAGGTCTCTTTTTCTTGTCCCGCCCCCCCCCCCTCTTTTTGTGTTTGTTTCTAGGGTAACGAGAACTACAATCAATCATGAAATGGGTGCAGCGTGGCAGGCTCACTCATGGGTTCTGTAATTGCCCACTTATTGTTTTAATCAAATGTTGGTGGATTGGTAATAGTGGGAATAGAATATGTTTTCTTTTTTCGTGTTGGTCCTCATGCAGCCAGCGACACGGCTTCTTTTTAAGGGTTGGTCCTCAGCGAGCGACCAGAGTATTTTTTCGTATTGGTCCTCTGCCAGCTAAATGTTTTCTTTTTTCGTGTTGGTCCTATAAGCCAGCTAAATGTTTTCTTTTTTCGTGTTGGTCCTCAGCCAGCGATATGTTTTCTTTTTTCGTGTTGGTCCTCAGCCAGCGATATGTTTTCTTTTTTCGTGTTGGTCCTCAGCCAGCGATATGGCTTCTTTTTTCGTGTTGGTCCTCAGCCAGCGATATGTTTTATTTTTTCGTGTTGGTCCTCAGCCAGCAATATGTTTTCTTTTTTCGTGTTGGTCCTCAGCCAGCGATATGGCTTCTTTTTTCGTGTTGGTCCTCAGCCAGCGATATGTCCACCACCACCATCCATGCGAGCACCCCACCACCATCATCCATGCATGCCAGCACCCCACCACCACCATCCATGCGTGCCAGCACCCCACCACCATCATCCATGCATGCCAGCACCCCACCACCACCATCCATGCGTGCCAGCCACCCACCACCATCATCCATGCATGCCAGCACCCCACCACCACCATCCATGCGTGCCAGCACCCCACCACCACCATCCATGCGTGCCAGCCACCCACCACCACCATCCATGCGTGCCAGCCACCCACCACCATCATCCATGCATGCCAGCACCCCACCACCACCATCCATGCGTGCCAGCACCCCACCACCACCATCCATGCGTGCCAGCCACCCACCACCACCATCCATGCGTGCCAGCCACCCACCACCATCATCCATGCGTGCCAGCCACCCACCACCATCATCCATGCGTGCCAGCCACCCACCACCATCATCCATGCGTGCCAGCCACCCACCACCATCATCCATGCATGCCAGCACCCCACCACCACCATCCATGCGTGCCAGCCACCCACCACCATCATCCATGCGTGCCAGCCACCCACCACCATCATCCATGCCTGCCAGCACCCCACCACCATCATCCATGCGTGCCAGCCACCCACCACCATCATCCATGCATGCCAGCACCCCACCACCATCATCCATGCATGCCATGCAGCCACCCACCACCATCATCCATGCATGCCAGCACCCCACCACCACCATCCATGCGTGCCAGCCACCCACCACCACCATCCATGCATGCCAGCACCCCACCACCACCATCCATGCGTGCCAGCCACCCACCACCATCATCCATGCATGCCAGCACCCCACCACCACCATCCATGCGTGCCAGCACCCCACCACCACCATCCATGCGTGCCAGCACCCCACCACCACCATCCATGCGTGCCAGCCACCCACCACCATCATCCATGCATGCCAGCACCCCACCACCACCATCCATGCGTGCCAGCACCCCACCACCACCATCCATGCGTGCCAGCCACCCACCACCACCATCCATGCGTGCCAGCCACCCACCACCATCATCCATGCGTGCCAGCCACCCACCACCATCATCCATGCGTGCCAGCCACCCACCACCATCATCCATGCGTGCCAGCCACCCACCACCATCATCCATGCATGCCAGCACCCCACCACCACCATCCATGCGTGCCAGCCACCCACCACCATCATCCATGCGTGCCAGCCACCCACCACCATCATCCATGCATGCCAGCACCCCACCACCATCATCCATGCGTGCCAGCCACCCACCACCATCATCCATGCATGCCAGCACCCCACCACCATCATCCATGCATGCCATGCAGCCACCCACCACCATCATCCATGCATGCCAGCACCCCACCACCATCATCCATGCGTGCCAGCCACCCACCACCACCATCCATGCATGCCAGCACCCCACCACCACCATCCATGCGTGCCAGCCACCCACCACCATCATCCATGCATTCCAGCACCCCACCACCACCATCCATGCGTGCCAGCCACCCACCACCATCATCCATGCATGCCAGCCACCCACCACCATCATCCATGCATGCCAGCACCCCACCACCACCATCCATGCGTGCCAGCACCCCACCACCACCATCCATGCATGCCAGCCACCCACCACCATCATCCATGCATGCCAGCCACCCACCACCATCATCCATGCATTCCAGCACCCCACCACCACCATCCATGCATTCCAGCACCCCACCACCACCATCCATGCGTGCCAGCCACCCACCACCATCATCCATGCATGCCAGCACCCCACCACCACCATCCATGCATGCCAGCCACCCACCACCATCATCCATGCATTCCAGCACCCCACCACCATCCATGCGTGCCAGCCACCCACCACCATCATCCATGCATGCCAGCACCCCACCACCATCATCCATGCATGCCAGCACCCCACCACCACCATCCATGCGTGCCAGCCACCCACCACCACCATCCATGCGTGCCAGCACCCCACCACCATCATCCATGCGTGCCAGCCACCCACCAACACCATCCATGCATGCCAGCACCCCACCACCACCATCCATGCATGCCAGCACCCCACCACCATCATCCATGCATGCCAGCACCCCACCACCACCATCCATGCATGCCAGCACCCCACCACCATCATCCATGCGTGCCAGCCACCCACCACCACCATCCATGCATGCCAGCACCCCACCACCATCATCCATGCGTGCCAGCCACCCACCACCACCATCCATGCATGCCAGCACCCCACCGCCACCATCCATGCATGCCAGCACCCCACCACCATCATCCATGCGTGCCAGCCACCCACCACCACCATCCATGCATGCCAGCACCCCACCACCATCATCCATGCGTGCCAGCCACCCACCACCACCATCCATGCATGCCAGCACCCCACCGCCACCATCCATGCATGCCAGCACCCCACCACCATCATCCATGCGTGCCAGCCACCCACCACCACCATCCATGCATGCCAGCACCCCACCACCATCATCCATGCGTGCCAGCCACCCACCACCATCATCCATGCATGCCAGCACCCCACCACCACCATCCATGCATGCCAGCACCCCACCACCATCATCCATGCGTGCCAGCCACCCACCACCACCATCCATGCATGCCAGCACCCCACCACCATCATCCATGCGTGCCAGCCACCCACCACCACCATCCATGCATGCATTCCAGCACCCCACCGCCACCATCCATGCATGCCAGCACCCCACCACCACCATCCATGCGTGATTTTTTTGGGGAGTGGTCAGTATTGTTTTTGGGTAGGGTCGCTCTGCAGAGTGACCCCTACCCTTGCGCAATGTCGCAGTCTTTGTTTGTGGGGCCGCGCTGCAGAGTGACCCCCTCACAATGCAAATTTCCATTCATTGTTTGTAGGGTCGCGCTGCAGAGTCACCTTTCCAAGATACGTTATTCAATCACAATTTGTTTGTACGGTCGCGCTGCAGAGTCACCGTTCCATGAAATATTTTAATATCATATTTCGTTGGTAGGGTCGCGCTGCAGAGTCACCTTTCCAAGATATGTTATTCAATAACATTTTGTTTGTAGGGTCGCGCTGCAGAGTCACCCTTCCCCTAACATGGTTCTTATGTCTTATTTTGCGGAAGGGTCTCGCTACAGAATAACCCCTTCCCTGACATATGTTACATCTTCGATTTTTTTTTCCCCAAACCTGAAACGGATTTCATCCTTGTTTCTTCTTAGGGTAGCGCTGCAGCGCCACCCCTCACGCTAATGCGAATTTACACTTTCTTCATCCGACATTGGTCTATTTTTTTTCCTTATTTTCCGTAGAGGGAAGAACAACAGAAGGAGAGGGAAGTTCAGCTTCAGAAGGAAAAGGAGGAGCAGGAGAGGGCCTCCTTGCTTCAGAAGGAAAAGGAGGAGCAGGAGAGGGCCTCTTTGCTCGAAAGGTAAAGAGGTGGAGAGGGCCACCTATGTCGACAAGCTCAAGTCGACGAGCGAGTCTCCTAAGTATAGTACGCCTGCCGCCTCTCCGCCCAAG
The DNA here is from genome assembly GCA_009746045.1 of Mesostigma viride. Lineage (NCBI taxonomy): Eukaryota > Viridiplantae > Streptophyta > Mesostigmatophyceae > Mesostigmatales > Mesostigmataceae > Mesostigma > Mesostigma viride. Next base: position 12,874 of record RPFO01001754.1, read on the forward strand.
GGCGTAGAGGAGTTTCCTCCTCTGTGCGCTGGGGCTGCGCCGCTGGTGGAGGCGTCGGCCTCCAAATCTCCCCAGCGGCCCGCACCTGAGGCACAGGCTGCCGGGGCTGGGTCCAGCTCCGTTGTGTCTCCACAGTCTCCCCAGCGGCCCGCCATCAACAAGGAGTCCCCCGTCCCGGGGCGTCGACCTCAAACTCGCCGAGGTCCGCCCCCGTCGAGGTGGTTACCTCGAAGCCCAGCTCGCCGCCCAAGTCTTCTCCAAGGGCCCACCACGAGGCGTCTGAGCAGGGCAGCCCGCCGCCCAAGTCACCTCTAAGGTCCCACCACGAGGCGTCGACCTCGAAGGTCAGCACGTCGCCCAGGTCTCCTTCAAGGTCCCACCCGAGGCGTCGACCTCACAGCCCAGCTCGCAGCCCGCGTCTCCCCAAAGCTCCCCTCCAAAGAAGGGGGCGACCTCCAAGTCCCGATCACCGCCCAAGTCGCCTGCAAAGTCTCCAGGTCGGAAGTCTCCGCCCAAGCGCCGGTCGCCACCCAAGTCGTCAAACTCACCTCCGAGGAGCCGCTCCCCACAGGCAAGAAAGAAAGCAAGAGCGGAATGGGAGGAGAAGGAGGATGACCATGAGCGGTTCCTGCGTGATCTGCAGAAGAACATTGACCTCCTGATCAGCATGGAGGACAGGGACAAGGCAGACCCAAGGCCACTGGAGGATCTTCCGGAGGAGGAAAGAAAGAGAAGGAATGACCGCATGGCACTTCTGACTTCTTATCTGGATCAGGCAACGCAGCACGCCGAAGATCTGGTGAATCTGGAGAAAAAGGACAAGGAACGGAAGGCCGCCCAGGAGCTCCTGGAAAGGGAGCAGAGGGAATGGGTGAAGAAGGAAAGGGCAGAGCGAGAGGCGAAGCAGGCAGAAATGGAAGCTGCGGAGATGGAGGAGGCGGAGCGCAGGAAGAGGAGGGCGTCGTGGGAGCGGGACGAAAAGGAGAGAAAGGCGAATGAGGAAAGGAAAAAGAAGGACGAGGAGGCAAAGGCGAAGAGGAAGGTGCAGGAGGAGGGGAAGAGGATGATGGAGGCGGGTGTGGCGGCACGCCTGAAATACCAAGCCAAACTTGAGGAGGAGCGCAGGAAGGCGCAGGCTGCAGAAAAGTCGACGGAGGATGGGGACCGCGGGGGTCTCGGAGAAGGAGGGTACGGAGCCGTCTCAGGTGAGAAACAGTTTTTACCCCCATTAGTGTGCGTGTTTTTTTTAACGGTTTCGTTATTCCTTATCTCTGCTAAGCTCGTCTGACCATGAATGGGTCATTTCGCAGAGTGACCCTAACCTGAACCAACAAGTATGCTTTTCCCTGTTGTTTTGATTTCAGAGGAAGCGGGGGGCAGACGAAAAGAAGTCAGAGGATCCCAAGAAGAGCGGGACAACAACGGAGGTGAGCGATAAGTAATCCTGTGTTTTTCGCCCTTTGTTCATTTGTTCATTTCTGAGTTGCCGTTTCCTTCGCATGTGTGATTAATTTATGGAGGGTCATTTCGCAGAGTGACCCTAAACTTTTTCAACGAGTATGCTTTCCTCTGTCTTGCTGCATCCAGAGGAAGAAAGGGGGAGATGAGACAGAGTCTCAGGGGAACGCCGAGGTTGGGAGTGGGGAGGAGAAATTGCGGGTGAGCTAATAATTTTTTCGCCGCTTCATAGTGCATGTCAGTTAGTCGTTCGTTCTGTTTGAGATTTTTTTATGAAGGGTCACTTCGCAGAGTGACCCTAAACTTTTTTTCCGATTATGCTTTTTTTTCGTTTTGTGGACCTGTGTGCAGCCGATCCAGTTGAGGGGCTTGGAAACTTGGAAGTCATGGTTGACGACTTACGAAAAACATCTGAACGATGACGCCAAGTCGTTCTTGAGCACCTTTGTGTCGAAGGAGATCGAAGTTGCGATCGATGACGGTGTCTGGCATGAGAGGATGGAAGTAATACATGATCGGGCCTGATGAGATAATGAACCCTTGGAGTGATCCAACACTTCGTGATCTTTTGTTCGAAGTCATGGGGCGGAGCCTTAGAGGCAAAAGGTTAAGGGGAAGAAATGGCATCTCTCTTCGACACCTTCGAGTTGCTTGTTACCGAGTGCGGGTCGAATATACCCGACGCAGCGGATGTTACAGCTTATGTTCCTCGAAGCCTGCTCGTCTGGATCAAGCTGTCTTGTGCGACCAAACAGTACTGCAAGGACACGAGACAGCACCCATTGTCACACGAGTATTTTGACATCATCATATCTGTCTGCAGGTGGGAAATGTACCAGGTCCTAGAGCAGGGGAAGACAGGTGAGGATTGGGACACCTCCCCGCTGACGGAAATGGATGTCAATCTGCTCTTGAAGAAAGGGTTCAAGGCTGCACAGTTCGACTGGGATGTCTTCGGCGACTTTCTGATCGCCATGGACCACTCGGTATCTCCCGAGTTGTTCAGGGCTGGTTCGGAAGTGATTGAAGATTTGGATGGGGTTAGATCGCACTTCCTTTCGTCGTATTCAGTGTGGATGGCGCAGTTTAGGGTGAACCCAGACCCTATTCTTCCGAGTCGAGCTGTTGAATTGTTTCTTCAGTTGTGCGAGGATGAGATCCTGCGTTTTCGTCAGAGTGGGGAGTTCGACATGGCCGGACAGTATGAGCCCCCACGAAAGGAGGTTGTCGCATGGCTTGAGTACAAGGGGATCGACGACTGCCTGTCGTTAGTGACGGCGAACATAAACGAGAAATCATGGAGTCAGGACATGCTATCTCACTTGTTTTTTCTTCGGACGTTTTTCGAAAACGAACTGAGCCACACAACTCCATCTGAGATGTGGCCGATCGGACAAGTGTTGCGGGAGTGGAGATTTGACATTGAGGTAATTATTGACATTTGTGTACATTTTTATTCAGTCCGTTTAGATTAGTGTTGTGTATTTCTTTTGTTGAAAATTGTTACTAACGATGAACGCATTTCTTGCTCTCCTTCCCGCCAGGAGGGTGACATTCCATGTTTTGAGGGACAAAGTCCTTCAGCGTGGAACCGGAGGTAAGCAAATGCCGCTAAAGGTTCGGGGTCGATTTGTGAAGATAGGATATTCAAGAAATAGTTCCTGTTTTGACTGACTTTGTATATTTATCTGAACGCACGTTTCGTCTTGCAGGATGACGATCAACCTTTCGAAGAGGTCGAAGGGATGGGGACGGAGAACGTAGAGGTAGGAAATTTGTTTCATTTTACTGTTCAAGCTTAGGGTTGGGGTCGCTCCGCAGAGCAACGTTAAAACAAAATTAATGCTCGTTTTTTTTATGTCATCGTCTGAATTATTATTATTTTTTTTTCATGCAGGAGGTGGACGAGAAGGAAGAGGAGGAGAAGGAGCAGGAGGTGGACGAGGAGGAAGAGGAGGAGGAGCACGAGGAGGAGGAGGAGGAGGAAGAAAATGAGCCCGAGCCAACTCCGAAGGGGAAGGGGAAGGCAAAGGTTTGTACAATGTTTTTTAAGTTTTTAACGCTGAAGGTCGCGCTGCAGAGCTAGGATGCCAGAGTTCAGATTACTCTTCTTAATACATTTCGCTTCATGTGTATGTTGTGTGTTGTTGGTATACCTTCCAGCAGGCTAAAAAAAGGCGACGACGACACTCCAGGATCCCAAGAAGCTTATTGCAGAAAGAATAAGGTGCAGACTATCTGTGATATTGGCGACCTCATCCTAGGCAAGCCCCCTAAGGATGTTACGATGGGTGCCGGGGAGTTTCGCAAGTATCTCACCCAACTACGCGTTGAGGCGGCGGCCGATTTCGCAATGCAATCTGACACCTTCAACGGTGACCTGGCCTATGATTTCGTCAACCAAGTCAAGTCCAAGGGCACCGAAAAGTTCAAGTGGAAACCAAAGGAGTACACGGAGGCGAAGGTGGACAAGGTCATCAAGTTCATGAAGTGGATCTCAAGAGAAGGGATCGTGAACGGGCGAAGCTGCTTGAGGGTCAGGCAAAAGCGTCCAAAAAGAAGAGGGATGCGGATAAAAAGGAGAAGGGGAAGGATAAGGGGGAGGATGACGCGGCCGGGGGGAGAAGGGCGGGAAGGGAAAGAAGGGGAAGAAGGCGGGAGAAAAGGAAGAGGTGCGTTTTTTGCGGAATTTAGATTTAGAGGGGTAGCTCTGTGGAGTGAACCTTTTTACCTTCTCCGTGCTTTGCACCCTATTCGGTATTTTTTGTCTGCACGCCGACTATTTGCAAACGTTAAACTATTTATTGTTTTCCTGTCTCATCTTCGTCAATGCCTTCCTCCAGGGTGGCGAGGGGGAGAAAGGCGGAAAAGGAAAGAAGGGGAAGAAGGCGGGAGAAAAGGAAGCGGTGCGTTTTTGGTGATTTAGATTCAGAGGGGTAGCTCCGTGGAGTGACCCTTTTTACCTTCTGTGTTCTTAGCACCCTACTCTGAGATTTTCCTACGCTCGCGGACTATATGCATACGTTAAACTATTTATTGCTTTCTTGTCTCATGTTCGTCAATGCCTTCGTTCAGGGTGCCGAGGGGGAAGGAGACGGTGACGGAAGGTTGGCCGGCAATGATGCCGTTTTTGCACTCGTCAAGGAGATGCTTAACTACGTCGAAGCCAGGGGCAAGGCGCCGGCGTCGGATATATTAAAGTGGCCTACCTTCTCCCCTTTTCTTGAGCTTCTGAAAGCACTTTCAAAGCTCTTCAAGGAGGGGATCCTGACGAGTAGTGGAAAGGTGGACAAGGAGCCGATCATCAAAGATTGGAAGATGGCAACGACCGTGGACTCCGAGAAGGAGATCAGGGACAAAGCCATTCGGGACGCGAATGCTGTGCGGGAATCCCGTTGGATTCGACCGAGTGACTTCATCGATACCGGTTGCAATAGCATGCGCATTCACACCGTCAACGGGCTGATTTTGCCTGACAACATGAGGCAGCGGTTGCTAAGCGATGAGGTGTTCAGGGAGAACGGGCGCATCTTGCTGAATGCAAAGACAAACAGTTTGCATTTTAAGGTGTGCATCCCTGTGTGGCAGTTCGCCTTTCAAGCGCTTGCGGAAACCAAGCCAAGCCTCTTCGCCAAACACATCACGTCCACCGGCCCTTACCGGGATTGGCTGAAAAAATGCCATGGCGCTAGGACTGACGCGGAGTTCGTGGGCTCGCGTTACTTTCGCCCCTTGTCCGACAAGGAGATTGAGAAGTATCTTGGAACCAAGTCCACCGCTTCTTTCCTCAAGAGAGGTGTTGAGTTCCGGACCTATGCACGAGTCGGGGAACAAGACGACGTTCTGCCCTTTGATTTTCAACCAAGGGAGGTCTTCAGCCTAATAAGCCAGGCCTCCTTAAAGGCATTCGACCCAAGATTTCACGAAGAACATCCTGATGGCGAATATCTCGTTCTTCGATATGCGGTGGTCGACGGAAACCACTATTTCAAGGGTTTAAAGTCTTTCAAGCAATTGGAGGGGGAATGGACGCCCGGTGTGACACATGTTAAGAAACTAATGTGTGAAGGGGGGGCAGCGTCTGAGAACGCGAAGGACAGTGCCGCGGCGGCTAAACTTTTCTCATCCCTCATGGAACAATTCCATACTGGGTACGGGGGAACGAACGTCATTCTGCTTCGGGGGGCCGACCTTCTTCCAAATTGGGACGAGTGTAAAAAGTTCCCGGAAATATCTGTAAGTGGTAGTTCTATCTATGGCAATGGTGACGCTGCAGTTCCACCACTTCGTCGTGTTATGTCGAGTAAGGGTCGCACTGTGGAGTGACCATGTCAAAAGTCTTCCTTTATCATGCATTATAAATGCGGGAAGTCGCACACAGAAACGACAATGGCAGTCAAACTCTCATCCCGACATATTTCTGGGGTGGTTTCGCAGAGTGACCCTAACTTACCGATTTCGGCGCTGAAGACCATTTTTCGCGCTCCCGTGCGTTCATAACGTCACGCTGCAAGTCGACCCTTGAATTGTTCTTGTGTGTCAATTTTTCGTTCCTCTGTTCGTGACAGGAGGTTGGGAAGAAGAAGCTGGATCGCCTATTCGAAATCTCCAAGGGCGCCAATGCCGAAGATCAGGCGGTAGCGGATCGGACGCTTGGGCAGGCGCTTCTGGATGTTTGGAATTACAACAGGCTGTACTTGCACGGCGTCGTGAAGCAGGGCAAAGGGCATTTTATTCCCGATGGCCATTACACGAACCTGCTGGCGTACATCCTGCCGGCCACCAAACAATCAGTCGGGAGGGAAGGGAGTTTGGAGGGGAGTAAGGAGGATAAGGGGGAGTTGAGGGAGGAAGAAGGCGAGCGGAAAAAAAACAAGGCCCAACCTTCCCAAATTTCAAATTACAATCGAGTTCTGGCGAACACCTTCCTGCGCCTCACAAAGGCCAGGCCGGATGATGAGAATCACGTCACACCAGCTTCTGAGGAGACTATGACTCTCAGATGCCGGTTCGCTAACGCCGAGGGCACCAAGAAGGGGCAAAAGGTGTCCTGGACGTCTGTAAGGAACCTGGCGTCGTTTCCGATGATGGACGCTGTGTGTGAATGCATCATGAGTGGGGAGGTTGGGCCCGAAAAGCTGTCAAAGTTGGTGGAGTTGGCCAAGGACGTACTTGAGTGCGTTCGCCAATTCATCCTTATTAAGTTTCAGGAAAAGCCCGACTTGGATGGCGAATGTAAGGGGGGGGCTGATATGGAGTACAAGGCTTCTCGCTTATTTGAAGAGGTGTTCGGCTGTCGACTACTTGGGCGGATGCCAAGGAACAAGGACGTCGTCGATCGATTCCTTGCATTTTGGGAGAAGGCCGTCATCATCACGCGCAATGTCGCCTACCTCTTAAAGTCCGAAGGTCTTGCCAATCACCTAAGGATTCCGAGAAAGGATCTGATGGATAGCAAAATCGATCTAGTGGATCTCCTCGACAAAACCGCTCCGAACTTCAGCATGAAGGGTTCGCACGGCCTTCTGGACAAGGACTTGTATCTCCACTATCAAAAAAAGATGGAAGGAGGGGAAGGGAAGAAGGAGGCGGTTGTTGAGGCGAAGGAGAAAGTTGCAGGGAAAGGGGGGGAGAAGGTGGAAGAGAAAAGTGCTGAGCCGATTGAGTATAACTGGCGCAGCATTTCCTGGGATAAGATGACCGTCTGGTATTCTTCTCATAGTCTCCCTAAAGGCGGCCCTGACAGGAAGAAGGCATTTGTGAGGAGGGTGGCGGCGGAGGTGGCGGTGGGCGACGGTGAGGGCTTCCCATCCACTTTCGCGAGGCAAGACGATGGCCTGACGCCACTACCGTGCTGTAGAATCCTGAATTTGGATGGTGAGTTCGGCCGCAAGTGGACGTCCTTCAAGGACTTCTGGTGGGGTGACCATGACCTCTTTATGGTTCCTCCAAAAAAGACAACTGTCGAACGAGCTTCCGGTTACCACAGGAAGCTTATCGAGCTAGCGACGCAGTTTTTCGAGGAGTTGCGTCCCATCGTGGTCGTTTTTGGCGGAAAGAAGTCATTGGATGGCTTCGAAGACTTACTGGTTCGGATGGGGAAGATGCCTGACGTCTCGTGGACGTCATTGGCGAAGAAGAGGAAGGCTGAGGATGACGCGGAAGGAGATTCGGATGGGGACGAGGGAGGCGAGGGACAGGGAAAGGAAGGAGGGTCGACTCGCAGAGCGACGTCTACGGGGGGAGAGAAGTCGTCACCGCAGAAGACGTCTAAGGGGGGAGAGAAGTCGTCACCGCAGAAGACGTCTAAGGGGGGAGAGAAGTCGTCACCGCAGAAGACGCGGGACAAAGGGAAGGGTGGGCAGCGGCCGTCTGTCCAGCCGCAGCCGGAGTCACACCCTTCCAAAAAGCTTCGAAAGGCAGTTGTTCAAATCTCGGACGACGAAGATGAAGCTGAGCCTGGCGCTTCTGCCCGGCCTGTCGCTCCTTCCGCGCCTACGCGCGTTTCAAAGTATCCCAAGAAAGAGCTTCGAAGGCAGCCAGTCGAGTCATCATCATCCTCCTCCGAGGAGGAGGAGGAGGAGGAGGGGGAGGAGGGGGAGGAGGGGGAGGAGGGGGAGAGGGGGAGGAGGGGAGGAGGGGGAGGAGGGGAGGAGGGGAGAGGAGGAGGAGGAGGAGGAGGAGGAGGAGGAGGAGGAGGAGGAGGAGGAGGAGGAGGAGGAGGAGGAGGAGGAGGAGGAGGAGGAGGAGGAGGAGGGGGAGGAGGAGGAGGACGGGGATGACGACGAGGAGGAGGAAGATGGAGGGAGGCGAAGGGGTGATGGAAGGGCAAGGGGTGGAGGGGCAGGAGGGTCAACTCGCAGAGCGACGTCTGAGGGGAGGAAGAAGCCTGCCGCGCCCTCCAAGTCTTCCGGCTCGTCTCGACCCAAGACAGCTGCTACTCGAGCTCCGAAAGGAATAACAAAGGGTGAGGAAATCGCTGTTTTGGTCGTGGCATGTATCCTGAATTTTTTTTTTAATTCGTTTGCAATCTATCTACGTTGACTTTAGTCCGTCGTTGATGTGCCGATTGGTTACGCGCAGGTAATGATGTGGTGCGGGCGAACGCTGCGGTGGGCTTCGGTCCTGCAGCTAAACTTGCTGCTCAGTCTGAAGGGGTGGAAGCGAATGCGCAGAGCCAAGAGCCTTATGAGAAGCCTACGCTGTGGATGAGACTTATGGACGGGGAACAGAAACACGGAGCACCGGAGTGCTTCTGGATTGATGGGTGGGCCGAGAACACCATGAGAAGGGCCAATGCGAGTAGGGAAAAGCAAAAGTATACCAAGTTACAGGAGGTGAAGTTGTACGGGCAGGTAGGTGGATACGATCGGAAATGGAGGGACGTTTGCATGAAGTTTTTTCCAGAAGAGACAGAGGGCGGAAAGTTGCATAGGGGCAAGTTCTGGATGCCTTTGGACTATGTGAAGAAGGTGGTGACTCTGATGGACGGAAAGAGTTGGAATGATGTGGCAAAGTGGGCACCTGCGATGTCCATCGATCCAAAGAGGAAGAAGTCCAAAACAGAACAGCAGAAATTGGAAGCAGAAGCAAGGAGCAAGAATAAGAAGTGACGTTCGAAGACTTTATTTTATGTTGGACGAGTCTTTAGTAAATTCAGTCGACTCCGTCTCAAGTGCGACGAATGTATCCATGATATTCTTCAATGAAACAATGCAATTTCACGCTAATGTAAAGTTTTTATGTCACACGAGACTTACAATGAGATAAATACCCACAAATTGTAATATTTACGTGAAATTTATACGTTCGCAAGCCAAAATTCAAGATTTTTGCCTCAAAATTGAAGGAAAAGTGTCACACACTTGGCTTGGACCGCGGAACATTCGAAGTGGGCCCGGCCAGTCCGCCGCTGACCTAGGCGGGGCCGGGGGCCAGCGGGGCCGGCCAGGGCGGGGGCGGGCGGCGGCGGCTGGGAGCAGGGGTGGGGCGGCGCAGCTGTCCCCATGACCTCGGCCGTGCCGTGGCCCAGGCACGAAGCCGCTTGGCTGGGGCGCCGGGGACGTCGTGGCGGTGGGGCCGGCCGAGGCCGTCCGGTGCCCGAGGCGCTTATACCAGAACCAGGCCCCCTTGCCGTCGTGCTTCTGCTGGCAGCTGCGCAGGTCCTTGACATCTGCTGAGCATCTGCCTTCTCAGCCTGCTCGTAGGCGGCCCTCAGAGCTGCTTGCAGCCCAGGTTTGGCGATCGGATCTCTGTTGCGGCGGAGCATCTGCCTGGCGGCGACCACTGTCGGTGCGTGACGGTGGATGAGCAAGCTGCCGGCGCGGAGGTAAGGTGGGGAGGGTGCGGGCAGCCAGGCGATACTTGGCAGCGACACCACGGAGGATGGATGGATGGGTGGGTGCCAACAGTCCTACCGATCTAAGCTATCTACATCAGCTACCTACGACATTTATCTAACAGCATTACTACAACATCTATCATATACATTAAAAATATAATTACTTACAGCAGAGTGAAATCACTCAAACCAACGCAAACGC
>RPFO01001853.1:0-22844 GCA_009746045.1 Mesostigma viride
CGACCGACACCGATCCGACCGACCGACCCCGACCGACCGACCGACCGATCCGACCGACCGACACGACCGACCGACCGACCGACCGACCGACCGACCCGACGACCGACCGACCGACCGACCCGACGACCGACCGACGGACCGACCGACCGACCGACCGACTGACCGATGGACGGACCGACCGACGGACTGACCGACCGACCGACCGACCGACCGACCGACCGACCGACCGACCGACCGACCGACCGACCGACCGACCGACCGACCGACCGACCGACCGACCGACCGACCGACCCACCGACTGACCCACCGACCGACCAACCGATCGACCGACCGACCGACCGACCGACCGACCGACCGACCGACGGACCAACCGACCTACCGACCGACTGACCGATGGACGGACCGACCGACCGACCGACCGACCGACCGACCGACCGACCGACCGACCGACCGACCGACCGACCGACCGACCGACCGACCGACCGACCGACCGACCGACCGACCGACCGACCGACCGACCGACCGACCGACCGACCGACCGACCGACCGACCGACCGACCGACGGACTGACCGACCGACGGACTGACCGACCGACGGACCGACCGACCGGCCGACCGACCGACCGACCGACCGACCGTCCGACCGTCCGACCGACCGACCGACCGTCCGACCGACCGACCGACCGACCGACCGACCGACCGACCGACCGACCGACCGACCGACCGACCGACGGACCAACCGACTGACCGACCGACTGACCGATGGACGGACCGACCGACGGACTGACCGACCGACCGACCGACCGACCGACCGACCGACCGACCGACGACCGACCGACCGACCGACCGACCGACCGACCGACCGACCGACCGACCGACCGACCGACCGACCGACCGACCGACCGACCGACCGACCGACCGACCGACCGACCGACGACCGACCGACCGACCGACGACCGACCGACCGATCGACCGACCGACCGACCGACCGACCGACCGACCGACCGACCGACCGACCGACGGACCGACGGACCGACCGACCGACCGACGGACCGACGGACCGACCGACCGACCGACCGACCGACCGACCGACCGACCGACCGACTGACCGACCGACCGACCGACCGACCGACCGACCGACCGACCGACCGACCGACCGACCGACCGACCGACCGACTGACCGACCGACTGACCGACCGATGGATCGATCGATCTACCTTCTGCTGCGTCCAAGTTTCATGAACGCATGTCTTGCGGCGCTCACCGTCTTGAACTCAAGAATGATGTCTTGGCTTACCCAATTATTGGATTCTACGTTAGAGTCCACGACAGTTACAATGTCTGTCACGGGTGCTGGCACTGATGTTGTGCGGCGCTTGTCCTCCTGACCTGAATAGTTGCCCCTTGCCGTGACATTGTCTTGACACATCATCACCTGGATCTCAGCAGTAGTTGCCTCTTGGGCAGGTCGGGGGGGGGGTGTATTTCATGGTGCGGTGCATTTACAATTACCATTCTTCTTCAACGCTTTGCTGAAGCAGGTGGTTTGGGGCATTGCGACGAACTTGCCCCCCCCAGCTCCCGCTCCTATCGCCCGTCCCTCCCCCCCCTTCCCTCTTTTCCTGCCCTCTCCCGTCAAACACATGCTTACACCACCCGCCTACCACCTACTCGCTTACACCACCCGCCTATTTACGACATGCAGCCACCACTCACCCCCTTTCCCGGCCTCTCCCCTCAACCACGCCACCCAGGGTGCCCACCCACCACACACACCTCCTTTCCTGGCTCTGCCAATCTGCTAACCACGTGCGGACTCCACCCACCTATCGACCACACGCTCACGCCATCCCACGGCCCCCGACCCCTTTCCTGCCCTCTGCCCTCCACGCCACCGCCACGGCTTGCAACGTGAACACGTTGCCTCCAGGGCGCCAACCAGCCGCGCACGTCGCGTCTGCGCCCGCACGTGCTCCGCTGCTGGGCCGACAGCGGCGGCACGCCCCTCCTCCTCTGGCTCAACCGGCCGCGGCGCATGACCGCCAGCGCGTCGTCCCTGCTGGGGCACAAGGACGTCATCCGCGCGTGCGCCGCGGTCGAGCTGCTCCCTCCCCCAGCCAGCACAGAAGATGGCCCGATCAGAGGATTCACTGGTACAGCTGCAACCACCACGACCCCAGGCATGAGCGGTTCAGGTAGCGAACCGGCCAAGCCCCAGAAAAAGGAGGGCTCATCATCCCAGGCTTCACGTCAACCGACTCTGTCTTCCCCCAGTTCCGGTTCCTCGCCGTACCCCCTCTCCGCTCTCTCATACCTCCTCTCTCAAACCTCCTCCCTCGTCGTCACGAGCGGCGATGACGCCTCGGTGCGCGTGTGGGACCCTGCAACGGGCCGCTGCCTGGCGGTGCAGGAGGGGATGCACGAGGACCGCCCCGTGAGGCACTGCGGGTTTTTCCGGTGTGCCGCTAGCCAGAATAACAACAGTACTGCTGGGTCTGGCAGTACAGCCAGCAGCAACGCTGTGGGCAGCAGCAAAGGCGGCAACGCGGGCACCCCGGGGGGGGCGGCGCTGTGCCCCCCTTCATGCTGGACACCGCTGGTGGCTACCCCGGCCCCTAATAACGACAACAACCCCCTTACTTCCCCTGACCAAGGCTCCAGGGTCTCCTCGGGACCGACGAGCTCTGCCTCCCTGCCGCCCGCGTGCCGCGTGGCAGTGATCAGTGCGTCCGACGCGGGCACGGTCACTCTCTGGTCGCCGTTCCTCCCCCCCTCATCCCCTCATGCCATCGTCGCGCACGCAGGCGCCCACTCGGGCCCCGTGGCGGCACTCTCAGTGGCATCTCGGGCACCGGTCGCGGTCACGTGCTGCGCGAAATACGCTGAGCTGGCGGTCTGGGAGTGCATGGCGGTCCCCGCCGCAGAAACGGGAAGGGAAGGGACCGGGGGAGATACCGACAAGCGGACAGTGGCAACGGAGGCGAGTCCGCCAGCGAACGGTACATTGGGAGGCCCACAAGGGTCAACTTCTGAAGAGCATAATAAACCCGCTGGTGGTTATTTGGGGGAGGGTGGCCACGATGCCCCCCCCCCCCTTGCCCTGTCGCTCGTCCTGCGCGGCATCTCCAAAGAGTCACGGGCGAGCGCGTACTTCGCCCGCACCTGCCTGGGCCTGTCCCCCGGCGCGGACCGGCTGCTCGTGGGCAACACGTATGGGGTGGTGGAGATGCTGTCGATGGAGCAGGTACTGGCGGCCGCCACGGGGTTGCCCTCCGAGTCTTCCCCCAGGGGGGTCGCGTTGGAAGAGCCGGGGCCCAGGGATCAGGCGCTCAAGGCGCACGGGGACGGTGCGGTGCACGTGGCGGCGTGGGATGCTGCTGGCGTACGCGCGGCCACGGGCGGAGCCGACCGCACGTTTGTGGTGTGGCAGACGACGGGGCCGTTGAATAGCCCTGGATTGGAAAGGGGGTCTGGAGGAGGGGGAGGGAGGGGAGGGGGGCAGGTAGGGGCGGTGTTTCTGCGGCGGCTGAGGATGCATGCGGCCGCGGTCGTGTGCCTGGCGTTCACCCCCGATGGGACCCGGATCGCCAGCGGTGGGGAGGACCATGTGACCCACATCACGCGGGTCGCGGACGGGGCGCTGCTGGGGTCCATTCTGAGTAATTCCGCCGCCGTACGGGGCCTCGCGTTCCTCGTCTCCTCCTCCTTTTCCTCGGCGGAAGGGGACGGTGGATCCGCGACGAGCAGCCGCCACGCCATGAGCGACGGGGTGGATGATCCTGATCTGATAACCGGCGTCACCGGTGATTGTGCGAAGAGGACGGGGAATGGGAATCTGGCCGGGCGTCAAGACCCCAGGGATGGCAGGGGGAGAGAAGGTGGAAGTAGTAGTAGTACTGATGTAAGGTCAGGGGGTGGCGGAAGTGGGGGGCCTGCTACGGCTTCCCAAGGCAACCCCCTTGTTGGCGGCGGGGGTGACAGCGAGCAGTCGCTATTCGTGGTCTCCGTGTCGGACACGGCGGGCGCGCTGTGGCGCGAGGGCGAGTGCAGAGACACCCTGGCCAGCGAGCACGACCTGGCGCGGGTAAACACTGTGGTGACGGACGCCAGCGGGCGCGTGTGCGTGTCGGGGGACGTGGTCGGCCGCATCGTGGCGCGCGGGATTGGGGGAGGGGGAGCGTCCTCGTCTTCTTCTTCGCATGCAGCAGCAGGGGGGCAAGGTGGTAAGCCTTTTGCATCAGGGGCATTGAGGGAGGGTGTTTCGGACCAGCAGGTGACAGCTGGGGGTGGGATGACGGGTCCACAAGGAGGGAGCAAAGCTGGGGTTGCCGGGACACAGAGCCAGGGTCAGGGGGGGCACGGCTCAGGGGCCGATGCAGAGGAGGAGGAGGAGGCGGAGGAACAGGATGGAGAGCCGACGGCGACAGTGTTGCGGGAGTCAGCAGGAGAGCAAGGGGAATCGGATCCCGTGACGTCTTCGGCGCTCTCCGATGACGGACGCGTGCTCGTGGCGTCGCATTATGGGGGCAGCGTGTGCGCGTGGCGGTTGCCAGATGTTTCAGTGGGGGGGGAGGAGGCCGGACAGGGGTGCCGGGACCAGAGGTTAGTGTATGCGCGGGCGGGGCCGCAGGCGGGGCCTCTCTCGGTGGGCGTGAGCGGTGACGGCCAACTCGCGATCGCAGGATGCACGAATGGGACTTGCCACGTGTGGGACTTGAGGGAAGAGAGGGGGCGAGGTGCAGCAGGACGAGGCGCCACGGGTGCCGGTAGTACTGACGGTAGTGGTCGTGCAATCAGCGCTGCTGCCGCTGGTGATGGTGGTGGCGGCGGAGCAAATGCTAGCATATCGGCAGAGCTCTCCTTGTCGACGCGGCCACAGGAACAGGACGGGGTATCCAGCATCGCGCTGGTGCCCGTCACGGATGCCTCGACGAATCAGCGATCGGTTAACAACGGCGGGCCCAGTCATGTAGCCAATAGCGGGCCCAGGGACAGCTGGGCGGTGCTGGGGTATAATGACGGCAGCGTGGGATTCCTCAAGTTGCGGGCCCATGCGGCAGGGATCGGGTGTGGCGCTTCCATAGAGGCTCAGGGTGGGCTGGCGCTCTGGCGATGGGCGCACGGCGGCCGTGTGAATGGCGCCCGGGCGTGCTGCATCTTGGGCGGCAAATCGAGCCCCTCGGGCGCCAAATATAGCGCGTGGGCGGTCACGGTGTCCATGGACGGCTCGGCGATTCTGTGGAGTGTGGAGGGCGAGGCGGGTCCCTGGGCACCTTGGGGCAGGGTGGCCAAGGAAGGGGTGCCTGCCTTGTCTGGTGACGTGCGGTTGAGGTTTGGCAGCGGCAGTCGTGTTGGGGAATCTGGGACGATGGCGCAGGGGTCGGGGTCCAATCAGGGAGTGACAGGTGTCTGGGTGGCGGTGCTCACAGAGGACCGGAAAGTGATGGTGGCGCTGGTGGATGTTGCCAGAGACGAGAGCAATGGCGTGGCGGTGGTGGTGGAGCTCCTTTTCGACATGCCGGCGGTGCGGACGGTCCGGTTTGTTTGTGGGGACGTCCGCTTCTCGTCGCTGCCCCGAGGTGTCCTAGGCCTCTCCGAAGGGGATTCATGGGGCATTGCGGATCCTTCACAGAGCGGTGGTGGTGGTTCACAGGGTGTTGCGGGCGGGCCTGGAAGTACTGGAATGGCGGGGAAGAGTCGCTCGAGGCTTGCCACAGAGGCGCCTGCGATGCATGTGTGTGCGGGGGACGCGCAGGGCCGCGTCTTCCGGCTGCGCGCGGTTCTCCCCGGGGATGATTTGAAGCTGAAGGAGAGTCAGTAAGGGTTGAAATTCTTACCGAGCTTGTAAGAAATGACGCTGTAGATGATCAGGTAGAATAATAGTATGGGTAGAAGTACGTCACTGGACTGAGATCAGCATGGTACTCGGTGGTCCATCAACATTCCCCCACCCATGGCGCGCAAGTAGTACTTTCTCGTGGTCGGCATGCGCGGTGCATGCATACCCAACTATTGCTATATATGGACAGTTGTTCTTAGCTAAATGGTCTAGGTCTCGATGAACGTTTGCCCGCCATAATTTTTATGCCCACGGCTACACATATCCACCTCCATTCATTTCCATCATCCTGACTGACTTGACAAATGTAAATAAGATAACAGCAGGCTCGTTAACGCGGATAAGATAACAGCAGGCTAGTTAACGCGGATAAGATAACAGCAGGCTCGAGCTACCATGGTCTGGATTCTTCCAGCTTGCCTGCGCTAGTTGTCTCTAGTTGATGTGCATTAATTAATGAATTAATAATTAATTAATAGACACGTGACAGCGTCACGTGAGCATAAGTCCTCAGTGGGAGGGGAACATGGGATGGAATGGATGGTGTAATAAGCTATCTAGGTCCTAGTTACAGGGGCGTGGGCACTGCGGCCCGAATCGCTATGAATGCCACACGCGGTCACACGCGGAGCCGGCCCCCACAAACTTGGGGGTGGTCTCCTTCATCACTACTTGCCATCGATCTATCCTTGCGTACCATCTGCCTCCATGTTACAGACAAACCAGGAGGCTGCCCGGGTGTGAGCCCGTCATGTCTAGTGTAGCACATGTCCATGCCGAGTCTATCGCGAAAAGCCCACGGATGGCGGCCCTGCCGCGCGCGGCCTGGGGCACGCCAGGTGAGGACATATCGCCCAGGCCGCTGGGCGGGCTTGGTGCCAGCTAGTCTATCTGATGTATCTACCTGAGTTGATGTGCATGCGTGTTTTTAGTACTCCTCCGCCAGTATAATCAGCTACGGCTATAACGCAATCTTGTGACGATGCCACCACAAGCGGCAAAACGCAGCGCCTCTCGAGATGTAATGCAAATCGACCTAGTTCCGATACACAACAGGTCACCCGCAACTAAAAAATTAGCGCGCACTGCCCATACCTAATGGAACGTCCGCCGCTTTGGCGCTGGCAATTAAATAGTAAATAAATAAATAAATAGATTAATTAATTAATTAATTAAACTCGAGCTCCCGTTGGGGAGTCACGGAGCACCGGAGTGCTTTTAATCCCTGTATGTGCACTGCAACAGGAACAAAGGGCAGACACCCCCTTTCTCCTTCATGCCAGAGGCATGCCACAGCAGCAATCGGACACGATAGACGATCCGGCAAGTTCTGTGGGTGCAATAAGACCCGTACACGTGAGCATTAATTAATTCATTAATAGACACGTGACTGCGTCACGTGAGCATAAGTCCTCAGTGGGAGGGGAACATGGGATGGAATGGATGGTGTAAGCTATCTAGGTTCTAGTTACAGGGGTGTGGGCACCGCGGCCCGAATTGCTATGAATGCCATACGCGGGCACACGAGGAGCCGGCCCCCACAAACTTGGGGGTGGTCTCCTTCATCACTACTTCAATGCCATCTATCCTTGCGTACCATCTGCCTCCATATTACAGACAAACCAGGAGGCTGCCCGGGTGCATGTGAGCCCGTCATGCACGTCTAGTGTAGCACTTGTCCATGCCGAGTCTATCACGAAAAGTCCACGGATGGCGGCCCTGCCTCGCGCGGCCTGGGGCACGCCAGGTGAGGACATATCGCCCAGGCCGCTGGGTGGGCTTGGTGCCAGCGCTAGTCTATCTGATAGCTACCTGATCTGTGCGGGCCAGGTGCCCGGCTAGGCCCAGGCGCCCGTGTGAGCATATCGCTGGCAATTCCGGGGTTTTGCATCCTGGAATGCTCTATTATATGCTCACCAAAGAACAACAACAAACTGTGGAAGCCCCCCCGGGCTCCCCCGGGATAGAGCATTCAAGCTAGTTGTATATATGGGGGCAATTGGAATGGGATTAAATTAAATTTATTTATTTACACGTAGACTGTGTCACGTGAGCATATAGCCTCTGTGGGATGGAAATAGGTTGGAATGGACGATGAGCTAGAGCTATTATCTAGTTTCTAGTTACAGGGTTGCGGGCGCCGCGGCCCAAATCACTATGAGTGCCATACTGGGTCACGCGCATGCAGTGCTCCCACCGACTGGGGGGTGGTGTCCATTACCGTCTGCCACCTATCTTTATGTGTCATCTGCCTTAATTCATATTACAGACCATTAAACATTTATTATACCATTAATTACATCAATGCATATCGCAGTTTGGCGTTTGGCCACGCACGGTCATGGCTGCATGACGGCGGAGCTCAGAACTTTTGCATCCGAGCCCCAAATTCAGTCGAACTTCTTGCATCCCATGCGTCTTCTTAAGACGCATCCGCCATGCACTGTATAATAATCAGCTACAGCCATAACGCAATGAATATTGTGACAATGGCACCAAAACGCGGCCTCGACAAACTTAAGTTACTCGCCTTGCTGTCGACATTTCAGGCGCCAGCAGCTCCTCCGACCTAGCTGCGGAAGCCAACCTTCACGCGCTAATCCAAGGTCTCCTCCCCGGTTTACCTCGAACCTCCACGCAGAGCTCATCGCCAAGCTCGTCACCTACGCCCAAGCGAACTCGAGGCGCCACCACAAGCAATTTCCCCGTCCGCCGCTTCCGCCCCTGTCACGAGCAGTTCGACCTTTTCGAATGGGTATTTCTCACTCCACAACAATGTGCATGCTGAGGTCCTCTCCTTCTAGCAATGGCACAAAATCGCTACCTTTCACTGCCCGGCCACTGTGAGACTCTCGACGTACTATGCAACATGGGAAACGCCGCTCACTGCACATGAGCCGGTGGAATACCAACGTCTCGTCATCTTGACAAAGTATACGCCTCGCCTCCTGTGACGAGAATGTTTTCCGTGGTGTGACGAGAATGTTTTCCGTGGGCTGGGCCTTGCGGGTAGCGCCCAACATTTCTTGGCCCAGGTGCGAGACCAGGCTACCATGCACTGCGCCATCACTCACAAAGCCCGGCCCCCGCACGCACAAGCAAGGATGATATGAAGGCAGTCGTCCAAGCTGCGCTCAGTGGAGGAGGCAGGAGCAAGTGGCGCCAATGGCCGCCCAGCTCGCACGGCAACGGGCCCGGCTGACAGTGAGCGCCTGACGGCGGGCCCCTCACTGCCAGGGCAGCCAAGGTACGTCAACAACATTGAAACCAAAGTCGCGCAAAAGCTCCATTATAGCCCACTTTACCATCATTGCCGCGGCCGCCTGCACAAACATGCACACCGCCACCAACGTTTCCGGGACGGTCAGCCACTGCCACTTCAGTTGACCACTGACCGCCCGCCATGCAGGCAAAGTCGCCGGCCACGGCATCCGGTGTTCAAAGCTGGAGGCAGTCGCCACCAAGGTCGAGGCCCTACTATAGCTGGCCACGTCGCACGTCCCCGAGATTGCCGATCGAGCGAACGTCGCGGCCACCATAGCTGCCCAACCAGTGCCGCGGTAGGGGCACCAGCAATGACCCCTCGACTCGAGCCTATAGCTAGCTAGCTCCTGGGCTGACCTGCTCAAGAGCCAGGCAACCTCTCTCTACCACCACCTCCATCACCACTCCAAGCTCCAGGAGCTGGAAGACAAGCACCGAGTGAGGCGGCCGCTGACCGCGACCGCTGCCCCGGCTGCCGGGTCATCCTCAGGCGCTTTGACAAGCCAGGGGAGACCCCAGACTCTCTTCTCGACGAGCGGGCGTCCCCAACATCTACTGCTCCAATTTTGGTACTTTTGAAATTCCATGCCTGGAGCGCAAAGTTTGCAATATATGTGCCGTTTGTAGCTCTAGCTCTATAATAACCTGACCAACCCCGCATTCCTCAAAGTAGCACTTGTTGCCTATTCTCATTATGCGAATCACATGATTAGGATGTGCTTCATGATTGCTATTGCTCGAGATTCAATTAAGAATGATTGACATCAATAAATGATGAACCAAATAAACCAAATTAGGCCACTTGACAAGTTCATGATCCATTTAAATTGTACAATTAAGCGATTAATTAATTCATAAATCATACATTACATGGGATACCCCCGTCGACGAGCTAGTGGTACGTACAATGAAACATTTGAGTTTGTAACATGTCTCCATGGATATATACATGTATGCTGGACCTCGCGCATCTCAGCCCTCTAAGAAATGTTATTTGAACTCAGGTCTAGATCTAAATATATACATGATCTGGATAATATTATACACTTCCTTAAAAGAGCATGAATCGAGCTTTACAATTCAGGACAAGGAACTCGTTTGCAAATCACGGCTGAAAGGCAAGTGCTCACAACGAAGCACGTGCTCTCAAGGCTGTCCACCTCGTCCAACCAAGCCCGGGCGAGCTGGCCTACTCAACAGGTCTCTTCTTGGCCAAGTTCGTGAGCCGTTTCTCGACGTCTGTCGGAATGGTCAAGATGGCCTGGCGATTGTTAGCTGGGTTGACAACAATGGTGTGTTCGAACCCCGCGTCCATGCACAGGTAGCAATTGACCAAGTTTGGCTGTTCAGCTTGCGCATCGGCGTCCATTTTGAACATCGTCGCCATACCCGGAAATCTGTCCCAGTAGCGCACCCCCACCACCCATTGTCCCTTACGGAACAACTCCCTATCGACCTTGCCGTTTCTGTCGGCCACTCGCCTCACGAAAGTAGCGGCCACCTGATAAGGCTCCTGCAAGACTTCCGCTAGCCAATATGGATGATCTGGATCGTGGGACTCATCACCAGAGTAGGACTCGACGGCAAAAATGTCTCGCAGCTTCAGTCTCCTTCCCATCATCGTCCTCTCTGCCTGTAGTCTGTTCAGTCGCGTCCCTGCGTGCCCCCCTTGTCCGTTTGGGTTCCTTTGCACTGGCTCCCCCAGTTTGTGGAGCTTCATCCGAGCACCTCCCACATTCCAGCCGTCCATGTCGGTCCACTCCTTTCGACAATCCCACCACCTTTCCTCGGCGCACGCACCGCCACAATAGCAGGAATACTGGCGCAGCATTAAGCGCGTCACATTCGACTTGTCCATGCGCCACCAGTGCGCCTTCTTCACTCCTTTGATTTCGCCGCGCCCTGGGCTGTAAGGAAGCACCTGCGCGTCGAAGACAAGATTTGCACAAGGGAAAGTTGAAGTTACGAGACCATCGAGCTAGTTGTGTTTTATTAAGCACTCCTGATCGCCAGGACTCCAAGAACGCCCTAGAAACGACGGCCGGCGTAACTATTCCCTGAACGAGGACTGTACACTTAATTACCTCGGGGAACTCGAAGAAGTTACGCCTGGTCGTTGTGGTCCCGCCCACCGCCCCCGACGCCAGATTCTCCACCAACTGGGCGGCCGTCTGTTTGTCCTGGTTCTCTTCCCTGATGTGCCACCTCCTCAACATGCACTTCACAGTCCCACCAGCTCCATCCACCTCCCCCTTTCCGTGCTGCTCCCCAAAGTAATTCCACTCAAATGACTCCAGGTGCGGATCCTCCGTCAGCAGCCGGGCCACTTCCGCGATCACATTCCTTGACTTGAACTGCATGGAGCAATTGTCCGACCACCCAATGAAGCGCTTCACCTCTACCCCTTCTGACCGTAGTGTCGCCAGGATTTTGAGGATAGCAAAACGGAGGGCCCGCCCGTCCCTTTTCATTCCGCCCTGTCCGATGAAGTGAAACTCCCTTCTCACGACCTTTCCCGACGCTGGATCCAAGTAGCGCACGATCCAGGGCATAAGGACGAATGTGACTGGATGCCAATACTGTGCTTGGAGATTGTGATAGGTGTAAGACTGGTAGTTCTCGGCGTAATCTGTGTGGCATACAAGGTCCCCCACCCGCATCCTTGAGAGACATTCCTTGGAGGCGTCCGCTTGCCACCACGCGTTGAAGCAATGCTGGATGAAGTCCGGCCACTTGTCCACAATTGCCTCCTTTAGCTCCGTTGGTGTGGACTTGACGTCGACTTGCGTCAATCGCTGCCCACCAGCCTTTGCGATCTCGTCACAGTCGTCCTGCATATGCGCAGTGTGCACATACAGAAAAGACATCAACTTCGACCCACCAATGACCTGTAGAAAGAAAAAAGACAGGACCTCAGGAAAAATTGAAAAAGAAACGCCTTGGGGCGCAACCACTCCACTAAAAATTACCTCTGGCCCAAGAACTTCAGGAAACATTGCAAAAGAAACGCCTTGGGGCGCAACCACTCCACTAAAAATTACCTCTGGCCCAAGAACCGCACCCGGCGGCACATCCTGCATCTCGTATCTGGTCCATGAAATCAGGTGGTTGGAAGCCTCCTCCCGTTCGCATAACATGAAGTTCCGAATTCCACACTTGGGAGCCAGGCAAGTGCCCAACACACAAGCCTTACGCCGGATCGAGCAAACCCCCAACTCCTCGCCCAGGTCATGATCGGGCACCCCTTCCTCGTCGTCCAGCACCCTCCCATGCATGGGCAGATCCTCAAGTTCGCCCTGAAAAGGCTGAACCTGCGGCCGCGACGACCCCACAGACGACCTCGAACCTCCCCCCTCCCTCATCCCCTCCACCTCACAAGTAAACTTGTTCACCCACTCTGTCGTGTGAGTGGCTTTGAAAATGGAACATGTGGGCACGGACGACCCCACGTCGAGCTGGCTACCATGATCGCACGCGTGGCATTCAGGTCCGCACTCGCATCTGGCATGAAAAGTTGCACGAAATTTGGCCAACCCCCCAACCATGGACTGCATGGTAGTGTGGTGCTGGCATGCGCACAAGTTCCGCATTTTCCACCGCCCCTTGACGCATGCGGGCATATGCTTGCAAAAAGTAGTGTATCCCACATGAACTGTGCTCTTCTGATTCGTGCGTAGCATTGACATCCCTGCCTCCGTCTCCAAAATCACCTGATTTCCCCCCCTCACACCCTCCTCTCCCTCCCCCCCCCCCTCCCTACTGTCCATCCGCCGCGGTGGCTTCAACTCCGGATGGCGGGAAATGAACACTTCGTAAATCTTCGACTTGGAGACAGTATAGTAGCGCGCACCCTCCGAAAACGCTAGTGTATGTTTGTAATCCTTTCTGGTCCATTCACAATGAACATCCTTCATGTTCGGAGACGCCCGCGTCAAGTTATCATCCCTCCAGCACGCTTGTATCAGGGCAATGACTTCCGTCGGAAGCTCGTCTTTCCTCCTCCTCCTCTCTGGCGCACTCATCAAAAGGTCGTCCTCCCCTTCTTCCATTCCATCCCTGTGACCCCGAACAGTTGCGACAAAGCGCCTGTCAATCCCGAACGCGCGCTCCACAATCCTGTCCGGGACGCCCTCCATTGCCTTCGTAACAAGTCCACACAAGGCCCACCTAAGCCCACGATCCTTCTCAGATGTTCCCAAGTCGCCAAAAGCCTTCTTGATGTTATCCCGAAGAGATTCCGCCCAATTTTCAGGAAGCCCGCCGTCACAGTTCTTCCTCTTCTTAATGCCGTTGCTCTCCGCCACCATGGCATTTAGTCTTGAAGCTGCGCAAGACAGAACCTCCGCGCTCATCTCTGGCGTCCTGTGGTTGTTTGCTTTCACGCGTTCCGCCATGATAGGAAAGATGTCATTGGCAATTTTGTACCCCTTGTTCTCGATGTACTTGTCGCTCCAGAGACCGCGAAGTGCAGGCTCCCGGTCGTCATTGGACAAGGGACGCGAACCGTCGGAAACGGCCCCCCGCCCCGATCGCGCCATCAGACTTTGGTCAGACGGCAGCTGATTTTTTTCGCCTCTTAATCCCGCGGCACCGAAAGCCCTGAGGATGAGTAATGATAAATAATCACCATTAAAGACACGACGAAAACGATGGGCATCAAACAAGAACGACAAGCGTCATTAATAACGCCGGCCGGCGCAACTGGATACATGTAAACCATACAAAAGTGATTTTATGAAACACATACAGTTTGTCATTAATAACGACGGCCGGCGTAACTCGGGCGCAATTAAAAACCATTAAGAAGCAACTCAGGATATGCAGGCAGAAATCCTTCAGGTGTAAAAAAGATGTACAAACACACTTTTGGTAATGGGGCCTGATTGCGCAACTGCAAGATACCATTGGAAACGCCGGCCGGCGCAACTGGATGCATGTACATAAACCATACAAAAGTGATTTGCACAAAACCCCTACAATTTGTCATGAGTAACGACGGCCGGCGTAACTCGGTTGCATTTGAAAACCACAAAGAAGCAACTCAGGTAGTGAAGGCGGAAATCCCAGAGGTGATAAAATGTTTACCAACACAAAATGTTGATAAGCGTGCAAGCTTTTGCAAGTGCGCGCAAGATACCATTGGAAACGCCGGCCGGCGCAACTGGAACACCAAAACAAAAAACTTGATTTGCACGAAACCCATTCAGTTCGTCATGGATAACGACGGCCGGCGCAACTTCATGGCACTCACCACTTTCACCAAATGCCATGTCGCCATTATATTGAGGAAAGCGAAGTATGCCCACTTGAAGCTGTGGTCTGCAGAACATTGACACAAAATATGCATGGTATTTCAAGCAATGAATGCTATGTGTCAGGCATCAATGTCTTTATTGTATCCAAATGTGGTTAGGACGGAGGTTTACATTGGTTGCTATTTTAAGACAATGGCGTATAACCAAACATTGCACACACTCAAGAGTGTACTTATGCTGAACTGGAAAGGAACATTAAACCCCAATAAGGTAGATATTTTTCTTTTACATTTTAATTTTTTATATACTACTTTATATAATATTATATTATATTATATTATGCTATATTATGTTATATGAAATAACATTAAAATTAACATAAAATTAAAATTATATATTAATTATAGTATATTATATAATTTATATTATATATTATATTCACGATGCTCTGTGTATTAATGACATATCAGACACACCTACATCACATCGCCTTGATGTTTCCGTTGTATGGGTCCGGTCGGGCGTTGGTAGCTGGTCGACAACAATTCTACATTTCCTAAAAAAAAATGCGACCGTGCCTACATTCGAAGGCGCGCTGTGGCTGACCTGAACTATCGGTGAACACCTCGGCGTCACTTGACCGGCCTAGGTTGACATTTCGGCAGAGTAACGCTGCTTAAAGGATCCTTGCGTAGTTCGCGCGATTTGGCTCTTTATATATGTTTTTGGAGACGACGAGCAAGCATCCGATTGGTCAGCCAATTCCTGTCCAGTCCTCGGACAGTGTCCAATCCGGTGCTTGGGATCCAGAAAACGTGCTCGAGCCTGGCCACTCTGTCGCGGGCGCCGCGCTAGTGGCGTCGCGCCCAAACCTGACCAGGCCATAGGAAAGGGCGGGGGCGAATGCAAGAATTATTGTTATATCCTGACCTGTCCTGGGGAAGGTCCGGGGCGAATGCAAGAATTAATATACCTGCGTATGCAACCAACACGGCCGATCCACATACATAATCCGACTGAGCTGGACGGTACGGACCAAATTTCGGTGCAAATTGAGGCCCAAAAGCTATGTCGGCATGGTGCGCGCACCCCTTGCGGTAGGGGCCATGGCGACTGCCTTTAGACGAAACGTGACAAATCTGGCACGCGGAAAGCAGAAATGCTCGATTGTTGGAGAAAATTAGTTACTGATTCTAATTTATGGCGGGATGGTTGCGATCTATAATGTCGCGGGCTTTTTTTCTTTGCCATCGGCAGGGGGGGTCCGGCCTGAATTTCTGTCGGGATGAATAAAGTATATTGGATGCCTGCCGGGTTGATTGTCGATTGTTGCCAGTTTTGATGGTCGTAAGGAAAGCTAGTTTAATGATGTTTCTAAAGCCGTAAAAATTCCCGCTGCTATCTTTACCTTTCCCGTCATTTTGCGGTAAGATAACATTAGCCCTGCGCGATGCGTACTGCCCAACCACTCCATGAAAGGGTGGACTTTCTTGTGCGCCTGGGCACGAATAAATGCCCGTTATGGTACGTTCTTGTGTTAAACGTCTTAAGCTTGCGTTTTCCTGCTTTCTTACCTCGTTGAGCGTAAGCTTTTTGCCTTCTTTCCGGCCAGATGCAGCCAGAAAGTTGCGGGTCCTGGCGCTGCATCGCTGGATTCCTGGGTGTCTTTTAGCTAGTTAATCGTCTGTGACGTGGCTGGCTTTCTGCAGCGCGTGGCCCGCAACCTGTCGGGAAGGTGTAATGCTTTTATTTCCATGCTTCTCTGAAATTTCTTTTGCTTTATAGACAGTTGTGTTCGAGGAAATTCACGCGGTCTTCCTAAGCAGCGGCATCATTTTCCCCAGACACTGACGAGCTGGCACCTGTCTCCTAAAGAGAGCGGCTCGTGCTTGTTAGAAAGGAGGCAGTGTGCATTTTGCGGGACACAATGCTTTGGTGGCACATGCGTCAGGTAGGCTGTTCCAATGGTCTCTTCACCTTTCCCACTGAGTAAATGTTAGCATTTGTCATGCTAACCAGAGCAGCTAGCCACAGGTTGGCTGGATAAAAAGTCAGCTTATTTTCTCTTTATATACTGCGTGTGTGGTCCTCCACGTGTCCGGCTTGTTGGGCATTTTGGAAGAGGGTTTATAATGTGTTGTTGGGTGGAACAACTTGGTTGTTGGCACAAAATCACACATTATTAGCCTGAGATAGGCATGACATATGCTGCTCAGGCGTGTCGTCCTACCAGCCTTGTTGTTAAGGGTAGACTCACAAGGCTGGCTGTGCCGATGGAGGGGTGGGGCGTGCTAGCCCCCCCCCACACCCACGCATGCATGCTAGCCCACCCCCACACCCACGCATGCATGCTAGCCCCCCCGGCCCCCCACACCCACGCATGCATGCTAGCCCCCCCCACACCCACGCATGCATGCTAGCCCACACTCACACCCACGCATGCATGCTAGCCCACCCCCACACCCACGCATGCATGCTAGCCCCCCCCACACCCACGCATTCATGCCAGCCCCCCCCACACCCACGCATGCATGACAGCCCCCCACACACCCACGCATGCATGCTAGCCCCCCACACACACCCACGCATGCATGCCAGCCCCCATACACACCCACGCATGCATGCCAGCCCCCCCCACACTTACGCATGCATGCTAGCCCCCCACACACACCCACGCATGCATGCCAGCCCCCCCACACACCCACGCATGCAGGCTAGCCCCCCCCACACCCACGCATGCATGCCAGCCCACCCCCACACCCACGCGTGCATGCCAGCCCACCCCTAGCTTGAGCGTGCTTGTAAAGTTTTTGCATGGTTTATTAAAATGAGTGGAATATGTATTTATTGCATTAAATGTTAATTTTATCATGAATGAAAATGGTCAACATTGCCGAAGTGCCCCTAAATTGCTCAATATTGTGTGCTCAAGAATTCAATGAGGATTGTCATCATGGAAACCCGCACAAATTCACGATTCCGGGCATGCATGTGAAAGTATCAAGAACAATTTTCAATTAAGAATGGTATCTCATTGTTCCATGAATCAATATGACTCCATGTACGTAGACAAGCCATGATGACCCCATGGGAGCCTGAATCCTCATCATTAAATACATAAATGCCACCCATGTACGTAGACGGGCCATGATGACACCAATGGAGCCTGAATCCTCATCATTAATTACATAAATGCCAACCATGTACATACACGGGCAATGATGACACCATGGGAGCCTGAATCCTCATCATTAATTACATAAATGCCAACCATGTACGTAGGCCAGCCATGATGACACTGTGGGAGCCTGAATCCTCATCATTAATTTCATACATGCCAACAACACGTAGACGGGCCATAATGACACCACGGGAGCCTGAATCCTGATCATTTTTTTTTCTTTGACATCCATGTACGTAGGCCAGCCATGATGACACCATGGGAGCCTGAATCCTCATCATTTTTTTTCTGAGACATCCATGTACGTAGGCCAGCCATGATGACACCATGGGAGCCTGAATCCTCATCATTAAATACATACATGCCATCCATGTACGTAGACAGGCCATGATGACACCATGGGAGCCTGAATCCTCATCATTTACTATTCCTTGACATCCATGTACGTAGACGGGCCATGATGACACCATGGGAGCCTGAATCCTCATCATTTTTTTTTCTTTGACATCCATGTACATACGTAGGCCAGCCATGATGACACCAATGGAGCCTGAATCCTCATCATTAATTACATACATGCCATCCATGTACGTAGACAGGCCATGACATCTGACACCATGGGAGCCTGAATCCTCATCATTTACTATTCCTTGACATCCATGTACGTAGACGGGCCATGATGACACCATGGGAGCCTGAATCCTCATCATTTTTTTTTCTTTGACATCCATGTACATACGTAGGCCAGCCATGATGACACCAATGGAGCCTGAATCCTCATCATTAATTACATACATAAATGCCATGATCATCAATGACCCCATGGGAGCCTGAATCCTCATCATTAAATACATAAATGCCACGGTCCATGTACGTAGACGGGCCATGATGACACCAATGGAGCCTGAATCCTCATCATTAATTACATAAATGCCAACCATGTACATACACGGGCAATGATGACACCATGGGAGCCTGAATCCTCATCATTAATTACATAAATGCCAACCATGTACGTAGGCCAGCCATGATGACACTATGGGAGCCTGAATCCTCATCATTAATTTCATACATGCCAACAACACGTAGACGGGCCATAATGACACCACGGGAGCCTGAATCCTCATCATTTTTTTTCTTTGACATCCATGTACGTAGGCCAGCCATGATGACACCATGGGAGCCTGAATCCTCATCATTTTTTTTCTGAGACATCCATGTACGTAGGCCAGCCATGATGACACCATGGGAGCCTGAATCCTCATCATTAAATACATACATGCCATCCATGTACGTAGACAGGCCATGATGACACCATGGGAGCCTGAATCCTCATCATTTACTATTCCTTGACATCCATGTACGTAGACGGGCCATGATGACACCATGGGAGCCTGAATCCTCATCATTTTTTTTTCTTTGACATCCATGTACATACGTAGGCCAGCCATGATGACACCAATGGAGCCTGAATCCTCATCATTAATTACATACATGCCATCCATGTACGTAGACAGGCCATGACATCTGACACCATGGGAGCCTGAATCCTCATCATTTACTATTCCTTGACATCCATGTACGTAGACGGGCCATGATGACACCATGGGAGCCTGAATCCTCATCATTTTTTTTTCTTTGACATCCATGTACATACGTAGGCCAGCCATGATGACACCAATGGAGCCTGAATCCTCATCATTAATTACATACATAAATGCCAACCATGTACATACACGGGCAATGATGACACCAATGGAGCCTGAATCCTCATCATTAATTACATAAATGCCAACCATGTACATACACGGGCAATGATGACACCATGGGAGCCTGAATCCTCATCATTTTTTTTTTCTTTGACATCCATGTACATACGTAGGCCAGCCATGATGACACCAATGGAGCCTGAATCCTCATCATTAATTACATACATGCCATCCATGTACGTAGACAAGCCATGATGACACCATGGGAGCCTGAATCCTCATCATTTACTATTCCTTGACATCCATGTACGTAGACGGGCCATGATGACACCAATGGAGCCTGAATCCTCTTCATTTTTTTATGAGAGGATTCAGGTTACATAAATGCCAACCATGTAGGTAGACAAGCCATGATGACACCATGGGAGCCTGAATCCTCATCATTACTTACATAAATGCCATCCATGTACGTAGACGGGCCATGATGACACCATGGGAGCCTAAATCCTCATCATTAATTACAAAATCGCCATCCATGTACGTAGACGGGCCATGATGACACCATGGGAGCCTGAATCCTCATCATTTACTATTCCTTGACATCCATGTACGTAGACGGGCCATGATGACACAATGGGAGCCTGAATCCTCATCATTAATTACATAAATGCCATTCATGTACGTACACGGGCCATGATGACACCATGGGAGCCTGAATCCTCATCATTAATTACATAAATGCCATCCATGTACGTACACGGGCCATGATGACACCATGGGAGCCTGAATCCTCATCATTATATACAAAATGCCATCCATGTACGTACACGGGCAATGACACCATGGGAGCCTGAATCCTCATCATTAATTACAAAATCGCCATCCATGTACGTACACGGGCCATGATGACACCATGGGAGCCTGAATCCTCATCATTTACTATTCCTTGACATCCATGTACGTAGACGGGCCATGATGACACCATGGGAGCCTGAATCCTCATCATTAATTACATAAATGCCATTCATGTACGTACACGGGCCATGATGACACCATGGGAGCCTGAATCCTCATCATTAATTACATAAATGCCATCCATGTACGTACACGGCACATACATGCTCCATGGGAGCCTGAATCCTCATCAATAATTACATAAATGCCAACCATGTACGTAGACGGGCCATGATGACACCATGGGAGCCTGAATCCTCATCATTTTTTTTTCTTTGACATCCATGTACATACGTAGGCCAGCCATGATGACACCATGGAGCCTGAATCCTCATCATTAATTACATACATGCCATCCATGTACGTAGACAAGCCATGATGACACCATGGGAGCCTGAATCCTCATCATTTACATTAATGCCATGTACGTAGAGCCATGATGACACCATGGAGCCTGAATCCTCATCATTTTTTTTCTTGACATCCATGTACATACGTAGGCAGCCATGATGACACCAATGGAGCCTGAATCCTCATCATTAATTACATGTACATGCCATCCATGTACGTAGACGGGCCATGATGACACCAATGGAGCCTGAATCCTCATCATTACATACATAAATGCCAACCATGTACGTACACGGGCATGATGACACCATGGGAGCCTGAATCCTCATCATTTTTTTTTGACATCCATGTACATACGTAGGCCATGATGACACCAATGGAGCCTGAATCCTCATCATTAATTACATACATGCCATCCATGTACGTAGACCAGCCATGATGACACCATGGGAGCCTGAATCCTCATCATTTACTATTCCTTGACATCCATGTACGTAGGCCAGCCATGATGACACCAATGGAGCCTGAATCCTCTTCATTTTTTTTATGAGAGGATTCAGGTTACATAAATGCCAACCATGTACGTAGACAAGCCATGATGACACCATGGGAGCCTGAATCCTCATCATTTTTTTAATGAGACATCCATGTACGTAGGCCAGCCATGATGACACCATGGGAGCCTGAATCCTCATCAATTTTTTTTCTTTGACATCCATGTACGTAGACGGGCCATGATGACACCATGGGAGCCTGAATCCTCATCATTAATTACATGAATGCCATTATGTACGTACACGGGCCATGATGACACCGGGAGCCTGAATCCTCATCAAATTACTAAATGCCATCTCCTTTTTTTTAAAAGTACACGGCCATGATGACACCAATGAACCAAACCAATAAGGAGTGGGCAGCCTGAAATTCTCTCCATCAAATTAAGATTTAATCAATAAAGGGCCATCTATTACCATAAGACATACGTAGACGGGCCCATGAGCACCATGGAGGAGCGCTGAATCCTCATCATTTTTTTTTTTTATCTTTTGTTTGACGTACATCGTAGACAAGTACGTAGACGGCGCCATTGATGTAACTGACCAATGGGCAGCCCCTGATATCCTCAGTGCATTAAGTTAGACACCATGTCAATACATCCCATCGAATCCAATTTACACTATAAAGTTACGGACACGACAGGAGTCCCATCGATGAACATTGTACACAACGTAAAGAGGCGGATGGGACTGAGGAGTCTACTGTCAAATGTTACCATTTAACCCTATTCAATGGGAATGCCTACGCAAATCCTCAATAGTTCCATACTATTGTATCAGTAGCAGATAAATCCAGCCCCAATCTGAGACACACAATTGGGGAGTCCGTCACTGAGATCGCCTCGCATATATGCAAGATTACATAATACATGCCCAACCATGTAACGAGACAA
Organism: Mesostigma viride; assembly: GCA_009746045.1. Lineage (NCBI taxonomy): Eukaryota > Viridiplantae > Streptophyta > Mesostigmatophyceae > Mesostigmatales > Mesostigmataceae > Mesostigma > Mesostigma viride. Next base: position 22,003 of record RPFO01001853.1, read on the forward strand.
GCCATTGAACCCTAGGAAGGGCCCATGCACTAGTAACTCTCCTCACATTAATTACACTAAACCAATTTGCAACAATCTTCACATAAAATGCCATCGATCCGTACGTGAGCGTAGAGCCATAGACTAGAGGACACCGAACATCGGGAGCCAGGAGATCCGTCATTAAACTTCATTTGATAATCCCTCAAATAACTCAGCTTAATCTCAATCATAGTACGCTGTACACATGGGCATCAATGATTGACAGCATGGGAGTCCTGATCCTCATCATAATTACATAAATGGTCCACGATTCATGTACGTAGACCGAGGCCATATCATGAATGACACCACCGGAGCATGAAGTCCGGCATCATTTAAATTACAACATACATATGTGGACCAAGATCCTCATCGGATGTTACGCTGCTAATCGATACTACTGTGGCATAGATTCTTTGACAACTCCCTGTACGTAGAATGGAGGGCCTGACACACGGTTATCATCAATTTTTTTGTAAGTGACTTTTCTTCTGACATCCCACATTGTGGGTAGCGTCATTAGGAACTCCGTCATCTAGTTACGGGAATATACATACCACTAGTGCATGACAATCCAAGACGTCAGCGGATCGGAGACCTCGACTAGCCCTCCAAATATCATTGAAATTGAACAAAAATACCAACGTGTGACCAATACCCCTGATGTACGTAGGAATCCCATCCAGCCCATAGATTGTATAACTACCTCCAGTGGGAAAACATCCTCGAAAGTCACCGTCTAAGGCCCAATGCACTCTATTCGCGAGAGATAAATGTATCCACGTAAGTGGCCAGAGACAGGGCAGACACATGGAGCGGTA
>RPFO01000022.1:0-157500 GCA_009746045.1 Mesostigma viride
GGCTTTCCCGCAGTGCAAGCAGAACGCGCCGCGCTCCGCCATCTGGGGCACGTCCGCGTGGGAGAGCATGCGACGCAACACAAACTGGAGCGACGGCGTGCGTCCCATCGCCGCCAACGCGCGCTCCAAGCCGCGCACCGCCGCATCGATCTCAGCCTGCACGCCTTGCGCGCGCTGCCATACGCAGGTGAGCAAGGCCATCGAGAACCGCGCGGCCACGTCGGTGCCCACGTCCTCCGCGCCGGGCGCGTTCCGGGCGGCAAACGACAGGCACCGCAACCCCGCGCGCCGCTCCGCGCCTGCCATTCGCACAGCAGCAGGTAGAACAGCTCCAGCGGCGCGGCATGCGGACCATCAAACGCCACGTCGCTGCGCTGCAGCAGCAAGAGGCTTTCGCACGCGTCCTGGAGCTGCGCAAACTCCAGCGCAGCCTCCCGCGCGACGGCGGACTGCGCCTCGCCTGATGGTCCCGCCTCGCGCTCGACGGTCTCGTAGGACAGGTCCATGGGCGACGCTTGTTCCCCCCGCATCATGGCATCCTCCCGCTCGTCCGGGTCGACCACGCACGCGCGCGTCGCCGGTATCGGCAGCGGCATCGGTAGCGGCAGCGGCATGACGTCGCTGACACAGTAGCAGCTGGCGATGGCGATCGTCGCCACGTCACCCAAGTCCGGGTCCTGGCACCGCCGAACCTTGGCACGCTTGCGATGCGCGTCGACCTCCTCCCAGACCGAGGACGGGCGCGTGCGTCGCAGGACCACGAAGTGGTCTCCGCCATAGTGCAGCAGCATGCAGCTGAGCCACGCGGTCACACGCGCCTCCCGGCGCTCGTCCCCGATGAGCACGTCCATGACCAACGTCTCGGGAATCCTCGGCGCGGCGGTCTGGACCATCCCCGACTCCCCGTACACGATAAACCGCGGCTCGCGCTTGAAAACCTGCTCCTCCTTGTCGCATTCGTCTCGCTGGCAATTCCTGCACCGCTCGAAACAGAAGGCCTCCCTGCACTTGGCCATCATGCGCGTCTTGACGTCCCACTCCTCGGGGCAGTCGGTCAGCAGGATGGGCAGGGGCACCTTGCCGAAATCCTGCCGGAACTCGCGCACGCACGCGCGCCCGCCATGGAATAGGTCGCAGTCGTCAATGTGCTGCAGCACCGTGGTCAGGTTGTCAATTGCCTCGGCAAAAGCGCCGCGCTTTCGTCCATACCTTTCGTCGAGCAGCCTGCGCACCCACTCGCGGAAGCGGTCCATATCGCGCTGGTTGCCCTCCGCGGTCGCGATGTAGTAGCGCAGTAGCGCCAGCCCGATCTTGCAGTGCTCGCCGTGCCCCTCGCGTGGGTTGCAGCGAAGCGCCTGCAGTCCTGACCGCCCGGCCCGCTGCGTGAGGATCAGCATAATGAGACCGAGTCCCAGCACGCTGTCCACGGGGCAACTGTTGTCCTCCCCATTTGGAGTCAGCTCGTTGGCGACCAGCATGAGCGTCTCGTACTTCAACATGAGCTCCTCGAACGTGAAACACGCGCGGCACGAACACTTGGAACTGCCGCTGTGGCCGCCGGCCGGGAACAAAGAGCCCAGCGGCGCGGGCGCCGGCGCGCTCGGCTCGCTTCCGCGCCCGCTGGAGGGCGCCGGACGCGCCGCCTCGTCCGTCGCGCGACGAGCTGGCGCCGCTGCCTCCCCTTGCTCGCCGTCCGCAGCCCTGGCCTCCCGGCGCGAACGACGTTGCTGCTCCCGGCCGGAATGCAAGCCCCCGACCTCGCTGAACAGCCCGCGAAAAAACTCGGCGCGAGCCTCTTGCACCTCGGCGGGCAAACCGGGTTCCGCCGCGAGCGCAGCTATGTCCTCGTCCTCGTCCTCGGCGGGAGGGGGCTCGGGGAGCTCGACGCGAGGCTCGGCTGACCAATCGCCCGGTGGCACGTTGCGTGGATTACCAGGGGGCCGCGCCACGACGCGCGGGCTCTCCGGCAGCACGTGCTCGGCCGGCTGCGAAACCGGGCGCACGTCGTAGACGCACAAGACCAACGCGTGAGGCAGCGCGTCCACGATAGTCGCGGGCGCGGAGACGGCCTCGACCGGATCCACCACCTGCCACAGGCCGGCCGCGGCATCGACGGCGCGGCAGAAAACAAAGTGCTTGTCGGCGCGCTGCTCCACAAACCCGCGCAGCCGCGCGACCACGGCGACCTCGGCGCCGCTGTCGCCGTCGGCCACGGACGCGTCAAAGTAAGAGGGCACGGCGCCGCCACCGCAGGCTCGTACGTCCCGTCCGCCGTGGACGAGCACACACGCGGGGAAGCCGCCGCGCACGTAGCGGTCGCACACGACGGCCCGCCCGTTGCAGCCCGCGCAGGCCGCGTCCTGCAGGCGGCGCCTGAGCAACGACCTCGTGCGCTCCTCGAGCGTGCCCGGCGCGGCCGACACGTCGACCACATCCACCACGCACTCGCCCGTCTCGCCCTGGAGGCCACACGAGCCGCAGCAGGGCGCTCGCTCGACGAGTGCGGGCCCCCCCACGTGCAACAGCGCGCGCCGCAACACGGACATCAAGGCCCCGACACCGGAGAGACGCACCCCCGGCTGGGCCAAGTCACACAGTCGCCGAAACTCGTCGCGAGCATCGCACATCGGCTGCACGCTCCCGCGCGCACGCGCCAGCATGCACGACAGCATCGCCCCGCCACGCGGAAATCCAACGCGCCGCCGGGGGAGTCCTGCGGTGCGACAGGGGGTGTCACGAGGCCGAGCCCGCCGGACTCGGCGCGCATCTGCGTCAACGACAGCTTTGCGAACACGACCTCGAGCGCCGTGTCGTGGGCGCCGCTCCCGTTGGACGATCGGAACGTGGCGTCGCGGGGTCGCAGAACCACGCCCCTGCACGCGGCTCGCATGTCATCGAGGACCTCCCGCTCTTCCAACGTGACGGGCGCGACAGCCGCGGCAGCGAGAGCGGCTTCCTCTCGAGACACGACCGACCCATCGGAGTTGGGGCGTGGGGACGCGACGGTGGCAGCACCCGCCGCCTCATCCGACACGCTCGCGCGGTCCAAAGGCTGTGTGCCGCCTCGGGTAGCTCTTCACCGTCCGCGTGCTCGACAGCACCGCCCAACTCGGTCACAAACGGGCACTCCTCCTGCTCCGCGTCCTGCACGCAGGGAACGTGGTGAGCCGGACAAACGATTGCACGCATCAGCACACGCCCGCATATACATCCTCGCAGGACAAAGGCACGCCAGCATGAAACCAAGTCCCGCAAGGCGAGATGCTACCCACCAACGCGGCATCCATCACGTCCATCGCGTCCGCGCCATCGCCCCGCGCAACCGCGCTCCCGTCCGCCGGAACGTTGGCATTCTCGCCATCCCCGCAACCACCATCTTCGCTCTCCTGCGGGGCATCAGAAATGAAGGACGAAGAATCCAACCCGATTACCATCAATCGTTGGGGTGGGCCAGGGTCCTAAAATATGCAAACGAGCTTGGATCGGGCTGAAACTTGGGAGGAGGCATGCCTCCCGCTAGTCCATCATGTGAGCAAAGTGGGGGCTTGCAGGTCCATCGTTTGAGGGGGGTGGACCTTGCCAGGGGGTGTCATGCTCCCTTGCGCGTGCTAGCACGTGCCCGCCCTTAGGGGTGGGCCAGGGCCCTAAAATATGCAAACGAGCTCGGATCAGGCTGAAACTTGGGAGGAGGCATGCCCCCCGCTAGTCCATCATTTGGGCAAAGTGGGGGCTTGCAGGTCCATCGTTTGAGGGGGGTGGACCTTGCCAGGGGGTGCCATGGTCCCTTGCGCGTGCTAGCACGTGCCCGCCCGTAGGGGTGGGACAGGGTCCTAAAATATGCAAACGAGCTTGGATTGGGTTGAAACTTGGGAGGAGGCATGCCCCATACTATGCCATCATGTATCCAAAGTGGGGGCTTGCAGGTCCATCGTTTGAGGGGGGTGGACATGGCCAGGGGGTGCCATGGTCCCTTGCGCGCGCTAGCACAACCCCACCCTTAGGGGTGGGCCATGGTCCTAAAATATGCAAACGAGCTTGGATTGGGTTGAAACTTGGGAGGAGGCATGCCCCATACTATGCCATCATGTGTCCAAAGTGGGGGCTTGCAGGTCCATCGTTTGAGGGGGGTGGACATGGCCAGGGGGTGCCATGGTCCCTTGCGCGCGCTAGCACAACCCCACCCTTAGGGGTGGGCCATCGTCCTAAAACATGCAAACGAGCTTGGATTGGGCTGAAACTTGGGAGGAGGTTTACCCAACATTAGTCCATCATGTGTCCAAAGTGGGGGCTGCAGGTCCATCGTTTGAGGGGGGTGGACATGGCCAGGCGTGCCATGGTCCCTTGCGCGCGCTAGCACAAGCCCAGCCTTAGGGGTGGGACAGGGTCCTAAAATATGCAAACAAGCTTGGATGGGGCTGAAACTTGGCAGGAGGTTTGCCCCACACTAGTCCATCATGTGTCCAAAGTGGGGGTTTGCAGGTCCATCGTTTGGGGGGATGGACTTTGCCAGGGTGTTCCATGGTCCCTTGCGCGCGCTAGCACAAGCCCCCCTTAGGGGAGGACAGGGTCCTAAAACATGCAAACGAGCTTGGATTGGGCTGAAACTTGGGAGGAGGCTTCCCCCTCACTAGTCCATCATGTGTTCAAAGTGGGGGCCTGCAGGTCCATCGTTTGGGGGGGTGGACATGGCCAGGGCGTGCCATGGTCCCTTGCGCGCGCTAGCACAAGCCCGCCCTTAGGGGTGGGACAGCGTCCTAAAATATGCAAACAAGCTTGGATGGGGCTGAAACTTGGGAGGAGGCATGCCTTCTGCTAGTCCATCATGTGTCCAAAGTGGGGGCTTGCAGGTCCATCGTTTGGGGGGGATGGACTTCGCCAGGGCGTGCCATGGTCCCTTGCGCACGCTAGAACGTGCGCGCCCTTAGGGTGTGACAGGGTCCTAAAACATGCAAACGAGCTCGGATTGGGCTGAAACTTGGGAGGAGGCTTCCCCCTCACTAGTCCATCATGTGTTCAAAGTGGGGGCTTGCAGGTGCATCGTTTGACGGGGGTGAACATTGCCAGGGGTGCCATGGTCCCTTGCGCGCACTAGCACGTGGACTCACAAACGGGTTTTCATCCGCGTAGCTCGACACTTGCGAGTCGGTGCCGTGAGACGGCATTCCCACCCCTTCGCTGCCCTGCCGGCCGCATAGAAACAAAACGGAAAAAGACTCCAACCGAGTCACCACCGTCCCTGCTAGGAAAACTGAAAAGGAAAGAAGGGCAACAAGCACACAACCCGCAACATCCACGCGTGCCATCCCGAAAAAGCCTCTATGAACCTAGGAAAACACATCGAGGACTCACAAACGGGTTTTCATCCGCGTAGCTCGAGTCGGTGCCGTGAGACATCATTCCCACCCCTTCGCTGCCCTGCCGTCCGCATAGAAACACAAAGGACAAAGACTCCAAGCAAGTCACCACCGTCCCTGCTGGGAAAAGAAAAGAAGGGCAAGAAGCACACAACCCGCAACATGCACGCCTTCCATCCCGCAAAAGATTCTATGAAGCTAGAAATACAAGTGAAAGACTGACAAACGGGTTTTCATCGGTGAAGCTCATGCCCGAGAGCGCATCTTCCGACATGTTGTCCGTCGAGAACGGCGGTGACTCGTCCTCGTCCGGGGTCTCGTACTCGGCATCCCTGTCGTCGCCGTCTGAGGGCGCGTCGTCCCCATACGGGTTGAAGTCCCGATCCACGTCGTCCTCGTGCTGCTCCAGGAACTCCTCCGCCAACGGGTCGCCGTTGCGCAGCATCCACCGCAGCGTGGCGGCATCCCCATCCATCTCGTCGGCCTCCGCGGCCAACGCATTGTCCCCGAGCTCGTACGCGTCCTCGTCGTTCGGGTTGTCGTACTCCATGTCGTCGAACCCGTCGCCCAGGTCCATCATATCCCAGTCGTCGTCATCGCCGCCCGCGGCCTCTCGGTCCTCGACGTCGCGCGCCCTCTTGCGCAACATCAGCCTCGTCGCGTCCTCCGGGTAGTCCCTGGGCATGATGCCCGCGTTCTTGAGGATGGGACGCAGCACCACGTTCCTGCAGTAGCCCACGCCGTCGATGACGTGGGCGAACAACCCGCGGATGTGCGCCGAGCCCGCCACGCGGCTGAGCGCCGTGTACAGCATGCCGTGGCCGAAATACTCATCGCGAAAGTCCACGCTGACGCGCAGGAGCGTCTGGCCCTGGCACTTGTGCACGGTGATGCCCCACGCCAGCTGCACGAACGCAACCACGCGCACGACAAGCATCCAAACGACGTCCGTGCAGACGGCATGAGACGGTTTGCACGAGAAACGTGACGAAACGACGCCCGCGGCAACACGCGCAGAGGAAAGTGAGACTCACCACGATCGGGTACATCGTGCGCACGATGGTGAACTTGTCGCCCGCGATGGTGAACTTGATCCGCGGGATGGCGAACACGCGGCCGTCCAGCGTGCGCACGATGAAGACGAACTGGCGCTCGTCGACCAGCACGACCCGGGTGCCGTTCAGCAGGCCGTCGCGGTGCGACAGGTTGCGCGTCAGCATGGCGACCGCGCCTGGCTTCCACTCGAGCTGGTGCTCCGGGACGCCCGCCTGCCTCACCATGTTGAGCGTGTGGTGCGGCACCTCGGTCTTGTGCGACTCGTCCTTGAGCGCGTCGTAGCTATGCGCCGTCTTGACATTGCCGCGCAAGCGCTCCAGCATCTTCTTGTTGATCTCGTCGCGCTTGGCGTTGGTGGCCACGACGACCGCGGACTGCATGCAATGATGCGAGTCGTACACGTCGGGGAACGCGTGGTTGAGCAGCTCCTCCTCGGTGTCCACCCGCGGCACGAGCGGCAGAGGCACCATGGGCACGGCCACGCCTGTGCGGCTGTCCGGGACGGGACGCACGCGACCCTGTCCCCGCCCACCTCGAGGAGCATCTCGCAGTACTTGGGGTCGTTTTTGGAGCGGTGGTTGGTCGTCAAGCTCAGCCTTGTGACGCCCGGCCACAGCGACGAATTCGTGACGCTGGCATCCAGCGTGGCCGACGGCCCGGCGCCCTCCACGACGGGCGCGACCTGCCGAAAGTCGCCGGCGAAGACGACCAGCTTGCCGCCAAAGGGTTCGTCCCTCTTCCCCATGAGATCGCGCAGGAGCCTGTCCATCGAGTGCACCAGGTTCTTGTTCATCATGCCGACCTCGTCCACGATGATGGCGCCCGCCCGGATCAGCGCCCTGCCACGCTCCGACTCCTTGGAGATGCCGGAGCCGTGCTCTAGCTCCATTGCCAGCGGGAAGCCGCAACAGAAGTGCGAGGTGCGGCCTCCGTGCAACTGTAGCGACGCCACCCCGGTGAAGGCCATGGGGATGACCTCGCGCCCCGTGCGCGCGCACTCCTGCATCACCGCGTTCAGCACCGTGGTCTTGCCCGTGCCGGCGGGGCCGTCCACAAAGAGGCGGCGCTGCGGGCGATCCCCGTTCACGCACCCCATGATGAAATTGTACGCCAGCGACTGCTCCAGCAAGAACTTGGACGTGTCCGGCGGCTCGATCACCTCCTCTTCCGGCACGCCAAAGTCGCGCGACCGGCACACGTCGACGCCCGCCAGCCGCTGCTCGTTGATCTCCGGCTCGAGCTCCCACACGTTGTAGCCCTGCGCCCCGAGCCGCCTGTCCAGGTAGGCGAGCGTGCGCGCGAGCGCAACATCCCGGTCCATCCGGGGCACCGCGCGCTTGAGGGCCGTGCCCCAGCCGCGGCGCACGTCGTACGCATTGAAGACGTGGTCGCGCGACATCTCCTCCTTGAACTTCCAGAGCTGCTCGGGGGTCGCGAGCTTCTGCAGCACCAGGACGGCGAACAGGCGGCGCACCTGGTGCGGGAGGCAGAAGCGCTTCGTGGCCTGACGCATCGTCTCGACCGCCTCGTTGTCGTCCTCGAGCAGGCCCAGCCGACGACACGCCATCTCGTACGTCATCTCGACGCCGTCCACGGTGCGCAGCGATTGGAATGACGTGCCCGGGCGCTTTAACAGCAGCACGCTCAGGCGGAACAGGTTGGGGTTGCGCATGTCAACGATCCGCAGGCGGCAATAGTGGCGGCGCTCCCGCGGCACGATAAACCAGCGCGCGCCGGTCTTGCCGCGACACATGATGATCTGCGCACACAGAGGCGCAACCGGCATACGTCACAAAGAACGACGATGACATCGTGAGCTGATGATGAGATCACTTACACGAACGGATGGGCACTTTGATAGGCAAAGTATTGGAAAACCCGGCAGATCCCACTCACGTTGGAGGTGTCACGGTCCGCGCCCTTTGCGCCCGTTGGCGGCTGCACGACATGAAACGCAAAAGACACAGCCAGCCCAAATGTTGCGCACGACGATCAGTGTCCACACCTCCAACCAACACCAAAAAATTCACAAGGGTGGTGAAAAAAAGTCAGCATAGCTTTCTAACCACAAGGGTGGTGGAAAAAATTTATAGGGGTGGGCCAGGGTCCTCAAATATGCAAACAAACTTGGATGGTGCTGAAACTTGGGAGGAGGCTTGCCCCACACTAGTCCATCATGTGGGCAAAGTGGCGGCTTGCAGGTCCATCATTTGAGGGGGGGGGCCATCGCCAGGGGGTGCCATGGTCCCATGCGTACACTAGCACGTGCCCACACTTAGGGGTGGGCCAGGGCCGTAAAATATGCAAACGAGCTTGGATCGGGCTGAAAGTTGGGAGGAGGCATGCCCCACACTAGTCCATCATGTGGGAAAAGTGGGGGCTTGCAGTTCCACCATTGTAGGGGGGGGGGCATTGCCAGGGTGTGCCATGGTCCTTTGCGCGCGCTAGCACGTGCCCACCCTTAGGGGTGGGCCAGGGTCCTAAAATATGCAAACGAGCTCGGATCGGGCTGAAACTTGGGAGGAGGCATGCACCACACTAGTCCATCATGTGGGCACAGTGGGGGCTTGCAGGTCCATCATTTGAGGGGGGGGCATTGCCAGGCAGTGCCATGGTCCCATGCGCGCGCTAGCACGTGCCCACCCTTAGGGGTGGGCCAGGGTCCTAAAATATGCAAACGAGCTCGGATCGGGCTGAAACTTGGGAGGAGGTTTGCCCCACACTAGTCCATCATGTGGGCAAAGTGGGGGCTTGCAGGTCCATCATTGTAGGGGGGGGGCATTGCCAGGGGTGCCATGGTCCTTTGCGTGCGCTAGCACGTGCCCACCCTTAGGGGTGGGCCAGGGTCCTAAAATATGCAAACAAGCTTGGATCGGGCTGAAACTTGGGAGGAGGCTTGCCCCACACTAGTCCATCATGTGGGCAAAGTGGGGGCTTGCAGGTCCATCATTTGAGGGGGGGGGCATTGCCAGGGGGTGCCATGGTCCCTTGCGCGCGCTAGCACGTGCCCACCCTTAGGGGTGGGCCAGGGTCCTAAAATATGCAAACGAGCTGGATCGGGCTGAAACTTGGAGGAGGCATGCACCACACTAGTCATCATGTGGGCAAAGTGGGGGCTTGCAGGTCCATCATTTGAGGGGGGGGGCATTGCCAGGGTGTGCCATGGTCCTTTGCGCGCGCTAGAACGTGCGCGCCCGTAGGGGTGGGCCATGGTCCTAAAATATGCAAACGAGCTTGGATCGGGCTGAAACTTGGTAGGAGCCTTGCCCCACACTAGTCCATCATGTGGGCAAAGTGGGGGCTTGCAGGTCCATCATTTGAGGGGGGGGGCATTGCCAGGGTGTGCCATGGTCCCATGCGCGCGCTAGAACGTGCCCGCGCGTAGGGGCGGGCGTGGGTCCTAAAATATGCAAACGAGCTTGGATCGGGCTGAAACTTGGCAGGAGGGTTGCCCCACACTAGTCGATCATGTGTGCAAAGTGGGGGCTTGCAGGTCCATCGGTTGGGGGGGTGGACACACATCCAAGCTGCAGATTGAATCATCATACAACGCAAAGCCACGACACTTAAAACCCCAAACGGTCGTTCGATCGAGCCTCGCAAGTCCACGCACCTTGGCAGCACCGCCGTATCTCAGCGCATTCGCCGGAGCTTCTCTATACAGCTGCCGATCGATCGCACCACGAAGCACGGTAGTCGGCAAAAAAATAAATAAAATTCAGCTCACATGCGACCCATGCGCACAAAAAATGACAGAGAAATTAACCGACGCGGCAAATAAATCCTGGACCGGATAACCGACTCACCGCGTGATCTGGCCTGCGCCTGCCCGAGCCGTCAAAGCCGCGAGGCCTCTCGACGCGGTACCGCTCGAAGAACTCCTTGTACGTTAGCGCACCCATTCCCGGGTAGTAAATGTCGCTGGGGCGCGCAAAGTACATGGTGAGCGTCGTCTCCGAACGCTCGCCCAACGCGCTCTTCATCGACTGCTTCATGCCCTGCTTGAACGCGAGCTTTTGTTGGTCCTCTTCGTGCACGTCCAGCAGCTCGCACCCGGGCTCCATGAGCCGTTCAGGGAAGCCGAGGATGACCCAGATGGCACGCATCGCGGGCACCTGCACTCGCGACCGGACGCGCACACCAGCACGAGTGCACAGCAAAAGAGTCAATGAGCACAAAGCGCGAGCGCTTACGCACGACATCGCGGCACGCACCCCCGCCGGAACCAACGTTGCAAAACACGAGCGACAGCGTATGTGACAGATGATACGCGAGACACAGCGGGAACTTACCACGCGCGCCTCCAGGTACTCAGCCGGCTCGTCCCCGCATTGCACGACTCGGATCTCCGACTTCTCGTGACCCTTGTTGATGTACTTGTTCAAGTACATCACCACCTGCGTGCGCGCGACCACCTCGACGTTGATGTGGCACGCGAGCAGCAGGAGCAGCGCCGCGCAGTAGGGCACGATCCACGAGTTGAGCTTGCTCGTGGGCCGCCGCCGCGGGTGGATGAAGCCGCGCACGTCCTCGTACGTCTCGTTGCAGAAGGCCTGCGGGAACCGCTTGGCACAAGTGGGCGGGCCGCGCCGAGGGCGGTAGCCGCCGTCGTCGCTGTCGCTGCTTTTCTCCGGCGTGGGCGGCCGCTCGTCGTACATGTCCGGCAGTATGGTCACTCCCTCGGCGTTGGTGGACTCGGCAACGACGTCGTCGCGGACGGTGCCGCGCGGCGGCATCGGAACGTTCTGGCCCCTGCGGTCCTTCATGCACTTGGTGCCCTTGTGATGGTTGTGCACCATGTGCTCAAGGACCAGCTTGCGCAGCCGCCCATCCGCCACCTCCTTGGGCGGCAGCTCCGCCCACATGAACTCGTCGATCTTCCCGTTGGACATCGTGGGGTGGTGCTCGTCGGGCAGCCGGAAGATGATGTGAGCGTGGGGCAGGCCGCGCGTTTGGTACTCGATCACGTAGATCAAGTACACCGGCTTGGCGCCGAACATACCGTTGCGGATGGCGGTCAGCATCACGTGCAGCTTCTGCTTGAACACGCGCGCGACGATCTCCGGGTAGTCGTACGCGCTCGGCTGCTTCTCGCCCTCGGCCACCTTGGGCAGGTTGTCCGTGATCTCGGGCCACCGGATGTTGCACGTCATCGTGACGAACAGCGACGGCCCGCCATCCGCTGCGATCGCCGCCATGTTGTCCTGGATGGCCGACGCCCGAGCGCGCCAGCCTATCCCGCTGCTCGACGGCAGCACGACCTCGGTGCCCAGCCTCAGGTCCTTGGGCACGCGACTCTCGTCCTCCTCGTTGGCGATCTCGTCCCAGTTGTCCTCGGTCCATCCCCGCCTGTCCCCCAGCCGGTCGAGACGCTTCAAGCCCTCTTTGATGTTGTCCTTCGTATCCATGCGCAGCCGGTTGGTGTTCTTCTCCTCCCCGCGGATGTACGTCAGCTGTTGGTCCTCCTTGTTCGAGAAGCCGTGAAGTGCATACAGCTGCGCCAGGAAGATCTTGCCGACGAGCCGCCGCTCCGCGTAGAACATGAACTTGAGCACCTGCTGCAGATGGCCCTCCTCCTGCAAGCGGCGCTCATTCTCGTCGTAGCGGTAGCCCCACCCGCCCGTGCCCTCTGAGTGGATGACAGGGAACGCCAACGGCATGTACGCCGTGTTCCCGAGCGGCAGCTCGATCTGGTACCGATGGCCTTGCGCGCCCGGCTTCACCACCTTGGTTTTGAAAGGGGGCACCGGCCGTTCGCGGTGATCACTGTGTACCCAGCCGACCCGCCATAACGACGACAACAAGGCGGTGGCCCCCCAGGTAGAGGTAAACATTAGGCTATGGCTACTCGCTTACATCGATACCAAGTTTCAAACAGCACCACGCGAACATAAAAACCATCAATCTGCCCCTAGCGCAGGGTGGAAAAAAATCAAACGCACTCGCGCATGCAATCCTCTTACCACATGCACGCATGCATGCCAGCCACCCCACAAACCCATGCATGGATCCTTAGCGTCAAGCCCAAGCAAATGAGTCAATACGAGCGGTTAAAAAAAAAAAGGGGGGGGGGGGGTGATTGGCAGGGGGTGCCATGGTCCATTGTGCGCGCTAGCACGTGCCCACCGTTAGGGGTGGGCCATGGTCCTTAAATATGCAAACGAGCTCGGATCGGTCTAAAACTTGGAAGGAGCCTTGCCCCACACTACTCCATCACGTGGGCAAAGTGGGGGCTTGCAGGTCTATCATTTGAGGGGGGTGGACATTGCCAGGGGATGCCATGGTCCTTTGCGTGCGCTAGCACATGCCCACCGTTAGGGGTGGGCCGTGGTCCTTAAATATGCAAATGAGCTCGGATCGGTCTGAAACTTGGAAGGAGCCTTGCCCCACACTACTCCATCATGTGGGCAAACTGGGGGCTTGCAGCTTCATCATTTGAGGGGGGTGGACATTGCCAGGGGGTGCCATGGTCCTTTGCGCGCGCTAGCACATGCCCACCGTTAGGGATGGGACAGGGTCCTAAATTATGCAAACGAGCTTGGATCGGGCTGAAACTTGGGAGGAGGTTTTCTCCACATTAGTCCATCATGTGAGCAAAGTGGGGGCTTGCAGCTTCATCATTTGAGGGGGGTGGACATTGCCAGGGGGTGCCATGGTCCTTTGCGCGCGCTAGCACATGCCCACCGTTAGTGGTGGGCCAGGGTCCTTAAATATGTAAACGACCTTCGATGGGGCTGAAACTTGGGAGGAGGCTTCCCCCACAATAGTCCATCATGTATCCAAAGTGGTGGCTTGCAGGTCTATCATTTGAGGGGGTGGACATTGCCAGGGGGTGCCATGGTCCCATACGCGCGCTAGCACGTGCCCACCGTTAGGGGTGGGACAGGGTCCTAAAATATGCAAACGAGCTTGGATTGGGCTGAAACTTGGGAGGAGGTTTGCCTTACACTAGTCCATCATGTATCCAAAGTGGGGACTTCCAGGTCTATCATTTGAGGGGGGTGGACATTGCCAGGGGGTCGCATGGTCCTTTGTGCGCACTAGCACATGCCCACCGTTAGGCGTGGGCCATGGTCGTTAAATATGGAAACGAGCTTGGATTGGGCTGAAACTTGGAAGGAGCCTTGCCTTACACTAGTCCATCATGTATCCAAAGTGGGGGCTTGCATGTCTATCATTTGAGGGGGGTGGACATTGCCAGGGGGTGCCATGGTCCCATACGCGCGCTAGCACAACCCCACCCTTAGGGGTGGGCCATGGTCCTTAAATATGCAAACGAGCTTGGATCGGGCTGAAACTTGGAAGGAGCCTTGCCCCACACTAGTCCATCATGTATCCAAAGCGGGGGCTTGCAGGTCTATCATTTTAGGGGGGGGACATTTCCAGGGTGTGCCATGGTCCCTTGCTCTCACTAGCACATGCCTACCGTTAGGGGTGGGCCAGGGTCCTAAAATATGCAAACGAGCTTGAATCGGGCTGAAACTTGGAAGGAGCCTTGCCCCACACTAGTCCATCATGTATCCAAAGCGGGGGCTTGCAGGTCTATCATTTGAGGGGGGGGGCATTGCCAGGGGGTGCCATGGTCCTTTGAGCGCGCTAGCACGTGCCCACCGTTAGTAATGGGCCATGGTCCTTAAATATGCAAACGAGCTTGGATGGGGCAGAAACTTGGAAGGAGATTTTCTCTACACTAGGCCATCATGTATCCAAAGTGGGGACTTGCAGGTCTATCATTTGAGGGGGGGGGCATTGCCATGGGGTGCCATGGTCCCTTTTGCGCGCTAGCACGTGCCCCCCGTTAGGAGTGGGCCAGGGTCCTTAAATATGCAAACAAGCTTGGATTGGGCTAAAACTTGGGACGAGGTTTGCCCCACACTAGTCCATCATGTATGCAAAGTGGGTGCCTGCAGGTCCATCATCTGAGGGGGGTGGACATTGCCATGGGGTGCCATGGTCCTTTGCGCGCGCTAGCACATGCCCACCGTTAGGGGTGGGCCAGGGTCCTAAACTATGCAAACGAGCTTGGATGGGGCTGAAACTTGGAAGGAGGTTTTCTCCACACTCATCCATCATGTGGGCAAAGTGGGGGCTTGCAGGTCTATCATTTGAGGGGGATGGACATTGCCAGGGGTGCCATGGTCCCATGCGCGCGCTAGCACATGCCCACCGTTAGGGATGGGCCAGGGTCCTTAAATATGCAAACGAGCTTGGATTGGGCTAAAACTTGGGACGAGGTTTGCCCCACACTAGTCCATCATGTATGCAAAGTGGGTGCCTGCAGGTCCATCATCTGAGGGGGTGGACATTGCCAGGGGGTCGCATGGTCCTTTGCGCGCGCTAGCACATGCCCACCGTTAGGGGTGGGCCAGGGTCCTAAAATATGCAAACGAGCTTGGATGGGGCTGAAACTTGGAAGGAGGTTTTCTCCACACTCATCCATCATGTGGGCAAAGTGGGGGCTTGCAGGTCTATCATTTGAGGGGGGTGGATATTGCCAGGGGGTGCCATGGTCCCATGCGCGCGCTAGCACATGCCCACCGTTAGGGATGGGCCATGGTCCTAAAATATGCAAACGAGCTTGGATCGGGCTGAAACTTGGAAGGAGCCTTGCCCCACACTAGTCCATCATGTATGCAAAGTGGGTGCCTGCAGGTCCATCATTTGAGGGGGGTGGACATTGCCATGGGGTGCCATGGTCCCATGCGCGCGCTAGCACATGCCCACCGTTAGGGGTGGGCCAGGGTCCTAAACTATGCAAACGAGCTTGGATGGGGCTGAAACTTGGAAGGAGGTTTTCTCCACACTCATTCATCATGTGGGCAAAGTGGGGGCTTGCAGGTCTATCATTTGAGGGGGGTGGAGATTGCCAGGGGGTGCCATGGTCCCATGCGCGCGCTAGCACGTGCCCACCGTTAGGGATGGGCCATGGTCCTAAAATATGCAAACAAGCTTGGATTGGGCTGAAACTTGGGAGGAACAACAACTCCTGATTCCATGCGCAGTGCAACGTACAATGCACGACAATACAACCCCGCAACCAAAAATCACGTACACGGAATCCCTGCTTGCAGGTGCATCCTCTCCATCCGCTTCCGCTCCCTCCCGAGCGCCAACTGCCGGTTGCCCACTAGCAGCAGCTTGCGTGCTGGGCCCCCCGTCCTCACGCCCCGCCGGCACATCCTCACCCCCCCTTCCTCCTGCGCCGGCTGGTCACGCGACTTTCCCAATCGCGCACGAGACTTCCTGTTTTCCACTGTCGCCGCATCATTTGATGGAGGAGGTTCCTCCACGGTGGCACGAAACACACCCGGCTGTGCAGTCCTCTGGTCCCTGCTCAAGCAACAATCCCCGTAAGACAGCCAACCGAGACAACACAACGACAGTGTAAGAAACTCTCAACAGAAGCAGCGGTAAACCTGGACAAGGCCCTGCCAAAAAAAGCAAGCTTGAGGTCCACAGCAGCAGCAATAACTTATGCGCAACTCACCCCGGCAGCAGAAACACCTCGGCCGTGTCGACTTCCGGCTCGTAGTGCGCCGACACCTGGATCCGCCCTTGGTTCCATACACGGTTCGCGTCGGACACAAACTGACGCAGCAGCGGGTTGTAACGTCGCATATACTCTCCAATCAGTTCCACCAGCGCGCTCACCTCCGGATTATTCCCCGCATACCTGCGCCAAGCGCCACACGAACAACGCGTTCACTCTTTGTCATCCAAGAAAATGCGCAAAACCCATGCATCGAGAAGCAAGATTCCAAAAAGAAGAAATGAACCACGCATTATCTAAGCAGATTCGACGTACTCTTGAAGCGGCTGTCGCAGGGACTCCTCCCTCGCCTGGGGCGTCCTCGCCAGCGGGTAGAAATGCTCGTTCAGCTGGCGCCCATTTTTTATGATGGGGACCATCTTCTCGATCGTGTAGCCGTGCAGCTCAAGCACGCTCTCCCCGGCGCCGTTCACGGGGTCGCACACGCGCCCGGACGCGACAACGCGTGCCACCGCAAACACGGTGTTGAGGAAGCGCCCGTGCGTGCGCCACAACCGCTCGTTCACCGGATCGCAGTGAATGCGCCACAGCATCTCCTCCTGCTCGGTCAGCGTGCTCTCGCGCACGACTCGTGCATCGGGCGTCTCCTTGGCAGTCTCCTGCTGCAGCCTGTGGCGCTTCTCGATGATCATCCGCAAGTTTGGCTTCAGCCCCCTGACCTTGCCGTTCGAGCAGCAGACGCCCTGGCGCTCCTCCCTGAACAGCGGCGCGCGGCAGTGCTTGCAAACACTCTTGTATTGGCCTTCCAGCGCATACGGTCGCGGCGCGTCCGCGTCCACAGGCTTCATGCGATGCTCCTTCACCTTGAAGCCCTTGAAATCGCCCGTGTCGAGGCACTTCATGAGCCGCTGAATCTCCGACAACGGCATACCAAACATGTCCGTCTCCTTGGCCTCCTGCAATCATCACGACAAACACAATGTAATGAGCATTGAGTCTGACAAGTCATTGGAATGGTAATCCTCCCACCCACGCATGCATGCCAGCCACCCCCCACACGCACGCATGCATGGCAGCCCCCCCCACACCCACGCATGCATGGCAGCCCCCCCCACTAACCCACGCACGCATACCAGCCCTCCCCGACACCCACGCACGCATGCCAGCGCCCCCATAAACCCACGCATGCATGCCAGCCACCCCCCACATGCACGCATGCATGCCAGCCACCCCACACATCCACGCAGGCATGCCAGCCACCCCACAAACCCACGCATGCATGCCAACCACTCTCACACCCACGCACGCATGGCAGCCCGCCCCGCCCCACATGCATGCATGGCAGCTCCCCCCCACACCCTCGCATGCATGGCAGCCACCCCACGAACCCAGGCACGCATGCCAGCCCTCCCATAAATTCACACACGCATGCCAGCCACCCCCCACATGCACGCATGCATGCCAGCCACGACACCAACCTAGGCACGCATGCCAGCCACCCCCCACACCCACGCATGCATGGCAGCCCCCCCACACACCCACACAAGGATGCCAGCCCCACACCCACACCCACGCACGCATGACAGCACCCCCACGAACCCACGCACGCATACCAGCCCTCCCCGACACCCACGTACGCATGCCAGCCCTGCCATAAATCCACCCA
The DNA here is from genome assembly GCA_009746045.1 of Mesostigma viride. Lineage (NCBI taxonomy): Eukaryota > Viridiplantae > Streptophyta > Mesostigmatophyceae > Mesostigmatales > Mesostigmataceae > Mesostigma > Mesostigma viride. Next base: position 17,567 of record RPFO01000022.1, read on the forward strand.
CGCATGCCAGCCCCCCCCCACATGCACGCATGCCAGCCACCTCACACATCCACGCAGGCATGCCAGCCACCCCACAAACCCACGCATGCATGCCAGCCATTCCCACACCCACGCACGCATGCCAGCCCTCCCATAAATCCACAGCCCCCCCCACATGCATGCATCGCACCTCCCCCCCACACCCTCGCATGCATGGCAGCCACCCCACGAACCCAGGCACGCACCCCACAAACCTGCGTAGCATGCCAGCCACCCCCACAGCCACCCACGCATGGCAGCCACCCCACAAACCTGCGTAGCATGCCAGCCACCCCCCACATGCACGCATGCATGCCAGCCACCCCAACACCCATGCATGCATGCCAGCCACCACCCACACCCACACACGCATGCCAGCCCCCCCCGACACCCACGCACGCATGCCAGCCACCACCCACACCCACACACGTATGCCAGCCCTCCCATAAATCCACGCATGCATGCCAGCCACCCCACAAACCCTACATGCACGCACGCATGCCATCCACCCCCCACATGCACGCACGCATGCCAGCCACCCCACACCCATGCATGCATGCCAGCCACCCCCCACACCCATGCATGCAGAACTGTCCACATGGACGCATGCATGCCAGCTACCCCACAAACCCAGGCACGCATGCCAGCCCTCCCATAAATCCACACACACATGCCAGCCACCCCCCACATGCACGCATGCATGCCAGCCACCCCCCACATCCACGCAGGCATGCCAGCCACCCCCACATCCACGCATGCATGCCAGCCACCCCACAAACCCACTTATGCATGCCAGGCACCACCCACACCCACACACGCATGCCAGCCACCCCACGAACCCAGGCACGCATGCCATCCCTCCCATAAATCCACACACGCATGCCAGCCCCCCCCCACATGGACGCATGCATGCCAAACATGTCCGTCTCCTTGGCCTCCTGCAATAATCACGACAAACACGGTTGACAAATCGAGCCTCATAAAAGAAATAAACCTGACTGCAAGCAAGAAATGCAACCAACAATAAAGCCATACAATGCCCAAGTAAAGCCATACAATGTACAAAGAAACTCAATCCCAAGAAAAAGTTGACACCACATTTCCAAACCCACCCGCTTCTTCTTTGTCCTCGGCGTCTCGGAACCGTCAGGGTTTACATGCAGACGAGACCGAGCCCGTGAAGCAGCCACACTGCCACGGTCTCCATCGACGTCCGTACGAGGATTCAGACCACCCTGCTCCACGCTCATCCCCTGATTCTTCGCTCTTTCCTCGTCCCTCTTCTTCCGCTGCGAACTATCACGTACGTGAGTCTTCTTCAACTCCAGGTGTTCTACAGCTGCGGCTGCCGACGCATCAGCGGCACTTTCGTCCGCGACATCGTTCATGACTGCATCGTCGTTGTTCTGTTCTGCCTTCAGCTCATTGCTCAGGCACATGAACTTTCTCACCTGCAATTCCCCCCAAAAAAGAAGAAAACATACAGGTCCACAGAGCGAAAATTGCAAACAAAGAACAGACATCGTAATAAATAGATTATACACTACTACTGAATGAAAAAAGAGACAACAAATTGTACCAATTTTATACAACCAAACTAAACTCAATCACTATTTCTTCTTAGAGAGTGCAAAACGGTAACCCAGCAGCATGGGCCTTGGCATCACTCCCGCGCCACAAGGGTAGCGAAGAAAATTTTGGCATAGCTCCCGCGCCACAAGGATAGCGCAGAAAATTTTGGCAGAGCTTCCGCGCTACAAGGGCAGTGAAGAAAGTTTTGGCATAGCTTACGCGCCCCAAGGGTGGTGCAGAAAATTTTGGCATAGCTCCCGCGCCACAAGGGTGGTGCAGAAAATTCTTGGCATAGCTTTCGCGCCACAAGGGTGGTGCAGAAAATTTAGGCATAGCTTCCGCGCCACAAGGGCAGTGAAGAAAGTTTTGGCATAGCTCACGCGCCACAAGGGTGGTGCATAGCTCCCACGCCACAAGGGTGGTTCAGAAAACTTTTGGCATAGCTTTCGCGCCACACGGGTGGTGCAGGAAATTTTGGCACCCACGCACCTTGCCAACCCCCACGCCAACCCACGCATGCATGGAAGCCCCCCCCACCCACCCACGCACCACGCACGCATGGCAGCCACCCCACGAACCCAGGCACGCATGCCAGCCCCCCCCTAAACCCACGCATGCGTGGCAGCTCCCCACCACACCCACGAATGCATGCCGTCCCCCCCCAACACCCACGCATGCATGGCAGCCCACCCCGCCCCACATGCCTGCATGGCAGCTTCCCGCCACACCCACGCATGCATGCCAGCACCCCCACGAACCCACGCACGCATGCCAGCTCCCCCCGACAGTGACACACCTTATCGCACCTCATCGCTTACCCGAGTCCCCGCTTGCTAGTTTGCACCCTCAACTAGTTTCTCACGCCTTCTCACTGCCCCTTTCTGCTCGCCCGCCAGCCTACATGTGCTGCATACCCTTGCAAGATCCCCTGCCTCTCGTGCCCTACTACAGTGTCATGGACTTTCAATGCATGGTATATCGCAGTCTGCTCAGCTTGCCCTTTTACCCGATTGCCTGTGCTGACCTCCCCCCCGCACAGAAATGGCGACAGCCGAGGTCGCTATGCCAGTCATGCGCACTACGGCCGCTGCACTTGATGGTTGTCACGGAGAAATCACTTAATACAAAATAAATTCCCATACAATTATGCCCATACAATTGTGAATGTGCAAAGGATTGCCACTCAATGAATATTAACGTAATGAACATAGGCTTAGCCATGATCATCTTTCACGCCATGTCCACACTTTAGCTGCTAAAATACGCGGTGATGCATGCCAGCCAACCCACTCACCAACGTACGCATGCCAGCCACCCCCGACACCCACGCACGCATGGCAGCCACCCCACGAACCCACGCACGCATGCCAGCGCCCCATAAACCCACGCATGCATGGCAGCTCCCCACCACACCCACGAAGGCATGCCAGCCACCCCCACACCCACGCATGCATGCCAGCCCCCCCTCACCAACGCACGCATGCCAGCCCCCCCCTCACCAACGTACGCATGCCAGCCCCCCCCACACCCACGCACGCATGGCAGCGCCCCCCTAATGCATGCAGCAGAGCACCGTCGCTAGCGAGAAACGCAGCCAAGGGTGGGGCCCGTACCCATGTCCCACCCACCTGGGCAGCAGGAAGATCTCCGGCGCACAACTTGTGGCACAGGCGTGCGCGCATGAACCTTGTAAGACATGTTCCTTGCCTCCTGCCTGCCCGCCTGCCCGCCTATCGCGTGCCCGCCCCCCTGCCTGGCTGCGTCCCTCCAGTGCCCTTCCTTTCCATCCATCCACTTATCATGTGACATGCAGGTGGCTGCCTGGCCTGCATGCACCATGGTGCATACCCCATGCCCTGCGGCTAATGGCGAATGGTGTATGGCCTATGGCCTATGGGTATCCCTGCCTTCCCACCCACATTGGCCCTGCTGGCTCTCTTCATGGCAACTGTCTCACGTCCACGTGCCTGTCTACCTGTCTGCCTACCTGCCTGCCCTTCCTGCTTTCCCCACATGCCACGGTTTACACCCATGCCGCATGCTCCACCTCAAAGTAACATAATAAAACCAAATCTTACCAAGGATCTCTTCTCTGGCAGTGAAAGCCGCTCGTCACGTGCAACTTGGTTGACAAGCACGCGCAGGTTGTCCAAACGGTCTGAAACGCATGATGACGTGTCACGACAAAAACCTTGAGCGAGCTGCTCGTAAGCCCCAGGACCATTAAAAATGGCACCGCGCACCTGCGTAGGATTGACAAACAAGAACAGAAAAGAAAAAATGACAAAAATAGTTCAATTACTATTATAATTATTTTAATGCATGCATCGAAAAAGTGGAACTTGGAAAAAAAAAAAAGAAAGAAAGCGCAATAATGACATACCACCGCAACATCCGCCTGAGCCGCTTGTGAAATGAGCTTGTTACAGCGCTTGTCTAGCATCCGCTCGAGTTTCTTCGCCTGGGGTTGAACAGGGAAGAGGTAGGGACATATGCAATAGAATTGAAACCAGACGGACAGTCGTAAAATGTACTTTCCCACAGCAGACCATAAAATGCAGACATTCCAAGAAATATTTTACTTGCCAAAAATCACTTACAGCATCCTCGAAAGAGCGTCCACCACTCTGAAGTTCTGCCAACAGCGAGTCAAAGAGCGCAATCTTCTCATCTTCAGCCATGATCCGACTCCGAGATGAAGTGCTCGCAAAGTTCACGTACTCATCACCAGACTTAAAGCGCCGCAAGCACACCTGCAGTCATACAATAAATCACAGCGAGTCATACTCTTCTCAATACAATATCTGAACACACATAAGAAATGCAACACCAAAAAAAGGCAACCATACAAACCACACATGTAAAAAATAAGGTTTTGAAATGCAGCCCGCCCCCCCAAATCAATCAAGCATACAAACCTGAGGTCCAGGGCGAAGGCCAGCTGCATCATGTCCATCACTCCCAGATACTTCATGTCGCGCCCTTTTATCAACGGACCCTTGCACCTCCACTGCAGCAGCGACCTTGCTGGAATCGCCCAGCACACATTCACGCACATCATCTCTGGCCTGTCCACCCGAGCCCGACTGTCCTTTTCCAACGGGTTCACGCCTTAGTGGAGCACGCTCTGATGCCGGTGCAACACCCAGCGATTCCATTGACCGCGTCGCTGAAGTACCACCAACACTACGTGTCCGCTGATCCACCACGCGTTGAGGAACGTGCCCACAAGGGACCACCGTAGCATCGTTATGCCCAGCGTCCCGGCTCTTTTCTTGCAGACGAAGCTGTGCGTCCAAAGACAATCGGTAAAATCTTTTCTTAGATTCCACCGAGTATCGCTTCAGCGCGTTCAACTGCGCAACAACACCCAAAAGATAATCACACCAAAAAAATGACAAACATTTTTGTCAGGGGAAAATCAACTACAACATACATCCGCCATCAAAAACAAAAACACACAACATAAGACAGAACAACAAACTTACAGCAGTGCGCACATCCTCATCCTCGAATTCATCAGAGTTGTCCTCCAACGCCTGCTCAAGAAATTGTACACGAGCAATGCGCTCCCAAGCATTCGGATGACCAGTCTTTGCAGCGGCAGCATACTCGAAGGGAGACGTGAATCCACTGACATCCACCTGCACACAAGTGATCGCAGCAGAAACACACACAAATACGGCATTCACGGTTAAACGCATCAAAAGGACAACCGCTATTAAATTTAAAAAAATCGCAAATCAATCAAAACAACACTAGTGAAGACATAGAAAATATTTGCCAGCAGAGTCGAGGGGGTCACGTAATTTCGAAAGATGACAACACCACCTACATGACAGAATGTTTTATAAACTCACCACGATCTGGGAAGCACCCGCCGCAGTTGATGACGCACCAACCACAGCCACTGCCTTATCAGCCCGCCTTGTGCTCGCTCCCACGACAGGCGTGCTTGCCGTCGAGGAACGAACGCGCTTCAAACTCATGGATGGCACCAACTCCGTAGGCATCAGACCGACAGTATTGCCCACATGCTCCTGCCATGGCTGCGCACCCACTGCTGTGGCCTGATCACCCACTGCGCCAACCACTTGTGGAAATTCCACTGCAGCCTGGCCAGCCTGCGTATGAGTTGCCGGGTGCCACACCGTTCCCGCCTGCGCTCCCCCTGGACCAGTACCCAATGACCCCGACCTAAGCTCCACACCCGCTGCTTGTGGCCATACCACACCCGCATGCACGTCCGCAACCGGTTGTGCCATCGCTGTTGTTTGCCCCCAGGCCGTGCCGTTGGCCGGTTGCCTCGCTGCATCCACCTGCCCTTGCTGCACGCTCACCGCCTGTGGCCACACCACAATTCCCTGCCCCGCCTGCCCACCCATTACCATTGGCCCCATTGCAGTGGCCTGCCCCAACACCGCGCCACTTGGCACTTGCCACCCCGCTGATGCTGGCCCTTCCTGAACAGCCCTTGGCTGTGGCCACACACCCGTCCCCTGCGCACGCATGACTGGTGGCCAGCTCGCTACTACATGCGCCACAGGCACACCCATGCTTGGCTGCAACATAGACAAGGGCGCAATCGCTGCGTTCCCAACGCGTCCACCTCCACCACTCCCATCGCCTTCCAAGCACCTACGCCCCCAATGCTGCAAAAGGTTTGCAATACGTTGAGCCTGCAGATCCAAAAGGGCACAAAAAAGATGCCAACAGATATGCATTACAATATTAACCACCAATTTTACCATCGCCACAAGGTGTCTGTACATTTGTCATGTTGTAAAGAGCTATCATTGGAATGGTAATCCTCCCACCCACGCATGCATGCCAGCCCTCCCATAAATCCACACGCGCATGCCAGCCCCCCCCACATGCACGCATGCATGCCAGCCACCCCCCTCACCAACGTACGCATGCCAGCCACCCCCCACACACCCACGCATGCATGGCAGCCCCCCCACAAACCCACGCATGCATGCCAGCCCCCCCCCACACGCACGCACGCATGCCAGCCCCCCCCACACCCACGTACGCATGCCAGCCACCCCCAACACCCACGCACGGATGTCAGCCCACCCCACGAACCCAGGCATGCATGCCAGCCACCCCCCTAAACCCACGCACGCATGCCAGCCACCCCCCACACCCACGCACGCATGGCAGACACCCCACGAACCCACGCACGCATGTCAGCCCCCCCCACATGCACGCATGCATGCCAGCCACCCCCCACACCCACGCATGCATGCCAGCCACCCCACGAACCCACGCATGCATGCCAGCCACCCCCACACCCACGCACGCATGCCAGCCCCCCCCACACCCACGCATGCATGCCAGCCACCCCCACACCCACACACGCATGCCAGCCAGCCCCACACCCACACATGCATGTCAGCCCCCCACCCACCCGCGCATGCATGCCAGCCCCCCCCAAACCCACACACGCGTCCCAGCCCCCCCCCACATGTACGCATGCATGGCAGCCCCCCCACAAACCCACTTATGCATGCCAGCCACGCCACGAGCCCACACATGCAAGCCAGCTCCCCCCCACATGCACGCATGGATGCCAGCCACCCCCTACATGCACGTGCATGCCAGCCACCCCACAAACCCACGCACGCATGCCAGCCAGCCCCCACACCCACGCACGCATGCCAGCCAGCCCCACACCCACGCACGCATGTCAGCCCCCACACACACCCACGCATGCATGGCAGACCCCCCCAAAACCCACACACGCGTGCCAGGCCCCCCCCACATGTACGCGTGCATGGCAGGCCCCCCACAAACCCACTTATGCATGCCAGCCACGCCACGAGCCCACGCATGCATACCAGCCACCCCCCACATGCACGTGCATGCCAGCCACCCCCACACCCATGCACGCATGCCAGCCCCCCCACAAACCCACGCATGCATGCCAGCCACCCCCACATGCACGCATGCATGACAGCCCCCCCCCACATGCACGCATGCATGCCAGCCACACCACGAGCCCACACATGCATGCCAGCGCCCCCCCACATGCACGCATGGATGACAGCCACCCCCTACATGCACGTGCATGCCAGCCACCACCCACACCCACGCACGCATGCCAGCCACCCCACGAACCCAGGCATGCATGCCAGCCCTCCCCTAAACCCACACCCACGAATTCATGGCACCCCGCCCCGACCCACATGCATGCATGGCAGCTCCCCTTCACGCCCACGAACGCATGGCAGCCCCCACCACCACGAACACATGCCAGCCCCTCCCACACCCACGCACGGATGCCTGCCCCCCCCCACACCCACGCACGCATGCCAGAAACACAACAACCAAAGAACAATGTCTGTACAGTTAATCTCCTCACACACATCCACTTACGCTGTCCAAATAGTCTTCTGATGCAAACAGTTGATCTTCAAGCTGATACACCTGGCGCAGTCGCCGTGCTTCGAGCATGCCCGCAAGAAACCGCGTGCGAGCGAGGCACTGCGCTGGGTCCCCGTTACACGCCGCGGCCGCTACCAGGAACTCGTTGGCAGTGCCAAATCGTGCAGCCTCCAGCTAAGCAATCAACAAACACGAGAGCAAACACGAAGCAAATAATGACGTGTTAAAAAAAAATAAAAAATTAACGTGTCTTGGTCCCTGGTGCGCGCTAGCACATACCCACCGTTAGGAGAGGGCCAGGGTACTAAATATGCAATTGACCTTGGATTGACCTAAAACTTGGAGGGAGGCTTCCCCCACACTAGCCCATCATGTGGGCAAAGTGGGGGCGTGCAGGTCCATCATTTGGTGGGTTGGCAACTGCCAGGGGGTCGCGTGGTCCCTGGTGCGCGCTAGCACATACCCACCGTTAGGGGAGGGCCAAGGTCCTGAAATATGCAATTGAGCTTGGATTGGCCTAAAACTTGGAGGGAGGCTTCCCCCACACTAGCCCATCATGTGGGCAAAGTGGGGGCGTGCAGGTCCATCATTTGAGGGAGTGGATGCTGCCAGGGGGTGACATGGTCCGTCATGCGCACTAGCACGTGCCTCCTGTTAGGGGTGAGCCATGGTCCTAAAATATGCAAACGGGCTTGGATTGGCCTGAAACTTGGAGGGAGGCTTCCCCCACACTATCCCATCATGTCGGCAAAGTGGGGTCGTGCAGGTCCATCATTTGAGGGAGTGGATGCTGCCAGGGGGTGACATGGTCCCTCATGCGCGCTAGCACGTGCCTCCTGTTAGGGGTGGGCCATGGTCCTAAAATATGCAAACGGGCTTGGATTGGCCTGAAACTTGGAGGGAGGCTTCCCCCACACTAGCCCATCATGTGGGCAAAGTGGGGTCGTGCAGGTCCATCATTTGAGGGAGTGGGTGCTGCCAGGGGTTGACATGGTCCCTCATGCGCGCTAGCACGTGCCCACCGTGAGGGGTGAGCCATGGTCCTAAAATATGCAAACGGGCTTGGATTGGCCTGAAACTTGGAGGGAGGCTTCCCCCACACTACCCCATCGTGTGGGCAAAGTGGGGTCGTGCAGGTCCATCATTTGGTGGGTTGGCAACTGCCAGGGGGTCGCGTGGTGCCTGGTGCGCGCTAGCACATACCCACCGTTAGGGGAGGGCCAGGGTCCTGAAATATGCAATTGAGCTTGGATTGGCCTGAAACTTGGAGGGAGGCTTCCCCCACACTAGCCCATCATGTGGGCAAAGTGGGGGCGTGCAGGTCCATCATTTGAGGGAGTGGATGCTGCCAGGGGGTGACATGGTCCGTCATGTGCACTAGCACGTGCCTCCTGTTAGGGGTGAGCCATGGTCCTAAAATATGCAAACGGGCTTGGATTGGCCTGAAACTTGGAGGGAGGCTTCCCCCACACTATCCCATCATGTCGGCAAAGTGGGGTCGTGCAGGTCCATCATTTGAGGGAGTGGATGCTGCCAGGGGGTGACATGGTCCCTCATGCGTGCTAGCACGTGCCTCCTGTTAGGGGTGGGCCATGCTCCTAAAATATGCAAACGGGCTTGGATTGGCCTGAAACTTGGAGGGAGGCTTCCCCCACACTAGCCCATCATGTGGGCAAAGTGGGGTCGTGCAGGTCCATCATTTGAGGGAGTGGATGCTGCCAGGGGGTGACATGGTCCCTCATGCACGCTAGCACGTGCCCACCGTGAGGGGTGAGCCATGGTCCTAAAATATGCAAACGGGCTTGGATTGGCCTGAAACTTGGAGGGAGGCTTCCCCCACACTAGCCCATCATGTGGGCAAAGTGGGGTCGTGCAGGTCCATCATTTGGTGGGTTGGCAACTGCCAGGGGGTCGCGTGGTGCCTACCCTACACTCCACTCAATTAATAGTACAAAAATCATAGTGGACATCACCACGAAATCCACAGAGCAAAAGACTCACCAGCTGCACCTCCGCATAAGTCTGCCCACCGCTCGGCATGGGAGGCAGGAACGACACGAGATGTAACATCTGCGACCAGAGCAAGAACGGGCCCGGCCCCCCAGCAAAAAATAACCAGCCCAAATAAGTTAACTATTATCTTTCCACAATATAACACACGGCAACCATGCCCAGAACATCACGTTTCCAAAAACATATGCTCATAGCAGAGTAACGCCACAAGGAACTCACCGTCAAATAAACGTTGTCGCAGAAGCCGTCAGGTGGCGACAGCGCCAACCAATTCAGCACATCCCGGACGTAGGCCTGCTGCAACGAGACATCGCCCTGGTAAAGCCGGGCTTGCTCGACGTAATGATACGATTCTGGCCGCGGGTCCACACTGACAACCGTGCTCGCCTACACGTATGAGAAGGCACACGAACACAAATTCACACGTCGTATTCCCAACAACGTCAACGCCATCCTGCAACCCCTACGCGCTAAGCAATATCCTGACTCGCTCAAGTGGTCAATGCAGAATGCAGAAATAAGGAAGCATCGAAACCTTTCCGTGGCCACTCACCTGCCCAACAAAGTATATTGATATCAGGTATAACGTCCACCTCCTCATTCTGAAAGCGGCGTTGGCCATCGATTACCTACGGCTGATGACAATGCTATCACAACAGCACAACTAGTGCGATCTTGTCCCCGAGCTGCAGTAATTCCAATTTCCCGGCGTGAGCAATGTACATGGTTCCCTTACGTCCCTTAACAATGCCGAGCATTCTGACGATGCCAACTATATTGCATCCATCGCCACGCACTCCCAAAACACCGCGCCCCAAATTCGCTGGTTCACAACACTCCAAACTGTCAACTATCCTGTCACTGTCACTTTCACTGTCATACTGCCACGTGTCCCGTACAGTCTCAACTCGTTTCGTAGCTCCACTATATAACGGGGGGCCAGCGGGAGCCCAAAAATTTCGGTTCCGTACGGCCGTTTTTGGGGCTGAGCCCCCTGCTTTTCACAGTTTCTAGCCGTTTTTTGCCACGCTCCCCGTCTGAACACGTTCAGTTGTGTCATCCCGCTAAAATTGGCACGAAAATTGCGTGGGAAGTAGGCCGAACCGAAAATTTAACCGACAAACCGTTCAAAATAGGGTTCGAACTAAATTTTCCGCACACTTCTCGTTCAGTCTGAACAGTCGAAATTTCCCGTTCAGTCTGAACCCTTAGTATTTCTAGTATTTTGTTTGGAGAGAGATCCTTCGTGTATAAACTCTTCCTCCCAGCCGTATATGCCCCCGGCATTTCTTGCGCATTTTGCTGAATTCAGCTTCTGTTCAGAATAGGTAAGACTCGATCTTAGGAGGGTGTGACGGCGTTCAGACTAGCGGTTACGGGCCGTTACTCGCGGCTCCGCAGGATTTCAGGATTTGCCCTCGATCGTGGGGGTGCGATCAGGCCGTACGGTACGGCGCCCGCGGCGATGTCAGGATGTTCGGGTTTCTCCCTTGCGCAACACGATCGTAGTTAAGTAGTTGACAAGTTGGGGGCCCCTGCGGGGCCCAGACTTTTTGGCGCCTGAGCGGGCGATTGGCGCGTACACCCGCGGGATGCGTCCTCGGGAACGCCGGCGCCACGCGGGGTGCGCAGTGCGAAGGGGCAGTGGCCGAGGGCGCCGAGGCGGGGGGGCCAGCGGGAGCCCAAAAATTTCGGTTCCGTACGGCCGTTTTTGGGGCTGAGCCCCCTGCTTTTCACAGTTTCTAGCCGTTTTTTGCCACGCTCCCCGTCTGAACACGTTCAGTTGTGTCATCCCGCTAAAATTGGCACGAAAATTGCGTGGGAAGTAGGCCGAACCGAAAATTTAACCGACAAACCGTTCAAAATAGGGTTCGAACTAAATTTTCCGCACACTTCTCGTTCAGTCTGAACAGTCGAAATTTCCCGTTCAGTCTGAACCCTTAGTATTTCTAGTATTTTGTTTGGAGAGAGATCCTTCGTGTATAAACTCTTCCTCCCAGCCGTATATGCCCCCCGGCATTTCTTGCGCATTTTGCTGAATTCAGCTTCTGTTCAGAATAGGTAAGACTCGATCTTAGGAGGGTGTGACGGCGTTCAGACTAGCGGTTACGGGCCGTTACTCGCGGCTCCGCAGGATTTCAGGATTTGCCCTCGTTCGTGGGGGTGCGATCAGGCCGTACGGTACGGCGCCCGCGGCGATGTCAGGATGTTCGGGTTTCTCCCTTGCGCAACACGATCGTAGTTAAGTAGTTGACAAGTTGGGGGCCCCTGCGGGGCCCAGACTTTTTGGCGCCTGAGCGGGCGATTGGCGCGTACACCCGCGGGATGCGTCCTCGGGAACGCCGGCGCCACGCGGGGTGCGCAGTGCGAAGGGGCAGTGGCCGAGGGCGCCGAGGCGGGGGGGCCAGCGGGAGCCCAAAAATTTCGGTTCCGTACGGCCGTTTTTGGGGCTGAGCCCCCTGCTTTTCACAGTTTCTAGCCGTTTTTTGCCACGCTCCCCGTCTGAACACGTTCAGTTGTGTCATCCCGCTAAAATTGGCACGAAAATTGCGTGGGAAGTAGGCCGAACCGAAAATTTAACCGACAAACCGTTCAAAATAGGGTTCGAACTAAATTTTCCGCACACTTCTCGTTCAGTCTGAACAGTCGAAATTTCCCGTTCAGTCTGAACCCTTAGTATTTCTAGTATTTTGTTTGGAGAGAGATCCTTCGTGTATAAACTCTTCCTCCCAGCCGTATATGCCCCCCGGCATTTCTTGCGCATTTTGCTGAATTCAGCTTCTGTTCAGAATAGGTAAGACTCGATCTTAGGAGGGTGTGACGGCGTTCAGACTAGCGGTTACGGGCCGTTACTCGCGGCTCCGCAGGATTTCAGGATTTGCCCTCGTTCGTGGGGGTGCGATCAGGCCGTACGGTACGGCGCCCGCGGCGATGTCAGGATGTTCGGGTTTCTCCCTTGCGCAACACGATCGTAGTTAAGTAGTTGACAAGTTGGGGGCCCCTTCGGGGCCCGGACTTTTTGGCGCCTGAGCGGGCGATTGGCGCGTACACCCGCGGGGTGCGTCCTCGGGAACGCCGGCGCCACGCGGGGCGCGCAGCGCGAAGGGGCAGTGGCCGAGGGCGCCGAGGCGGGGGGGCCAGCGGGAGCCATAAAATTTCGGCTTGGTACGGCCCGTCCGCAGGATTATATTTTAGAATAGGATTATATTTTAGCCCGACCCTGTGGGCAAGCCACCTCCCCCCAAGCGGAGGAGGCGTTTTGATGAGTAGTGTAGTTAGGCTTTTCTAGATAGAGTTAGGATAGTTCGATCACGCGGCTTCCTCCACCCCATACCGCATCATGGAATTTGTGCTACATGACCCCCCCACGGAGGCATGTTATAATTTAATTTAATTTTATATTTTATATTTTAGGAGTATGCATGGATTCGTTCCAAATATTCTAGGCATTTTTTATGAGTTATGGCTGGGCGTAGTTCGTGGCATGTTTCCCTACCCTTTTGGGAATGCCCTTCGGGCCAGGCCAGGTCAGAATATGCCGCCCTGGCCGGCCAAGCCGCTGGGGGCCTGCCAGACCAAAGTCCCTATATGAGTGTGCTTTGGTCCCAGTGTGGACACTAAACTGTTTTAGGTTAGTTTGTGGACATTACCATGCAAGGTGCAACTGGCTCCTATTGTTAGGCGCGAGTTGGACACGATTTGAGGGCTAAAAGCTAAAATTGTTTGCTGAGACAGCTAGCCCGCAACACACGTAGCATAGGTGTCACACTTCATGTAGTGTTCAAGTTGGGGCATGATGCAGACAATGTTTGTTCTGGGCAACTCTGATTTATTATAATGAGTTGTCTTGAGCACTTCATAATGAGATTAGCACAGCTCATTTTAAGACACACCACCGCATCTTTATCAAACAATCCCATCCAATTCCCAACTTCACCATGGAATGGCCATCAAATGTTAGCATATGCACGATCGCTCATGCCCACTTCAAAATCACCTTAAGAAAGAAAGTTTTGTATTCGCTAACTTCTTTATAACCACCACCAGTATGGAGCAACCACAGGCCCTCACTGTGACCACTGTGACCACCGCAAGGGCACGCCATCACATGCAGCCATAAATGTATCTAACGAAGCAAGGCCAGCTGGTATCCAGGCGGCATGTTGCCACCACACACGTCTCGGTTACGGCGCGGTCACCCCATCTTCATGTCCCTGCAAATATGCACCCCATAACAACGTGTGACAACCCACAAGACCCCACGGTGCCCTTTTGCGCGATCGCAGGGCATGGCAGGGCATGTGCGTGTGTACCACCCCTACCTGCCTGCCCAACGCCCCACTCCCCATGCCCCAAGTCTCATGGCTCGTGCCCCAGGTCCCCTGCCCCGTCCCACCTGCCCACTGTGCCCCTGCTTGTGACTTGCCTCTGACCACATCACGTGCAGGTGGCTGAGGGCCTGCCCCATGCCCCAGTCCCCACGACCTGTGACTCATAGCTTCAGAAAGGCTCCCCCTGCCCCTGCCGCCTGGACCCTGCCCCCCGCCCCTCCCCCTTCCCCCTGTCCCCATGCCCTCCTCCCTGTGGTGCCCCCGCTGGCTGGCTTGCCAATAATCACATCTCGTGCATGTGGCTGCCTCGCTGGCTGGCTGGCTGGCTGGCTAACTGGCTGGCTGGCTGGCTGGCTGGCTGGCTGGCTGGCTGGCTGGCTGGCTGACCCATGCCACATACCCCACGCCCCAAGCCTCGTGCCCCATGTCCCCTGCCAGCCTGCCTGCCTACACATGCAAAGGAAACAAACATGGCCCCGCTGGCACAATGCAAAGCACCCCTGGTTGATCAGGTAGCAAGACCCCACGGTGCCCTTTTGCGCGATCGCAGGGCATGGCAGGGCATGTGCGTGTGTACCACCCCTACCTGCCTGCCCAACGCCCCACTCCCCATGCCCCAAGTCTCATGGCTCGTGCCCCAGGTCCCCTGCCCCCTCCCACCTGCCCACTGTGCCCCTGCTTGTGACTTGCCTCTGACCACATCACGTGCAGGTGGCTGAGGGCCTGCCCCATGCCCCAGTCCCCACGACCTGTGACTCATAGCTTCAGAAAGGCTCCCCCTGCCCCCTGCCGCCTGGACCCTGCCCCCCGCCCCCTCCCCCCTTCCCCCTGTCCCCATGCCCTCATCCCTGTGGTGCCCCCGCTGGCTGGCTTGCCAATAATCACATCTCGTGCATGTGGCTGCCTTGCTGGCTGGCTGGCTGGCTGGCTAGCTGCCTGACCCATGCCACACACCCCACGCCCCAAGCCTCGTGCCCCATTTCCCCAAGTTTCATGGCTCGTGCCCCAGGTCCCCTGCCCCGTCCCACCTGCCCACTGTGCCCTTGCTTGTGTCTTGCCTCTGACCACATCACGTGCAGGTGGCTGAGGGCCTACCCCATGCCCCAGTCCCCATCACCTGTGACTCATAGCTTCAGAAAGGCTCCCCCTGCCCCCTGCCGCCTGGACCCTGCCCCCCGCCCCCTCCCCCCTTCCCCCTGTCCCCATGCCCTCATCCCTGTGGTGCCCCCGCTGGCTGGCTTGCCAATAATCACATCTCGTGCATGTGGCTGCCTTGCTGGCTGGCTGGCTGGCTGGCTGGCTGCCTGACCCATGCCACATACCCCACGCCCCAAGCCTCTACCCCATGTCCCCTGCCAGCCTGCCTGTCTACACGTGCAAAGGAAACAAACATGGCCCCGCTGGCACAATGCAAAGCACACCTGGTTGATCAGGTAGCGGGCACGCCTGCACAATGAGACATCAAAATTACACAGCCAGCAAAGCAAAATTCAGTGTGCAAGCGAATGGGGCCTACGTTTGACAGCAAGTATGATGAATCCATGTAGAAAAATATGGCACAACACATGGTTACCCACCTGCACGTACAGCCCAGTAAAAATTCACGTGCAGCAAACTGTCTACCCATGCGTGAATTTGGCTTCAGCCCAGTAAAAATCTGCACAACACAAATATTGCACAGCCATTAGAGCAAGTCTAACTTTGGATATGCTGGATGGAAGCAATATAGCACAGCATGACACACCCCTAGTTGCTCACCTTCACCCATATAGCCCAGTGAAATTTCACGTGCAAAGCAAGGCAGCTTATCACACGCAAAACCACCATCAACGTCAGGAAGCACAGCAGTCAACGACTCCCAAAATTGGTGCATGAGAAATCATCCATGAGCAATCATGGGCTTTCCCTGCCCAGCCTGTTCCAGAAGAAAGCAACACGGATAACGTGGCAATGACATTCCCAAGGAGAATGAAGAGGACGCACCCCACGGATACGACAATGGAAGACAGACTCTTGGTCCGGTATGTGCACGCTGCGACCAAGAAAATTCGTCTGGAAAAAAGGAAATTGCATAAGATTACGGTAAACGTAAATCACATTAGATAAAAGCAGATACATTGACCACATCTTTGACACAAATCGCCATCGCCAGCGTTCGTCCCGTGCCAAGCCATCCAGCGCTCAATCGCAACTGTCTATGGTGACACCAGACATTCGTTTGCCCCATCCCACGTCTTCCATGAACAGCAAAACTGATTTTACAAGGCGTGAAATACGTAAAACTGAAAAATGACGACACTGAAACAAAACAATCTGATGACGACGTTCAATTTCCAGGTCGCTGGCTATTATACAGCAAATGCCATAGCGACACGGACCTCTCCCACGCAGGTTGCACGGGGTTGACGCCCCGCCAGCTCAGAAAGTTTCGTACGTACTCTTCCAATACAAAATTTTGATGTATAAAAGCCATGAATTCGCATTCCCCATCCCAATTTCACATGCTACGTCGCCCGCCATCGCCAGCCAGCAACAACTATGGTTGCTTCCGCAGCACGTCGCTTCGTTTCATTAAATTTTTTTGCCCCGACCATGCCGCTTTTATTATTCACGTTCACTTTACCCATTGCCACTGCCCAGCCTGGTGCGTTCGACGCGACGCTCGCCCCGCCCTGCATGCGAACTAAAATTTGGTACGGTTCGACCGGTCCAACTTTCCCCGTTCAACCTGAACACTTCAAGTAAGTATTTTTGTCAGGGTCATAGGCTGGGGGGGCCAGCGGGAGCCCAAAAATTTCGGTTCCGTACGGCCGTTTTGGGGGCTGAGCCCCCTGCTTTTCACAGTTTCGAGCCGTTTTTTGCAACGCTCCCCGTCTGAACACGTTCAGTTCAGTCATCTCGCCAAAATTGGCACGAAAATTGCGTGGGAAGTAGGCCGAACCGAAAATTTAACCGAAAAACCGTTCAGAATAGGGTTCGAACTAAATTTTCTGCATATTTCCCGTTCAGTCTGAACACTCGAAATTTCCCGTTCAGTCTGAACCCTTAGTATTTCTAGTATTTTGTTTGGAGAGAGATCCTTCGTGTATAAACTCTTCCTCCCAGCCGTATATGCCCCCCGGCATTTCTCGCGCACTTTGCTGAATTCAGCTTCTGTTCAGAATAGGTAAGACTCGATCTTAGGAGGGTGTGACGGCGTTCAGACTAGCGGTTACGGGCCGTAACTCGCGGCTCCGCAGGATTTCAGGGATGGCCCTCGGGCGTGGGGGTGCGATCATGCCGTACGGTACGGCGCCCGCGGCGATGTCAGGATGTTCGGGTTTCTCCCTTGCGCAACACGATCGTAATATAGTAGTTGACAAGTTGGGGGCCCCTGCGGGGCCCAGACTTTTTGGCGCCTGAGCGGGCGATTGGCGCGTACACCCGCGGGATGCGTCCTCGGGAACGCCGGCGCCACGCGGGGTGCGCAGTGCGAAGGGGCAGTGGCCGAGGGCGCCGAGGCGGGGGGGCCAGCGGGAGCCCAAAAATTTCGGTTCCGTACGGCCGTTTTTGGGGCTGAGCCCCCTGCTTTTCACAGTTTCTAGCCGTTTTTTGCCACGCTCCCCGTCTGAACACGTTCAGTTGTGTCATCCCGCTAAAATTGGCACGAAAATTGCGTGGGAAGTAGGCCGAACCGAAAATTTAACCGACAAACCGTTCAAAATAGGGTTCGAACTAAATTTTCCGCACACTTCTCGTTCAGTCTGAACAGTCGAAATTTCCCGTTCAGTCTGAACCCTTAGTATTTCTAGTATTTTGTTTGGAGAGAGATCCTTCGTGTATAAACTCTTCCTCCCAGCCGTATATGCCCCCCGGCATTTCTTGCGCATTTTGCTGAATTCAGCTTCTGTTCAGAATAGGTAAGACTCGATCTTAGGAGGGTGTGACGGCGTTCAGACTAGCGGTTACGGGCCGTTACTCGCGGCTCCGCAGGATTTCAGGATTTGCCCTCGTTCGTGGGGGTGCGATCAGGCCGTACGGTACGGCGCCCGCGGCGATGTCAGGATGTTCGGGTTTCTCCCTTGCGCAACACGATCGTAGTTAAGTAGTTGACAAGTTGGGGGCCCCTGCGGGGCCCAGACTTTTTGGCGCCTGAGCGGGCGATTGGCGCGTACACCCGCGGGATGCGTCCTCGGGAACGCCGGCGCCACGCGGGGTGCGCAGTGCGAAGGGGCAGTGGCCGAGGGCGCCGAGGCGGGGGGGCCAGCGGGAGCCCAAAAATTTCGGTTCCGTACGGCCGTTTTTGGGGCTGAGCCCCCTGCTTTTCACAGTTTCTAGCCGTTTTTTGCCACGCTCCCCGTCTGAACACGTTCAGTTGTGTCATCCCGCTAAAATTGGCACGAAAATTGCGTGGGAAGTAGGCCGAACCGAAAATTTAACCGACAAACCGTTCAAAATAGGGTTCGAACTAAATTTTCCGCACACTTCTCGTTCAGTCTGAACAGTCGAAATTTCCCGTTCAGTCTGAACCCTTAGTATTTCTAGTATTTTGTTTGGAGAGAGATCCTTCGTGTATAAACTCTTCCTCCCAGCCGTATATGCCCCCCGGCATTTCTTGCGCATTTTGCTGAATTCAGCTTCTGTTCAGAATAGGTAAGACTCGATCTTAGGAGGGTGTGACGGCGTTCAGACTAGCGGTTACGGGCCGTTACTCGCGGCTCCGCAGGATTTCAGGATTTGCCCTCGTTCGTGGGGGTGCGATCAGGCCGTACGGTACGGCGCCCGCGGCGATGTCAGGATGTTCGGGTTTCTCCCTTGCGCAACACGATCGTAGTTAAGTAGTTGACAAGTTGGGGGCCCCTGCGGGGCCCAGACTTTTTGGCGCCTGAGCGGGCGATTGGCGCGTACACCCGCGGGATGCGTCCTCGGGAACGCCGGCGCCACGCGGGGTGCGCAGTGCGAAGGGGCAGTGGCCGAGGGCGCCGAGGCGGGGGGGCCAGCGGGAGCCCAAAAATTTCGGTTCCGTACGGCCGTTTTTGGGGCTGAGCCCCCTGCTTTTCACAGTTTCTAGCCGTTTTTTGCCACGCTCCCCGTCTGAACACGTTCAGTTGTGTCATCCCGCTAAAATTGGCACGAAAATTGCGTGGGAAGTAGGCCGAACCGAAAATTTAACCGACAAACCGTTCAAAATAGGGTTCGAACTAAATTTTCCGCACACTTCTCGTTCAGTCTGAACAGTCGAAATTTCCCGTTCAGTCTGAACCCTTAGTATTTCTAGTATTTTGTTTGGAGAGAGATCCTTCGTGTATAAACTCTTCCTCCCAGCCGTATATGCCCCCCGGCATTTCTTGCGCATTTTGCTGAATTCAGCTTCTGTTCAGAATAGGTAAGACTCGATCTTAGGAGGGTGTGACGGCGTTCAGACTAGCGGTTACGGGCCGTTACTCGCGGCTCCGCAGGATTTCAGGATTTGCCCTCGTTCGTGGGGGTGCGATCAGGCCGTACGGTACGGCGCCCGCGGCGATGTCAGGATGTTCGGGTTTCTCCCTTGCGCAACACGATCGTAGTTAAGTAGTTGACAAGTTGGGGGCCCCTGCGGGGCCCAGACTTTTTGGCGCCTGAGCGGGCGATTGGCGCGTACACCCGCGGGATGCGTCCTCGGGAACGCCGGCGCCACGCGGGGTGCGCAGTGCGAAGGGGCAGTGGCCGAGGGCGCCGAGGCGGGGGGGCCAGCGGGAGCCCAAAAATTTCGGTTCCGTACGGCCGTTTTTGGGGCTGAGCCCCCTGCTTTTCACAGTTTCTAGCCGTTTTTTGCCACGCTCCCCGTCTGAACACGTTCAGTTGTGTCATCCCGCTAAAATTGGCACGAAAATTGCGTGGGAAGTAGGCCGAACCGAAAATTTAACCGACAAACCGTTCAAAATAGGGTTCGAACTAAATTTTCCGCACACTTCTCGTTCAGTCTGAACAGTCGAAATTTCCCGTTCAGTCTGAACCCTTAGTATTTCTAGTATTTTGTTTGGAGAGAGATCCTTCGTGTATAAACTCTTCCTCCCAGCCGTATATGCCCCCCGGCATTTCTTGCGCATTTTGCTGAATTCAGCTTCTGTTCAGAATAGGTAAGACTCGATCTTAGGAGGGTGTGACGGCGTTCAGACTAGCGGTTACGGGCCGTTACTCGCGGCTCCGCAGGATTTCAGGATTTGCCCTCGTTCGTGGGGGTGCGATCAGGCCGTACGGTACGGCGCCCGCGGCGATGTCAGGATGTTCGGGTTTCTCCCTTGCGCAACACGATCGTAGTTAAGTAGTTGACAAGTTGGGGGCCCCTGCGGGGCCCAGACTTTTTGGCGCCTGAGCGGGCGATTGGCGCGTACACCCGCGGGATGCGTCCTCGGGAACGCCGGCGCCACGCGGGGTGCGCAGTGCGAAGGGGCAGTGGCCGAGGGCGCCGAGGCGGGGGGGCCAGCGGGAGCCCAAAAATTTCGGTTCCGTACGGCCGTTTTTGGGGCTGAGCCCCCTGCTTTTCACAGTTTCTAGCCGTTTTTTGCCACGCTCCCCGTCTGAACACGTTCAGTTGTGTCATCCCGCTAAAATTGGCACGAAAATTGCGTGGGAAGTAGGCCGAACCGAAAATTTAACCGACAAACCGTTCAAAATAGGGTTCGAACTAAATTTTCCGCACACTTCTCGTTCAGTCTGAACAGTCGAAATTTCCCGTTCAGTCTGAACCCTTAGTATTTCTAGTATTTTGTTTGGAGAGAG
The DNA here is from genome assembly GCA_009746045.1 of Mesostigma viride. NCBI lineage: Eukaryota > Viridiplantae > Streptophyta > Mesostigmatophyceae > Mesostigmatales > Mesostigmataceae > Mesostigma > Mesostigma viride. The sequence goes on from RPFO01000022.1 coordinate 38,632, forward strand.
ATCCTTCGTGTATAAACTCTTCCTCCCAGCCGTATATGCCCCCCGGCATTTCTTGCGCATTTTGCTGAATTCAGCTTCTGTTCAGAATAGGTAAGACTCGATCTTAGGAGGGTGTGACGGCGTTCAGACTAGCGGTTACGGGCCGTTACTCGCGGCTCCGCAGGATTTCAGGATTTGCCCTCGTTCGTGGGGGTGCGATCAGGCCGTACGGTACGGCGCCCGCGGCGATGTCAGGATGTTCGGGTTTCTCCCTTGCGCAACACGATCGTAGTTAAGTAGTTGACAAGTTGGGGGCCCCTGCGGGGCCCAGACTTTTTGGCGCCTGAGCGGGCGATTGGCGCGTACACCCGCGGGATGCGTCCTCGGGAACGCCGGCGCCACGCGGGGTGCGCAGTGCGAAGGGGCAGTGGCCGAGGGCGCCGAGGCGGGGGGGCCAGCGGGAGCCCAAAAATTTCGGTTCCGTACGGCCGTTTTTGGGGCTGAGCCCCCTGCTTTTCACAGTTTCTAGCCGTTTTTTGCCACGCTCCCCGTCTGAACACGTTCAGTTGTGTCATCCCGCTAAAATTGGCACGAAAATTGCGTGGGAAGTAGGCCGAACCGAAAATTTAACCGACAAACCGTTCAAAATAGGGTTCGAACTAAATTTTCCGCACACTTCTCGTTCAGTCTGAACAGTCGAAATTTCCCGTTCAGTCTGAACCCTTAGTATTTCTAGTATTTTGTTTGGAGAGAGATCCTTCGTGTATAAACTCTTCCTCCCAGCCGTATATGCCCCCCGGCATTTCTTGCGCATTTTGCTGAATTCAGCTTCTGTTCAGAATAGGTAAGACTCGATCTTAGGAGGGTGTGACGGCGTTCAGACTAGCGGTTACGGGCCGTTACTCGCGGCTCCGCAGGATTTCAGGATTTGCCCTCGTTCGTGGGGGTGCGATCAGGCCGTACGGTACGGCGCCCGCGGCGATGTCAGGATGTTCGGGTTTCTCCCTTGCGCAACACGATCGTAGTTAAGTAGTTGACAAGTTGGGGGCCCCTGCGGGGCCCAGACTTTTTGGCGCCTGAGCGGGCGATTGGCGCGTACACCCGCGGGATGCGTCCTCGGGAACGCCGGCGCCACGCGGGGTGCGCAGTGCGAAGGGGCAGTGGCCGAGGGCGCCGAGGCGGGGGGGCCAGCGGGAGCCCAAAAATTTCGGTTCCGTACGGCCGTTTTTGGGGCTGAGCCCCCTGCTTTTCACAGTTTCTAGCCGTTTTTTGCCACGCTCCCCGTCTGAACACGTTCAGTTGTGTCATCCCGCTAAAATTGGCACGAAAATTGCGTGGGAAGTAGGCCGAACCGAAAATTTAACCGACAAACCGTTCAAAATAGGGTTCGAACTAAATTTTCCGCACACTTCTCGTTCAGTCTGAACAGTCGAAATTTCCCGTTCAGTCTGAACCCTTAGTATTTCTAGTATTTTGTTTGGAGAGAGATCCTTCGTGTATAAACTCTTCCTCCCAGCCGTATATGCCCCCCGGCATTTCTTGCGCATTTTGCTGAATTCAGCTTCTGTTCAGAATAGGTAAGACTCGATCTTAGGAGGGTGTGACGGCGTTCAGACTAGCGGTTACGGGCCGTTACTCGCGGCTCCGCAGGATTTCAGGATTTGCCCTCGTTCGTGGGGGTGCGATCAGGCCGTACGGTACGGCGCCCGCGGCGATGTCAGGATGTTCGGGTTTCTCCCTTGCGCAACACGATCGTAGTTAAGTAGTTGACAAGTTGGGGGCCCCTGCGGGGCCCAGACTTTTTGGCGCCTGAGCGGGCGATTGGCGCGTACACCCGCGGGATGCGTCCTCGGGAACGCCGGCGCCACGCGGGGTGCGCAGTGCGAAGGGGCAGTGGCCGAGGGCGCCGAGGCGGGGGGGCCAGCGGGAGCCCAAAAATTTCGGTTCCGTACGGCCGTTTTTGGGGCTGAGCCCCCTGCTTTTCACAGTTTCTAGCCGTTTTTTGCCACGCTCCCCGTCTGAACACGTTCAGTTGTGTCATCCCGCTAAAATTGGCACGAAAATTGCGTGGGAAGTAGGCCGAACCGAAAATTTAACCGACAAACCGTTCAAAATAGGGTTCGAACTAAATTTTCCGCACACTTCTCGTTCAGTCTGAACAGTCGAAATTTCCCGTTCAGTCTGAACCCTTAGTATTTCTAGTATTTTGTTTGGAGAGAGATCCTTCGTGTATAAACTCTTCCTCCCAGCCGTATATGCCCCCCGGCATTTCTTGCGCATTTTGCTGAATTCAGCTTCTGTTCAGAATAGGTAAGACTCGATCTTAGGAGGGTGTGACGGCGTTCAGACTAGCGGTTACGGGCCGTTACTCGCGGCTCCGCAGGATTTCAGGATTTGCCCTCGTTCGTGGGGGTGCGATCAGGCCGTACGGTACGGCGCCCGCGGCGATGTCAGGATGTTCGGGTTTCTCCCTTGCGCAACACGATCGTAGTTAAGTAGTTGACAAGTTGGGGGCCCCTGCGGGGCCCAGACTTTTTGGCGCCTGAGCGGGCGATTGGCGCGTACACCCGCGGGATGCGTCCTCGGGAACGCCGGCGCCACGCGGGGTGCGCAGTGCGAAGGGGCAGTGGCCGAGGGCGCCGAGGCGGGGGGGCCAGCGGGAGCCCAAAAATTTCGGTTCCGTACGGCCGTTTTTGGGGCTGAGCCCCCTGCTTTTCACAGTTTCTAGCCGTTTTTTGCCACGCTCCCCGTCTGAACACGTTCAGTTGTGTCATCCCGCTAAAATTGGCACGAAAATTGCGTGGGAAGTAGGCCGAACCGAAAATTTAACCGACAAACCGTTCAAAATAGGGTTCGAACTAAATTTTCCGCACACTTCTCGTTCAGTCTGAACAGTCGAAATTTCCCGTTCAGTCTGAACCCTTAGTATTTCTAGTATTTTGTTTGGAGAGAGATCCTTCGTGTATAAACTCTTCCTCCCAGCCGTATATGCCCCCCGGCATTTCTTGCGCATTTTGCTGAATTCAGCTTCTGTTCAGAATAGGTAAGACTCGATCTTAGGAGGGTGTGACGGCGTTCAGACTAGCGGTTACGGGCCGTTACTCGCGGCTCCGCAGGATTTCAGGATTTGCCCTCGTTCGTGGGGGTGCGATCAGGCCGTACGGTACGGCGCCCGCGGCGATGTCAGGATGTTCGGGTTTCTCCCTTGCGCAACACGATCGTAGTTAAGTAGTTGACAAGTTGGGGGCCCCTGCGGGGCCCAGACTTTTTGGCGCCTGAGCGGGCGATTGGCGCGTACACCCGCGGGATGCGTCCTCGGGAACGCCGGCGCCACGCGGGGTGCGCAGTGCGAAGGGGCAGTGGCCGAGGGCGCCGAGGCGGGGGGGCCAGCGGGAGCCCAAAAATTTCGGTTCCGTACGGCCGTTTTTGGGGCTGAGCCCCCTGCTTTTCACAGTTTCTAGCCGTTTTTTGCCACGCTCCCCGTCTGAACACGTTCAGTTGTGTCATCCCGCTAAAATTGGCACGAAAATTGCGTGGGAAGTAGGCCGAACCGAAAATTTAACCGACAAACCGTTCAAAATAGGGTTCGAACTAAATTTTCCGCACACTTCTCGTTCAGTCTGAACAGTCGAAATTTCCCGTTCAGTCTGAACCCTTAGTATTTCTAGTATTTTGTTTGGAGAGAGATCCTTCGTGTATAAACTCTTCCTCCCAGCCGTATATGCCCCCCGGCATTTCTTGCGCATTTTGCTGAATTCAGCTTCTGTTCAGAATAGGTAAGACTCGATCTTAGGAGGGTGTGACGGCGTTCAGACTAGCGGTTACGGGCCGTTACTCGCGGCTCCGCAGGATTTCAGGATTTGCCCTCGTTCGTGGGGGTGCGATCAGGCCGTACGGTACGGCGCCCGCGGCGATGTCAGGATGTTCGGGTTTCTCCCTTGCGCAACACGATCGTAGTTAAGTAGTTGACAAGTTGGGGGCCCCTGCGGGGCCCAGACTTTTTGGCGCCTGAGCGGGCGATTGGCGCGTACACCCGCGGGATGCGTCCTCGGGAACGCCGGCGCCACGCGGGGTGCGCAGTGCGAAGGGGCAGTGGCCGAGGGCGCCGAGGCGGGGGGGCCAGCGGGAGCCCAAAAATTTCGGTTCCGTACGGCCGTTTTTGGGGCTGAGCCCCCTGCTTTTCACAGTTTCTAGCCGTTTTTTGCCACGCTCCCCGTCTGAACACGTTCAGTTGTGTCATCCCGCTAAAATTGGCACGAAAATTGCGTGGGAAGTAGGCCGAACCGAAAATTTAACCGACAAACCGTTCAAAATAGGGTTCGAACTAAATTTTCCGCACACTTCTCGTTCAGTCTGAACAGTCGAAATTTCCCGTTCAGTCTGAACCCTTAGTATTTCTAGTATTTTGTTTGGAGAGAGATCCTTCGTGTATAAACTCTTCCTCCCAGCCGTATATGCCCCCCGGCATTTCTTGCGCATTTTGCTGAATTCAGCTTCTGTTCAGAATAGGTAAGACTCGATCTTAGGAGGGTGTGACGGCGTTCAGACTAGCGGTTACGGGCCGTTACTCGCGGCTCCGCAGGATTTCAGGATTTGCCCTCGTTCGTGGGGGTGCGATCAGGCCGTACGGTACGGCGCCCGCGGCGATGTCAGGATGTTCGGGTTTCTCCCTTGCGCAACACGATCGTAGTTAAGTAGTTGACAAGTTGGGGGCCCCTGCGGGGCCCAGACTTTTTGGCGCCTGAGCGGGCGATTGGCGCGTACACCCGCGGGATGCGTCCTCGGGAACGCCGGCGCCACGCGGGGTGCGCAGTGCGAAGGGGCAGTGGCCGAGGGCGCCGAGGCGGGGGGGCCAGCGGGAGCCCAAAAATTTCGGTTCCGTACGGCCGTTTTTGGGGCTGAGCCCCCTGCTTTTCACAGTTTCTAGCCGTTTTTTGCCACGCTCCCCGTCTGAACACGTTCAGTTGTGTCATCCCGCTAAAATTGGCACGAAAATTGCGTGGGAAGTAGGCCGAACCGAAAATTTAACCGACAAACCGTTCAAAATAGGGTTCGAACTAAATTTTCCGCACACTTCTCGTTCAGTCTGAACAGTCGAAATTTCCCGTTCAGTCTGAACCCTTAGTATTTCTAGTATTTTGTTTGGAGAGAGATCCTTCGTGTATAAACTCTTCCTCCCAGCCGTATATGCCCCCCGGCATTTCTTGCGCATTTTGCTGAATTCAGCTTCTGTTCAGAATAGGTAAGACTCGATCTTAGGAGGGTGTGACGGCGTTCAGACTAGCGGTTACGGGCCGTTACTCGCGGCTCCGCAGGATTTCAGGATTTGCCCTCGTTCGTGGGGGTGCGATCAGGCCGTACGGTACGGCGCCCGCGGCGATGTCAGGATGTTCGGGTTTCTCCCTTGCGCAACACGATCGTAGTTAAGTAGTTGACAAGTTGGGGGCCCCTGCGGGGCCCAGACTTTTTGGCGCCTGAGCGGGCGATTGGCGCGTACACCCGCGGGATGCGTCCTCGGGAACGCCGGCGCCACGCGGGGTGCGCAGTGCGAAGGGGCAGTGGCCGAGGGCGCCGAGGCGGGGGGGCCAGCGGGAGCCCAAAAATTTCGGTTCCGTACGGCCGTTTTTGGGGCTGAGCCCCCTGCTTTTCACAGTTTCTAGCCGTTTTTTGCCACGCTCCCCGTCTGAACACGTTCAGTTGTGTCATCCCGCTAAAATTGGCACGAAAATTGCGTGGGAAGTAGGCCGAACCGAAAATTTAACCGACAAACCGTTCAAAATAGGGTTCGAACTAAATTTTCCGCACACTTCTCGTTCAGTCTGAACAGTCGAAATTTCCCGTTCAGTCTGAACCCTTAGTATTTCTAGTATTTTGTTTGGAGAGAGATCCTTCGTGTATAAACTCTTCCTCCCAGCCGTATATGCCCCCCGGCATTTCTTGCGCATTTTGCTGAATTCAGCTTCTGTTCAGAATAGGTAAGACTCGATCTTAGGAGGGTGTGACGGCGTTCAGACTAGCGGTTACGGGCCGTTACTCGCGGCTCCGCAGGATTTCAGGATTTGCCCTCGTTCGTGGGGGTGCGATCAGGCCGTACGGTACGGCGCCCGCGGCGATGTCAGGATGTTCGGGTTTCTCCCTTGCGCAACACGATCGTAGTTAAGTAGTTGACAAGTTGGGGGCCCCTGCGGGGCCCAGACTTTTTGGCGCCTGAGCGGGCGATTGGCGCGTACACCCGCGGGATGCGTCCTCGGGAACGCCGGCGCCACGCGGGGTGCGCAGTGCGAAGGGGCAGTGGCCGAGGGCGCCGAGGCGGGGGGGCCAGCGGGAGCCCAAAAATTTCGGTTCCGTACGGCCGTTTTTGGGGCTGAGCCCCCTGCTTTTCACAGTTTCTAGCCGTTTTTTGCCACGCTCCCCGTCTGAACACGTTCAGTTGTGTCATCCCGCTAAAATTGGCACGAAAATTGCGTGGGAAGTAGGCCGAACCGAAAATTTAACCGACAAACCGTTCAAAATAGGGTTCGAACTAAATTTTCCGCACACTTCTCGTTCAGTCTGAACAGTCGAAATTTCCCGTTCAGTCTGAACCCTTAGTATTTCTAGTATTTTGTTTGGAGAGAGATCCTTCGTGTATAAACTCTTCCTCCCAGCCGTATATGCCCCCGGCATTTCTTGCGCATTTTGCTGAATTCAGCTTCTGTTCAGAATAGGTAAGACTCGATCTTAGGAGGGTGTGACGGCGTTCAGACTAGCGGTTACGGGCCGTTACTCGCGGCTCCGCAGGATTTCAGGATTTGCCCTCGTTCGTGGGGGTGCGATCAGGCCGTACGGTACGGCGCCCGCGGCGATGTCAGGATGTTCGGGTTTCTCCCTTGCGCAACACGATCGTAGTTAAGTAGTTGACAAGTTGGGGGCCCCTTCGGGGCCCAGACTTTTTGGCGCCTGAGCGGGCGATTGGCGCGTACACCCGCGGGGTGCGTCCTCGGGAACGCCGGCGCCACGCGGGGTGCGCAGTGCGAAGGGGCAGTGGCCGAGGGCGCCGAGGCGGGGGGGCCAGCGGGAGCCCAAAAATTTCGGTTCGTACGGCCGTTTTTTAGGCGGAGCCCCTGCTTTTCACAGTTTCGAGCCGTTTTTTTCCCACGCTCCCGTCTGAACACGTTCAGGTCAGTAATCTCGCTAAAATTGGCACGAAATGCGTGGGAAGTAGGCCGAACCGAAAATTGAACCAAAAACCCGTTCAGAAAAGTGTTCGAACTCAATTTTCGTTCAGTCTGAACACTCAAAATTTCCCGTTCAGTCTGAACCTTAGTAAATGTAGTAGGATGTTTGGAGAGAGATCCTTCCCGTAGTAACAAGTTAATCAGCCGTATATGCCCCCGGCATTTCTCGCGCATTTTGCTGAATTCAGTTTCTGTTCAGAACACATCAGACTCGATCTTACGAGGGTGTGACGGCGTTCAGGCCGGCGGTTACGGGACGTAACTCGCGGCTCCGCAGGATTTCAGGATGGCCCTCGATCGTGGGGGTGCGATCAGGCCGTACGGTACGGCGCCCGCGGCGGTGTCAGGATGTTCGGGGTTCTCCCTTGCGCAACACGATCGTAGTTAAGTAGTTGACAAGTTGGGGGCCCCTTCGGGGCCCAGACTTTTTGGCGCCTGAGCGGGCGATTGGCGCGTACACCCGCGGGTGCGTCCTCGGGAACGCCGGCGCCACGCGGGGCGCGCAGTGCGAAGGGGCAGTGGCCGAGGGCGCCGAGGCGGGGGGGCCAGCGGGAGCCCAAAAATTTCGGTTTCGTACGGCCGTTTTTTAAGCGGAGCCCCCTGCTTTCACAGTTTCGAGCCGTTTTTTTTCCATGCTCCCCGTCTGAACACGTTCAGGTCAGTCATCTCGCAAAAATTGGCACTGAAATTGCGTGGGAAGTAGGCCGAACCGAAAATCTAACCCGCAAACCGTTCAAACTAGGGTTCGAACTAAATTTTCTGCACATTTCCCGTTCATTCTTAACAGTCGACATTTCCCGTTCAGTCTGAACACTTAGTAAATGTAGTAGGATGTTTGGAGAGAGATCCTTCCCGTAGTAACAAGTTAATCAGCCGTATATGCCCCACGGCATTTCTCGCGCATTTTGCTGAATTCAGTTTCTGTTCAGAACACATCAGACTCGATCTTACGAGGGTGTGACGGCGTTCAGGCCGGCGGTTACGGGACGTAACTCGCGGCTCCGCAGGATTTCAGGGATGGCCTTCGATCGTGGGGGTGCGATCAGGCCGTACGGTACGGCGCCCGCGGCGGTGTCAGGATGTTCGGGGTTCTCCCCTGCGCAACACGATCGTAGTTAAGTAGTTGACAAGAAAAAAGTGGGGGAGGGGGGGCTATCGCCCCCCCTCCCCGACTTGAGAGGACGTGACTCGCCGCTAGCGGCCCAGAGGCCGATAGTCGACCTTCTGGGCGCCAACCGCACCGGCCCGCGCGACGCGCCAAGACCCTTCCACGGAGGACGCGCGAGCGGACGATTCCGACCGGGACGAACCGCCGCCGTGCGCCACGCGCAACGGACCCTTCCCCGTGAACACCGTGGAAGCTCTCCGAGCGTGAGATACTTGGAAATTTCGTCACGTTCGTATCGAAAATGAAATTTCTGACAAATTTGTCAGCTCGGACAGAACCACAATGAATTTCCAGGTAAATAGGTGTACGTTTATTCCAAACAACCACAATGAATTTCAGCATACCATTCGATACAACAATGATATTTCGGCGTCGGATACTTGGAAATTTCGTTACGTTCGTATCGCCGGCCAGTGAAATTCTGACAAATTTTATCCTGAACTATTTCGCATCATAACATGACTCCGTTGGGAGATCATCATGTAGCACTGGCTAACATATTCCCTTGCTGGATGGATGGAGGTAGGTGAAGAATTAAACCTTTTTGAATGACCTTATTTGTCTAATTGTAATTGCCTAGCACAGTCTACCTAGAGGAGGGCCCTGATTGGCACAATTGTGGCCATGTACGTAATTATGCTACATGTCGTACATGATCTCCCAACTAGTCATGTTATAATTTAATTTCATTTTAATGCTAGCATGTCTTGTTGCATGCCCTCAAAGCTAAAATTGTTTATCACATGCAGAGAGAGCCCGCACAATGAATTTCAGCGTACCATTCATTAATTAATTATACCATGCGATATACTTTACAGATATTTCGCTGTCAAATGCTTCGAAATTTGGGTACTGCTTTTTGCAAGCCAGCCATAAGGACCAAACACTCCCATGCAAACTCCCATTTTCATCATTAATTAATATTCATTGAGTGGCAATCCTTTCATTCCTTTGTTCACACATGCACCATCCGTCATTCCCATTATTAAATTGAAAAAATTAAAACATAGCATGACTCCGTGGTGCCCACTATGACTTCATGGGGGGGGCTGGCATGCTTGCGTGGGTGTGGGGGGGCCTCGCATGCGTGCGTGGGTGTGGGGGGGGCTCGCATGCGTGCGTGGGTGTGGGGGGGGAGTGGCATGCATGCGTGGGTGTGGTGGGGGGCTGCCATGCATGCGTGGGGTTAGGGGGGGCTGGCACGCGTGTGTGGGTTCGTGGGGTGGCTGCCATGCGTGCGTGGGTGTGTGGGGTGGCTGGCATGCGTACGTGGGTGTGGGGGGTGGCTGGCATGCATAAGTGGGTTTGTGATGGGCTGGCATGCGTGCGTGGGTTGGTGGGGTGGCTGGCATGCATGCGTGCATGTGGGGGGTCGCTGGCATGCATGCGTGGGTTTGTGGGGTAGCTGGCATGCAGGCGTGGGTGTGGGAGGGGCTGGCATGCATGCGTGGGTGTGGGGGATGGCTGGCATGCATGCCTGCATGTGGGGTGGGGCTGGCATGCGTGCGTGGGTGTGTGGGGGGGCTCGCATGCGTGCGTGGGTGTGTGGGGGGGCTCGCATGCGTGCGTGGGTGTGGGGGGGAGTGGCATGCATGCGTGGGTGTGGTGGGGGGCTGCCATGCATGCGTGGGGTTAGGGGGGGCTGGCACGCGTGTGTGGGTTGGTGGGGTGGCTGCCATGCGTGCGTGGGTGTGTGGGGTGGCTGGCATGCGTACGTGGGTGTGGGGGGTGGCTGGCATGCATAAGTGGGTTTGTGATGGGCTGGCATGCGTGCGTGGGTTGGTGGGGTGGCTGGCATGCATGCGTGCATGTGGGGGGTCGCTGGCATGCATGCGTGGGTTTGTGGGGTAGCTGGCATGCGGGCGTGGGTGTGGGAGGGGCTGGCATGCATGCGTGGGTGTGGGGGGTGGCTGGCATGCATGCCTGCATGTGGGGTAGGGCTGGCATGCGTGCGTGGGTGTGGGGGGGGCTGCCATGCGTGTGTCGGGGGGCTGGCATGCGTGGGTGGTTGGCGGGGGGAGTGGCATGCATGCGTGGGTGTGGTGGGGAGCTGCCATGCATGCGTGGTTTTAAGGGGGGGCTGGCACGCGTGCGTGGGTTCGTGGGGTGGCTGCCATGCGTGCGTGGGGGTGGGGGGTGGCTGGCATGCGTAAGTGGCTGTGGGGGTTGCTGGAATGCATAAGTGGGTTGTGGGGTGGCTGGCATGCGTGCGTGGGTGTGGGGGTGGCTGGCATGCGTGCGTGGATTGGTGGGGTGGCTGGCATGCATGCGGGCATGTGGGGGGTGGCTGGAATCCATGCGTGGGTTTGTGGGGTATAGCTAACATGTGTGCGTGGGTGTGGGAGGGGCTGGCATGCATGCGTTGGTTGACATGCCATGGATGAAAAACGCCAAGAAGAGTATATGGCCCCGCTGCCACCAAAAATCACCTGGTTGATCAACCAAGGGGATAGCCTGCACAGTGAGACACAAACACAGCAGACCCAGCAAAGCAAAATTCAGGTTGTAAGCGAGTGGAGATTACTTTTGACATGCTTGATGAAGAAATATATAACACACCTTCTATTGTCACACCTTCTATAAACAAATGGTTGATTGATCACCTTATACACCACGTAAACATGCTACCAGACGCGCTCTTCAGTCCAGTCAAAATCCACGTGCGAAGCAAGTCAGCTTACGCAGAAAGCACCATGAATGTCAGCCAGTACAGCAGTAAATGACGCCCCAAACCCGTGACCAGGCAAGCATCCAGAGGGGCTTTCACCGCCCAGTATATTCCAGAAAAAAGCATCACAGATCCTTGGGCAACGGACGTTCACACAGGACATGCGAAGGACCATGAAGATGGCGTCCTGCACGGCTAAGAAAATAAAACGCAGACCCTTGCTACGCTATGTCTTTGCTGCGACTAGGTGGATTCGGCGAAATGGAAAGAACGCAACCATGAAAATGCATCAGAAAGAGAGCAGGTACTACCCCGGTCATCGAAACAAACGCCTCACCATCGGCATCGCCGGTTACGTCCCGTGGCAAAAAATCCAGCGTTCTTTCCAATATGATGTGGCGACAGCAGAAGCTCGTTGGCCACACCCCAAGCCTAAAACCATGGCTGCGCATTCCCCATCCCAATTTTCTAGCCTACGTTGCCTGCCATCGCCAGCCAGCACAAGGAAAATTGCTCGCGCAGCACGTCACTTTGTTTTTCGCCCCGAGCATGCCGCACGCTTTGCCAATAATTCCCAGTTCCCACTGCCCAGCAAGACTTTTTTCCATGCGATTATACCATGCGATATACTTTAGAGATATTTCGGTGGAAGATACTTGGAAATTTCGTTACGTTCGTATTTCCATTGAAAATGTGCCAACTTTCGGCCTGAACTATTTCACCCCACCCTGACTGAACGCCTGTTAGGCTCTGAACCTTCCACCCGTCCTGAAAATTGGATCCATCCGTTCAGAAAATCGCATTCTATATTTTTCGAACTGAACATACCGTCGTTCCACCGTTGTGAAATTTATCGACTCCTTATTTAAACTACTCGACCATTAAGTAGGCGTTCTTGTGCGCCAGCTCGTATCCTCTACTAAATTCTACAAAGGCCTGGGATGTTTGGGAGAGATTGGTTCGCGACTTTTTGTTTGACGATTAAAAAAGTCAACGCGCCGTACCGTCCTGAGGCCGCGCGGATTGGCGAGACGCCCCACCTGCCCGCGAAAGTCTGAACGTGTTCAGCATTTCAGCACCCGTTCAGGAAAACACGACACTCGATCTCCAAGGTTTGGGGATTTCTTTGTACTACGCCGATTGGCCATCTCGCAACGGTCCTGGACGTCTTCCGCTCCCGCGCTAGGGGGCGCGGGGGACGGCCCCACCTTCGGCCTACGGCCGCGGCCAAAGTTTTCGGGCGTCATAAATCGTAGTTACTAGTAGGGGACAAGTTGGGGGCCCCTTCGGGGCCCAGACTTTTTGGCGCCTGAGCGGGCGATTGGCGCGTACACCCGCGGGGTGCGTCCTCGGGAACGCCGGCGCCACGCGGGGTGCGCAGTGCGAAGGGGCAGTGGCCAAGGGCGCCGAGGCGGGGGGGGCCAGCGGGAGCCCAAAAATTTCGGCTTCGTACGGCCGTTTTTTAGGCGGAGCCTCCTGCTTTTCACAGTTTCGAGCCGTTTTTTTCCCACGCTCGCCGTCTGAACACGTTCAGGTCAGTAATCTCGCTAAAATTGGCACGGAAATGGCGTGGGAAGTAGGCCGAACCGAAAATTGAACCAAAAACCCGTTCAGAAAAGTGTTCGAACTCAATTTTCGTTCATTCTGAACACTCAAAATTTCCCGTTCAGTCTGAACCCTTAGTATTTGTAGTAGGATGTTTGGATAGAGATCCTTCCCGTAGTAACAAGTTAATCAGCCGTATATGCCCCACGGCATTTCTCGCGCATTTTGCTGAATTCAGTTTCTGTTCAGAACACATCAGACTCGATCTTACGAGGGTGTGACGGCGTTCAGGCCGGCGGTTACGGGACGTAACTCGCGGCTCCGCAGGATTTCAGGATGGCCTTCGATCGTGGGGGTGCGATCAGGCCGTACGGTACGGCGCCCGCGGCGGTGTCAGGATGTTCGGGTTCTCCCTTGCGCAACACGATCGTAGTTAAGTAGTTGACAAGTTGGGGGCCCCTTCGGGGCCCAGACTTTTTGGCGCCTGAGCGGGCGATTGGCGCGTACACCCGCGGGGTGCGTCCTCGGGAACGCCGGCGCCACGCGGGGCGCGCAGTGCGAAGGGGCAGTGGCCGAGGGCGCCGAGGCGGGGGGCCAGCGGGAGCCCGAAAATTTCGGTTTCGTACGGCCGTTTTTTAAGCGGAGCCCCCTGCTTTCCACAGTTTCGAGCCGTTTTTTTCCATGCTCCCCGTCTGAACACGTTCAGGTCAGTCATCTCGCAAAAATTGGCACTGAAATTGCGTGGGAAGTAGGCCGAACCGAAAATCTAACCCGCAAACCGTTCAAACTAGGGTTCGAACTAAATTTTCTGCACATTTCCGTTCATTCTGAACAGTCGACATTTCCCGTTCAGTCTGAACACTTAGTAAATGTAGTAGGATGTTTGGAGAGAGATCCTTCCCGTAGTAACAAGTTAATCAGCCGTATATGCCCCACGGCATTTCTCGCGCATTTTGCTGAATTCAGTTTCTGTTCAGAACACATCAGACTCGATCTTACGAGGGTGTGACGGCGTTCAGGCCGGCGGTTACGGGACGTAACTCGCGGCTCCGCAGGATTTCAGGATGGCCTTCGATCGTGGGGGTGCGATCAGGCCGTACGGTACGGCGCCCGCGGCGGTGTCAGGATGTTCGGGTTCTCCCTTGCGCAACACGATCGTAGTTAAGTAGTTGACAAGTTGGGGGCCCCTGCGGGGCCCAGACTTTTTGGCGCCTGAGCGGGCGATTGGCGCGTACACCCGCGGGATGCGTCCTCGGGAACGCCGGCGCCACGCGGGGTGCGCAGTGCGAAGGGGCAGTGGCCGAGGGCGCCGAGGCGGGGGGCCAGCGGGAGCCCAAAAATTTCGGTTCCGTACGGCCGTTTTTGGGGCTGAGCCCCCTGCTTTTCACAGTTTCTAGCCGTTTTTTGCCACGCTCCCCGTCTGAACACGTTCAGTTGTGTCATCCCGCTAAAATTGGCACGAAAATTGCGTGGGAAGTAGGCCGAACCGAAAATTTAACCGACAAACCGTTCAAAATAGGGTTCGAACTAAATTTTCCGCACACTTCTCGTTCAGTCTGAACAGTCGAAATTTCCCGTTCAGTCTGAACCCTTAGTATTTCTAGTATTTTGTTTGGAGAGAGATCCTTCGTGTATAAACTCTTCCTCCCAGCCGTATATGCCCCCGGCATTTCTTGCGCATTTTGCTGAATTCAGCTTCTGTTCAGAATAGGTAAGACTCGATCTTAGGAGGGTGTGACGGCGTTCAGACTAGCGGTTACGGGCCGTTACTCGCGGCTCCGCAGGATTTCAGGATTTGCCCTCGTTCGTGGGGGTGCGATCAGGCCGTACGGTACGGCGCCCGCGGCGATGTCAGGATGTTCGGGTTTCTCCCTTGCGCAACACGATCGTAGTTAAGTAGTTGACAAGTTGGGGGCCCCTTCGGGGCCCGGACTTTTTGGCGCCTGAGCGGGCGATTGGCGCGTACACCCGCGGGGTGCGTCCTCGGGAACGCCGGCGCCACGCGGGGCGCGCAGTGCGAAGGGGCAGTGGCCGAGGGCGCCGAGGCGGGGGGGCCAGCGGGAGCCATAAAATTTCGGCTTCGTACGGCCCGTCCGCAGGCGGAGCCCCCTGCTTTTCCCAGCTTCGAGCCGTTTCCTGGCACGCTCCCCGTCTGAACACGTTCAGGCAAGTCATCTCGCTAAAGGTCCACCGGGACGAAATAATTACGTACATGCAAATTCCAGGCTATGGCGGTACAGAAAACTGATTGGTGTAGGAGCATCGATGCATGGATTCGTTCCAAATATTCTAGGCTTTTTTTATGAGTTATGGCTGGGACGAGTAGGTCATCCAGCGACATCTGGGTGTAGTTCGTGACATGTTTCCCTACCCTTTTGGTAATGCCCTTGGTGCCAGGCCAGGCTGGCCAAGCCGCTGGGGGCCTGCCAGACCAAAGTCCCTATATGAGTGTGCTTTGGTCCCTGTATGGACACTAAATTGTTTTAGGTTAGTTTGTGGACATTACCATGCAAGGTGCAACTGGCTCCTATTTTTAGGCGCGAGTTGGACACGATTTGAGGGCTAAAAGCTAAAGATGTTTGCTGAGACAGCTAGCCCGCAACACACGTAGCATAGTTGTCACACTTCATGTAGTGTTCAAGTTGGGGCATGTGCAGACAATGTTTGTTCCAACTCTGATTTATTATAATGAGTTGTCTTGAGCACTTCATAATGAGATTAGCACAGCTCATTTTAAGACACACCACCGCATCTTTATCAAACAATCCCATCCAATTCCCAACTTCACCATGGAATGGCCTTCAAATGTTAGCATGTGCACGATCGCTCATGCCCACTTCAAAATCACCTTAAGAAAGAAAGTTTTGTATTCGCTAACTTCTTTATAACCACCACCAGTATGGGGCAACCACAGGCCCTCACTGTGACCACTGTGACCACGGCAAGGGCACGCCATCACATGCAGCCATAAATGTATCTAACGAAGCAAGGCCAGCTGGTATCCAGGCGGCATGTTGCCACCACACACGTCTCGGTTACGGCGCGGTCACCCATCTTCATGTCCCTGCAAATATGCACCCCATAACAACGTGTGACAACCCACAAGACCCCACGGTGCCCTTTTGCGGGATCGCAGGGCATGGCAGGGCATGTGCGTGTGTACCACCCCTACCTGCCTGCCCAACGCCCCACTCCCCATGCCCCAAGTTTCATGGCTCGTGCCCTAGGTCCCCTGCCCCGTCCCACCTGCCCACTGTGCCCTTGCTTGTGACTTGCCTCTGACCACATCACGTGGCTGAGGGCCTGCCCCATGCCCCAGTCCCCACGACCTGTGACTCATAGCTTCAGAAAGGCTCCCCCTGCCCCCTGCCGCCTGGACCCTGCCCTCCTCCCTGTGGTGCCCCCGCTGGCTGGCTTGCCAATAATCACATCTCGTGCATGTGGCTGCCTTGCTGGCTGGCTGGCTGGCTGGCTGGCTGGCTGGCTGGCTGGCTGGCTGGCTGGCTGGCTGGCTGGCTGGCTGGCTGGCTGGCTGCCTGACCCATGCCACATACCCCACGCCCCAAGCCTCGTGCCCCATGTCCCCAAGTTTCATGGCTCGTGCCCCAGGTCCCCTGCCCCGTCCCACCTGCCCACTGTGCCCTTGCTTGTGACTTGCCTCTGACCACATCACGTGCAGGTGGCTGAGGGCCTGCCCCATGCCCCAGTCCCCACGACCTGTGACTCATAGCTTCAGAAAGGCTCCCCCTGCCCCCTGCCGCCTGGCCCCTGCCTCCCGCCCCCTCCCCCCTTCCCCCTGTCCCCATGCCCTCCTCCCTGTGGTGCCCCCGCTGGCTGGCTTGCCAATAATCACATCTCGTGCATGTGGCTGGCTGGCTGGCTGGCTGGCTGGCTGGCTGGCTGGCTGGCTGGCTGGCTGGCTGGCTGGCTGGCTGGCTGGCTGGCTGGCTGGCTGGCTGGCTGGCTGGCTGGCTGGCTGGCTGGCTGGCTGCCTGGCTGGCTGGCTGGCTGGCTGGCTGGCTGGCTGGCTGGCCGGCTGGCTGGCTGCCTTGCTGGCTGGCTGCCTGACCCATGCCACATACCCCACACCCCAAGCCTCGTGCCCCATGTCCCCTGCCAGCCTGCCTGCCTACACATGCAAAGGAAACAAACATGGCCCCGCTGGCACAATGCAAAGCACACCTGGTTGATCAGGTAGCGGGCACGCCTGCACAATGAGACATCAAAATTACACAGCCAGCAAAGCAAAATTCAGTGTGCAAGCCAATGGGGCCTACGTTTGACAGCAAGTATGATGAATCCATGTAGAAAAATATGGCACAACACACGGTTGCCCACCTGCACGTACAGCCCAGTAAAAATTCACGTGCAGCAAACTGTCTACCCATGCGTGAATTTGGCTTCAGCCCAGTAAAAATCTGCACAACACAAATATTGCACAGCCATTAGAGCAAGTCTAACTTTGGATATGCTGGATGGAAGCAATATAGCACAGCATGACACACCCCTAGTTGCTCACCTTCACCCATATAGCCCAGTGAAAACCCACGTGCAAAGCAAGGCAGCTTATCACACGCAAAACCACCATCAACGTCAGGAAGCACAGCAGTCAACGACTCCCAAAATCGGTGCATGAGAAATCATCCATGAGCAATCATGGGCTTTCCCTGCCCAGCCTGTTCCAGAAGAAAGCAACACGGAGAACGTGGCAATGACATTCCCAAGGAGAATGAAGAGGACGCACCCCACGGATACGACAATGGAAGACAGACTCTTGGTCCGGTATGTGCACGCTGCGATCAAGAAAATTCGTCTGGAAAAAAGGAAATTGCATAAGATTACGGTAAACGTAAATCGCATTAGATAAAAGCAGATACATTGACCACATCTTTGACACAAATCGCCATCGCCAGCGTTCGTTCCGTGCCAAGCAATCCAGCGCTCAATCGCAACTGTCTATGGTGACACCAGACATTCGTTTGCCCCATCCCACGTCTTCCATGAACAGCAAAACTGATTTTACAAGGCGTGAAATACGTAAAACTGAGGAATGACGACAATGAAACAAAGCAATCTGATGACGACGTTCAATTTCCAGGTCGCTGGCTATTATACAGCAAATGCCATAGCGACACGGACCTCTCCCACGCAGGTAGCACGGGGTTGACGCCCCGCCAGCTCAGAAAGTTTCGTACGTACTCTTCCAATACAAACTTTTGATGTATAAAAGCCATGAATTCGCATTCCCCATCCCAATTTCACATGCTACGTCGCCCGCCATCGCCAGCCAGCAACAACTATGGTTGCTTCCGCAGCACGTCGCTTTGTTTCATTAAAATTTTTGCCCCGACCATGCCGCTTTTATTATTCACGTTCACTTTACCCATTGCCACTGCCCAGCCTGGTGCGTTCGACGCGACGCTCGCCCCGCCCTGCATGCGAACTAAAATTTGGTGCGGTTCGACCGGTCCAACTTTCCCCGTTCAGCCTGAACACTTCAAGTCCGTATTTTTGTAAGGGTAATCGGCGGGGGGGCCAGAGGGAGCCCAAAAATTTCGGTTGCGTACGGCCGTTTGGCGGGCTGAGCCCCCTGCTTTTCACAGTTCAACGCTCCCCGTCTGAACACGTTCAGTTCAGTCATCTCGCAAAAATTGGCACGGAAATTGCGTGGGAAGTAGGCCGAACCGAAATTTTAACCGAAAAACAGTTCAGGCTAGGGTTCGAACTAAATTTTCTGCACATTTCCCGTTCAGTCTGAACACTCAAAATTTCCCGTTCAGACTGAACCCTTAGTAAATCGACTACGATGTTTGGATAGAGATCCTTCGTGCATAAACTAATTAATCAGCCGTATATGCCCCCCGGCATTTCTCGCGCATTTTGCTGAATTCAGTTTCCGTTCAGAACTGCTGACACTCGATCTTAGGAGGGTGTGACGGCGTTCAGACCGGCGGTTACGGGCCGTAACTCGCGGCTCCGCAGGATTTCAGGGATGGCCCTCGGTCGTGGGGTTGCGATCAGGCCGTACGGTACGGCGCCCGCGGCGATGTCAGGATGTTCGGGTTTCTCCCTTGCGCAACACGATCGTAATATAGTAGTTGACAAGTTGGGGGCCCCTTCGGGGCCCAGACTTTTTGGCGCCTGAGCGGGCGATTGGCGCGTACACCCGCGGGGTGCGTCCTCGGGAACGCCGGCGCCACGCGGGGCGCGCAGTGCGAAGGGGCAGTGGCCGAGGGCGCCGAGGCGGGGGGGCCAGCGGGAGCCCGAAAATTTCGGTTTCGTACGGCCGTTTTTTAAGCGGAGCCCCCTGCTTTCCACAGTTTCGAGCCGTTTTTTTTCCATGCTCCCCGTCTGAACACGTTCAGGTCAGTCATCTCGCAAAAATTGGCACTGAAATTGCGTGGGAAGTAGGCCGAACCGAATATTCAACCAAAAACGCGTTCAGAAATGTGTTCGAACTCAATATTCGTTCAGTCTGAACACTTGAAATTTGCCGTTCAGTCTGAACCCTTAGTATTTGTAGTAGGATGTTTGCTTCGGCAACAAACTCTTTGCCCTGCCGTATATGCCCCCCGGCATTTCTCGCGCATTTTGCTGAATTCGGCTTCCGTTCAGAACTGCTGACAGTCGATCTTAGGAGGGTGTGACGGCGTTCAGGCCGGCGGTTACGGGCCGTAACTCGCGGCTCCGCAGGATTTCAGGATTTGCCCTCGGGCGTGGGGTGCGATCAGGCCGTACGGTACGGCGCCCGCGGCGATGTCAGGATGTTCGGGGTTCTCCCTTGCGCAACACGATCGTAGTTAAGTAGTTGACAAGTTGGGGGCCCCTGCGGGGCCCAGACTTTTTGGCGCCTGAGCGGGCGATTGGCGCGTACACCCGCGGGATGCGTCCTCGGGAACGCCGGCGCCACGCGGGGTGCGCAGTGCGAAGGGGCAGTGGCCGAGGGCGCCGAGGCGGGGGGGCCAGCGGGAGCCCAAAAATTTCGGTTCCGTACGGCCGTTTTTGGGGCTGAGCCCCCTGCTTTTCACAGTTTCTAGCCGTTTTTTGCCACGCTCCCCGTCTGAACACGTTCAGTTGTGTCATCCCGCTAAAATTGGCACGAAAATTGCGTGGGAAGTAGGCCGAACCGAAAATTTAACCGACAAACCGTTCAAAATAGGGTTCGAACTAAATTTTCCGCACACTTCTCGTTCAGTCTGAACAGTCGAAATTTCCCGTTCAGTCTGAACCCTTAGTATTTCTAGTATTTTGTTTGGAGAGAGATCCTTCGTGTATAAACTCTTCCTCCCAGCCGTATATGCCCCCCGGCATTTCTTGCGCATTTTGCTGAATTCAGCTTCTGTTCAGAATAGGTAAGACTCGATCTTAGGAGGGTGTGACGGCGTTCAGACTAGCGGTTACGGGCCGTTACTCGCGGCTCCGCAGGATTTCAGGATTTGCCCTCGTTCGTGGGGGTGCGATCAGGCCGTACGGTACGGCGCCCGCGGCGATGTCAGGATGTTCGGGTTTCTCCCTTGCGCAACACGATCGTAGTTAAGTAGTTGACAAGTTGGGGGCCCCTTCGGGGCCCGGACTTTTTGGCGCCTGAGCGGGCGATTGGCGCGTACACCCGCGGGGTGCGTCCTCGGGAACGCCGGCGCCACGCGGGGCGCGCAGCGCGAAGGGGCAGTGGCCGAGGGCGCCGAGGCGGGGGGGCCAGCGGGAGCCATAAAATTTCGGCTTCGTACGGCCCGTCCGCAGGCGGAGCCCCCTGCTTTTCCCAGCGTCGAGCCGTTTCCTGGCACGCTCCCCGTCTTAACACGTTCAGGCAAGTCATCTCGCTAAAGGTCCACTGCGGGGACGAAATAATTATGTACATGCAAATTCGAGGCTATGGCGGTGCAGAAAACTGATTGGTGTAGGAGCATCGATGCATGGATTCGTTCCAAATATTGTAGTCATTTTTTATGAGTTATGGCTGGGATGAGTAGGTCATCCAGCAACATCTGGGTGTAGTTCGTGGCATGTTTCCCTACCCTTTTGGGAATGCCCTTGGGGCCAGGCCAGGTCAGAATATGCCGCCCTGGCCGGCCAAGCCGCTGGGGGCCTGCCAGACCAAAATCCCTATATGAGTGTGCTTTGGTCCCAGTATGGACACTAAACTGTTTTAGGTTAGTTTGTGGACATTACCATGCAAGGTGCAACTGGCTCCTATTGTGAGGCGCGAGTTGGACACGATTTGAGGGCTAAAAGCTAAAATTGTTTGCTGACACAGCTAGCCCGCAACACACGTAGCATAGGTGTCACACTTCATGTAGTGTTCAAGTTGGGGCATGATGCAGACAATGTTTGTTCCAACTCTGATTTATTATAATGAGTTGTCTTGAGCACTTCATAATGAGATTAGCACAGCTCATTTTAAGACACACCACCGCATCTTTATCAAACAATCCCATCCAATTCCCAACTTCACCATGGAATGGCCATCAAATGTTACCATGTGCACGATCGCTCATGCCCACTTCAAAATCACCTTAAGAAAGAAAGTTTTGTATTCGCTAACTTCTTTACAACCACCACCAGTATGGGGCAACCACAGGCCCTCACTGTGACCACTGTGACCACCGCAAGGGCACGCCATCACATGCAGCCATAAATGGTTGTCTCTTTGATAAATGTATCTAACGAGGCAAGGCCAGCTGGTATCCAGGCGGCATGTTGCCACCACACACGTCTCGGTTACGGCGCGGTCACCCATCTTCATGTCCCTGCAAATATGCACCCCATAACAACGTGTGACAACCCACAAGACCCCACGGTGCCCTTTTGCGGGATCGCAGGGCATGGCAGGGCATGTGCGTGTGTACCACCCCTACCTGCCTGCCCAACGCCCCACTCCCCATGCCCCAAGTTTCATGGCTCGTGCCCCAGGTCCCCTGCCCCGTCCCACCTGCCCACTGTGCCCCTGCTTGTGACTGGCCTCTGACCACATCACGTGCACGTGGCTGAGGGCCTGCCCCATGCCCTAGTCCCCACGACCTGTGACTCATAGCTTCAGAAAGGCTCCCCCTGCCCCCTGCCGCCTGGACCCTGCCCCCCCCCCCCCCCCCCCCCTGTCCCCATGCCCTCCTCCCTGTGGTGCCCCCGCTAGCTGGCTTGCCAATAATCACATCTCGTGCATGTGGCTGCCTTGCTGGCTGGCTGGCTGGCTGGCTGGCTGGCTGGCTGGCAAATATGCACCCCATAACAACGTGTGACAACCCAGGGCAGGGCATGGCAGGGCATGTGCGTATGTACCACCCCTACCTGCCTGCCCAACGCCCCACTCCCCATGGCTCGTGCCCCAGGTCCCTTGCCCCGTCCCACCTGCCCACTGTGCCCCTGCTTGTGACTTGCCTCTGACCACATCACGTGCAGGTGGCTGAGGGCCTGCCCCATGCCCTAGTCCCCACGACCTGTGACTCATAGCTTCAGAAAGGCTCCCCCTGCCCCCTGCCGCCTGGACCCTGCCCCCCGCCCCCTGTCCCCACGACCTGTGACTCATAGCTTCAGAAAGGCTCCCCCTGCCCCCTGCCGCCTGGACCCTGCCCCCCGCCCCCTCCCCCCTCCCCCTGTCCCCATGCCCTCCTCCCTGTGGTGCCTCCGCTGGCTGGCTTGCCAATAATCACATCTCGTGCATGTGGCTGCCTTGCTGGCTGGCTGGCTGGCTGGCTGGCTGGCTGGCTGGCTGGCTGGCAGGCTGGCTGGCTGGCTGGCTGGCTGGCTGGCTGGCTGGCTGGCTGGCTGGCTGGCTGGCTGGCTGGCTGGCTGGCTGGCTGGCTGGCTGGCTGGCTGGCTGGCTGGCTGGCTGCCTGACCCATGCCACATACCCCACGCCCCAAGCCTCGTGCCCCATGTCCCCAAGTTTCATGGCTCGTGCCCCAGGTCCCCTGCCCCGTCCCACCTGCCCACTGTGCCCTTGCTTGTGTCTTGCCTCTGACCACATCACGTGCACGTGGCTGAGGGCCTGTCCCATGCCCCAGTCCCCACGACCTGTGACTCATAGCTTCAGAAAGGCTCCCCCTGCCCCCTGCCGCCTGGACCCTGCCCCCCGCCCCCTCCCCCTTCCCCCTGTCCCCATGCCCTCCTCCCTGTGGTGCCCCCGCTGGCTGGCTTGCCAATAATCACATCTCGTGCATGTGGCTGCCTTGCTGGCTGGCTGGCTGGCTGGCTGCCTGCCTGCCTGACCCATGCCACATACCCCACGCCCCAAGCCTCGTGCCCCATGTCCCCTGCCAGCCTGCCTGCCTACACGTGCAAAGGAAACAAACATGGCCCCGCTGGCACAATGCAAAGCACACCTGGTTGATCAGGTAGCGGGCACGCCTGCACAATGAGACATCAAAATTACACAGCCAGCAAAGCAAAATTCAGTGTGCAAGCGAATGGGGCCTACGTTTGACAGCAAGTATGATGAATCCATGTAGAAAAATATGGCACAACACATGGTTGCCCACCTGCACGTACAGCCCAGTAAAAATTCACGTGCAGCAAACTGTCTACCCATGCGTGAATTTGGCTTCAGCCCAGTAAAAATCTGCACAACACAAATATTGCACAGCCATTAGAGCAAGTCTAACTTTGGATATGCTGGATGGAAGCAATATAGCACAGCATGACACACCCCTAGTTGCTCATCTTCACCCATATAGCCCAGTGAAAACCCATGTGCAAAGCAAGGCAGCTTATCACACGCAAAACCACCATCAACGTCAGGAAGCACAGCAGTCAACGACTCCCAAAATTGGTGCACGAGAAATCATCCATGAGCAATCATGGGCTTTCCCTGCCCAGCCTGTTCCAGAAGAAAGCAACACGGATAACGTGGCAATGACATTCCCAAGGAGAATGAAGAGGACGCACCCCACGGATACGACAATGGAAGACAGACTCTTGGTCCGGTATGTGCACGCTGCGACCAAGAAAATTCGTCTGGAAAAAAGGAAATTGCATAAGATTACGGTAAACGTAAATCACATTAGATAAAAGCAGATACATTGACCACATCTTTGACACAAATCGCCATCGCCAGCGTTCGTCCCGTGCCAAGCAATCCAGCGCTCAATCGCAACTGTCTATGGTGACACCAGACATTCGTTTGCCCCATCCCACGTCTTCCATGAACAGCAAAAATGATTTTACAAGGCGTGAAATACGTAAAACTGAAGAATGACGACACTGAAACAAAACAATCTGATAACGACGTTCAATGTCCAGGTCGCTGGCTATTGTACAGCAAATGCCATAGCGACACGGACCTCTCCCACGCAGGTAGCACGGGGTTGACGCCCCGCCAGCTCAGAAAGTTTCATACGTACTCTTCCAATACAAACTTTTGATGTATAAAAGCCAGGAATTCGCATTCCCCATCCCAATTTTACATGCTACGTCGCCCGCCATCGCCAGCCAGCAACAACTATGGTCATCACGTCGCTTTGTTTCATTAACATTTTTTGCCCCGACCATGCCGCTTTTATTATTCACGTTCACTTTACCCATTGCCACTGCCCAGCCTGGTGCGTTCCACGCGACGCTCGCCCCGCCCTGCATGCGGAACTAAAATTTGGTACGGTTCGACCGGTCCAACTTTCCCCGTTCGACCTGAATACTTCAAGTCCGTATTTTTGTCAGGGTCCGAGGCGGGGGGGGCCAGCGGGAGCCCAAAATTTTCGGCTTCGTACGGCCCGTCCCAAGGCGGAGCCCCCTGCTTTTCACAGTTTCGAGCCGTTTTTCGCTACGCCCCCCGTCTGAACACGTTCAGGTCAATCATCTCGCTAAAATCGGCACGGAAATTGCGTGGGAAGTAGGCCGAACCGAAAATTTACCCAACAACTCGTTCAGAAAAGTCGAACTACGCACTGTACGTTCAGCCGCGGGACAGTTCTCGTTCAGCTTCTAGTAAATCTACTACGATGTTTGGGCTTAGCTGCTTCGGTAAACAACTACCCTCCCATCCGTATATGCCCTCCGGCATTTCTCGCGCATTTTGCTGAATTCGGCTTCCGTTCAGAACTCCTGAGACTCGATCTTACGCGGGTGTGACGGCGTTCAGGCCGGCGGTTACGGGCCGTAACTCGCGGCTCCGCAGGATTTCAGGATTTGCCCTCGGGCGTGGGGGTGCGATCAGGCCGTACGGTACGGCGCCCGCGGCGATGTCAGGATGTTCGGGTTTCTCCCTTGCGCAACACGATCGTAATATAGTTGACAAGTTGGGGGCCCCTTCGGGGCCCGGACTTTTTGGCGCCTGAGCGGGCGATTGGCGCGTACACCCGCGGGGTGCGTCCTCGGGAACGCCGGCGCCACGCGGGGCGCGCAGCGCGAAGGGGCAGTGGCCGAGGGCGCCGAGGCGGGGGGGCCAGCGGGAGCCATAAAATTTCGGCTTCGTACGGCCCGTCCGCAGGCGGAGCCCCCTGCTTTTCCCAGCGTCGAGCCGTTTCCTGGCACGCTCCCCGTCTTAACACGTTCAGGCAAGTCATCTCGCTAAAGGTCCACTGCGGGGACGAAATAATTATGTACATGCAAATTCGAGGCTATGGCGGTGCAGAAAACTGATTGGTGTAGGAGCATCGATGCATGGATTCGTTCCAAATATTGTAGTCATTTTTTATGAGTTATGGCTGGGATGAGTAGGTCATCCAGCAACATCTGGGTGTAGTTCGTGGCATGTTTCCCTACCCTTTTGGGAATGCCCTTGGGGCCAGGCCAGGTCAGAATATGCCGCCCTGGCCGGCCAAGCCGCTGGGGGCCTGCCAGACCAAAATCCCTATATGAGTGTGCTTTGGTCCCAGTATGGACACTAAACTGTTTTAGGTTAGTTTGTGGACATTACCATGCAAGGTGCAACTGGCTCCTATTGTGAGGCGCGAGTTGGACACGATTTGAGGGCTAAAAGCTAAAATTGTTTGCTGACACAGCTAGCCCGCAACACACGTAGCATAGGTGTCACACTTCATGTAGTGTTCAAGTTGGGGCATGATGCAGACAATGTTTGTTCCAACTCTGATTTATTATAATGAGTTGTCTTGAGCACTTCATAATGAGATTAGCACAGCTCATTTTAAGACACACCACCGCATCTTTATCAAACAATCCCATCCAATTCCCAACTTCACCATGGAATGGCCATCAAATGTTACCATGTGCACGATCGCTCATGCCCACTTCAAAATCACCTTAAGAAAGAAAGTTTTGTATTCGCTAACTTCTTTACAACCACCACCAGTATGGGGCAACCACAGGCCCTCACTGTGACCACTGTGACCACCGCAAGGGCACGCCATCACATGCAGCCATAAATGGTTGTCTCTTTGATAAATGTATCTAACGAGGCAAGGCCAGCTGGTATCCAGGCGGCATGTTGCCACCACACACGTCTCGGTTACGGCGCGGTCACCCATCTTCATGTCCCTGCAAATATGCACCCCATAACAACGTGTGACAACCCACAAGACCCCACGGTGCCCTTTTGCGGGATCGCAGGGCATGGCAGGGCATGTGCGTGTGTACCACCCCTACCTGCCTGCCCAACGCCCCACTCCCCATGCCCCAAGTTTCATGGCTCGTGCCCCAGGTCCCCTGCCCCGTCCCACCTGCCCACTGTGCCCCTGCTTGTGACTGGCCTCTGACCACATCACGTGCACGTGGCTGAGGGCCTGCCCCATGCCCTAGTCCCCACGACCTGTGACTCATAGCTTCAGAAAGGCTCCCCCTGCCCCCTGCCGCCTGGACCCTGCCCCCCGCCCCCTCCCCCCTTCCCCCTGTCCCCATGCCCTCCTCCCTGTGGTGCCCCCGCTAGCTGGCTTGCCAATAATCACATCTCGTGCATGTGGCTGCCTTGCTGGCTGGCTGGCTGGCTGGCTGGCTGGCTGGCTGGCAAATATGCACCCCATAACAACGTGTGACAACCCAGGGCAGGGCATGGCAGGGCATGTGCGTATGTACCACCCCTACCTGCCTGCCCAACGCCCCACTCCCCATGGCTCGTGCCCCAGGTCCCTTGCCCCGTCCCACCTGCCCACTGTGCCCCTGCTTGTGACTTGCCTCTGACCACATCACGTGCAGGTGGCTGAGGGCCTGCCCCATGCCCTAGTCCCCACGACCTGTGACTCATAGCTTCAGAAAGGCTCCCCCTGCCCCCTGCCGCCTGGACCCTGCCCCCCGCCCCCTGTCCCCACGACCTGTGACTCATAGCTTCAGAAAGGCTCCCCCTGCCCCCTGCCGCCTGGACCCTGCCCCCCGCCCCCTCCCCCCTCCCCCTGTCCCCATGCCCTCCTCCCTGTGGTGCCTCCGCTGGCTGGCTTGCCAATAATCACATCTCGTGCATGTGGCTGCCTTGCTGGCTGGCTGGCTGGCTGGCTGGCTGGCTGGCTGGCTGGCTGGCAGGCTGGCTGGCTGGCTGGCTGGCTGGCTGGCTGGCTGGCTGGCTGGCTGGCTGGCTGGCTGGCTGGCTGGCTGGCTGGCTGGCTGGCTGGCTGGCTGGCTGGCTGGCTGGCTGCCTGACCCATGCCACATACCCCACGCCCCAAGCCTCGTGCCCCATGTCCCCAAGTTTCATGGCTCGTGCCCCAGGTCCCCTGCCCCGTCCCACCTGCCCACTGTGCCCTTGCTTGTGTCTTGCCTCTGACCACATCACGTGCACGTGGCTGAGGGCCTGTCCCATGCCCCAGTCCCCACGACCTGTGACTCATAGCTTCAGAAAGGCTCCCCCTGCCCCCTGCCGCCTGGACCCTGCCCCCCGCCCCCTCCCCCCTTCCCCCTGTCCCCATGCCCTCCTCCCTGTGGTGCCCCCGCTGGCTGGCTTGCCAATAATCACATCTCGTGCATGTGGCTGCCTTGCTGGCTGGCTGGCTGGCTGGCTGCCTGCCTGCCTGACCCATGCCACATACCCCACGCCCCAAGCCTCGTGCCCCATGTCCCCTGCCAGCCTGCCTGCCTACACGTGCAAAGGAAACAAACATGGCCCCGCTGGCACAATGCAAAGCACACCTGGTTGATCAGGTAGCGGGCACGCCTGCACAATGAGACATCAAAATTACACAGCCAGCAAAGCAAAATTCAGTGTGCAAGCGAATGGGGCCTACGTTTGACAGCAAGTATGATGAATCCATGTAGAAAAATATGGCACAACACATGGTTGCCCACCTGCACGTACAGCCCAGTAAAAATTCACGTGCAGCAAACTGTCTACCCATGCGTGAATTTGGCTTCAGCCCAGTAAAAATCTGCACAACACAAATATTGCACAGCCATTAGAGCAAGTCTAACTTTGGATATGCTGGATGGAAGCAATATAGCACAGCATGACACACCCCTAGTTGCTCATCTTCACCCATATAGCCCAGTGAAAACCCATGTGCAAAGCAAGGCAGCTTATCACACGCAAAACCACCATCAACGTCAGGAAGCACAGCAGTCAACGACTCCCAAAATTGGTGCACGAGAAATCATCCATGAGCAATCATGGGCTTTCCCTGCCCAGCCTGTTCCAGAAGAAAGCAACACGGATAACGTGGCAATGACATTCCCAAGGAGAATGAAGAGGACGCACCCCACGGATACGACAATGGAAGACAGACTCTTGGTCCGGTATGTGCACGCTGCGACCAAGAAAATTCGTCTGGAAAAAAGGAAATTGCATAAGATTACGGTAAACGTAAATCACATTAGATAAAAGCAGATACATTGACCACATCTTTGACACAAATCGCCATCGCCAGCGTTCGTCCCGTGCCAAGCAATCCAGCGCTCAATCGCAACTGTCTATGGTGACACCAGACATTCGTTTGCCCCATCCCACGTCTTCCATGAACAGCAAAAATGATTTTACAAGGCGTGAAATACGTAAAACTGAAGAATGACGACACTGAAACAAAACAATCTGATAACGACGTTCAATGTCCAGGTCGCTGGCTATTGTACAGCAAATGCCATAGCGACACGGACCTCTCCCACGCAGGTAGCACGGGGTTGACGCCCCGCCAGCTCAGAAAGTTTCATACGTACTCTTCCAATACAAACTTTTGATGTATAAAAGCCAGGAATTCGCATTCCCCATCCCAATTTTACATGCTACGTCGCCCGCCATCGCCAGCCAGCAACAACTATGGTCATCACGTCGCTTTGTTTCATTAACATTTTTTGCCCCGACCATGCCGCTTTTATTATTCACGTTCACTTTACCCATTGCCACTGCCCAGCCTGGTGCGTTCCACGCGACGCTCGCCCCGCCCTGCATGCGGAACTAAAATTTGGTACGGTTCGACCGGTCCAACTTTCCCCGTTCGACCTGAATACTTCAAGTCCGTATTTTTGTCAGGGTCCGAGGCGGGGGGGGCCAGCGGGAGCCCAAAATTTTCGGCTTCGTACGGCCCGTCCCAAGGCGGAGCCCCCTGCTTTTCACAGTTTCGAGCCGTTTTTCGCTACGCCCCCCGTCTGAACACGTTCAGGTCAATCATCTCGCTAAAATCGGCACGGAAATTGCGTGGGAAGTAGGCCGAACCGAAAATTTACCCAACAACTCGTTCAGAAAAGTCGAACTACGCACTGTACGTTCAGCCGCGGGACAGTTCTCGTTCAGCTTCTAGTAAATCTACTACGATGTTTGGGCTTAGCTGCTTCGGTAAACAACTACCCTCCCATCCGTATATGCCCTCCGGCATTTCTCGCGCATTTTGCTGAATTCGGCTTCCGTTCAGAACTCCTGAGACTCGATCTTACGCGGGTGTGACGGCGTTCAGGCCGGCGGTTACGGGCCGTAACTCGCGGCTCCGCAGGATTTCAGGATTTGCCCTCGGGCGTGGGGGTGCGATCAGGCCGTACGGTACGGCGCCCGCGGCGATGTCAGGATGTTCGGGTTTCTCCCTTGCGCAACACGATCGTAATATAGTAGTTGACAAGTTGGGGGCCCCTGCGGGGCCCGGACTTTTTGGCGCCTGAGCGGGCGATTGGCGCGTACACCCGCGGGGTGCGTCCTCGGGAACGCCGGCGCCACGCGGGGTGCGCAGTGCGAAGGGGCAGTGGCCGAGGGCGCCGAGGCGGGGGGGCCAGCGGGAGCCCGAAATTTCGGTTACGTACGGCCGTTTTTTGGGCTGAGCCCCCTGCTTTTCAGAGTTTCGAGCCGTTTTTTGCAACGCTCCCCGTCTGAACACGTTCAGTTCAGTCATCTCGTTAAAATTGGCACAGAAATTGCGTGGGAAGTAGGCCGAACCGAAAATTTAACCGAAAAACCGTTCAGAATAGGGTTCGAACTTAAATTTCTGCACATTTCCCGTTCATTCTGAACACTAGAGAATTTCCCGTTCAGTCTGAACCCTTAGTAAATCAAGTAGGATGTTTGGAGAGAGATCCTTCCCGTAGTAACAAGTTAATCAGCCGTATATGCCCCCCGGCATTTCTCGCGCATTTTGCTGAATTCAGATTCCGTTCAGAACTGCTGACACTCGATCTTAGGAGGGTGTGACGGCGTTCAGGCGAGCGGTTACGGGCCGTAACTCGCGGCTCCGCAGGATTTCAGGATAGTCGTTCGTGGGGGTGCGATCAGGCCGTACGGTACGGCGCCCGCGGCGGTGTCAGGATGTTCGGGTTTCTCCCTTGCGCAACACGATCGTAATATAGTAGTTGACAAGTTGGGGGCCCCTTCGGGGCCCGGACTTTTTGGCGCCTGAGCGGGCGATTGGCGCGTACACCCGCGGGGTGCGTCCTCGGGAACGCCGGCGCCACGCGGGGCGCGCAGCGCGAAGGGGCAGTGGCCGAGGGCGCCGAGGCGGGGGGGCCAGCGGGAGCCATAAAATTTCGGCTTCGTACGGCCCGTCCGCAGGCGGAGCCCCCTGCTTTTCCCAGCTTCGAGCCGTTTCCTGGCACGCTCCCCGTCTGAACACGTTCAGGCAAGTCATCTCGCTAAAGGTCCACTGCGGGGACGAAATAATTACGTACATGCAAATTCGAGGCTATGGCGGTGCAGAAAACTGATTGGTGTAGGAGCATCGATGCATGGATTCGTTCCAAATATTGTAGTCATTTTTTATGAGTTATGGCTGGGATGAGTAGGTCATCCAGCAACATCTGGGTGTAGTTCGTGGCATGTTTCCCTACCCTTTTGGGAATGCCCTTGGGGCCAGGCCAGGTCAGAATATGCCGCCCTGGCCGGCCAAGCCGCTGGGGGCCTGCCAGACCAAAGTCCCTATATGAGTGTGCTTTGGTCCCAGTATGGACACTAAACTGTTTTAGGTTAGTTTGTGGACATTACCATGCAAGGTGCAACTGGCTCCTATTGTTAGGCGCGAGTTGGACACGATTTGAGGGCTAAAAGCTAAAATTGTTTGCTGACACAGCTAGCCCGCAACACACGTAGCATAGGTGTCACACTTCATGTAGTGTTCAAGTTGGGGCATGATGCAGACAATGTTTGTTCCAACTCTGATTTATTATAATGAGTTGTCTTGAGCACTTCATAATGAGATTAGCACAGCTCATTTTAAGACACACCACCGCATCTTTATCAAACAATCCCATCCAATTCCCAACTTCACCATGGAATGGCCATCAAATGTTACCATGTGCACGATCGCTCATGCCCACTTCAAAATCACCTTAAGAAAGAAAGTTTTGTATTCGCTAACTTCTTTACAACCACCACCAGTATGGGGCAACCACAGGCCCTCACTGTGACCACTGTGACCACCGCAAGGGCACGCCATCACATGCAGCCATAAATGGTTGTCTCTTTGATAAATGTATCTAACGAGGCAAGGCCAGCTGGTATCCAGGCGGCATGTTGCCACCACACACGTCTCGGTTACGGCGCGGTCACCCATCTTCATGTCCCTGCAAATATGCACCCCATAACAACGTGTGACAACCCACAAGACCCCACGGTGCCCTTTTGCGGGATCGCAGGGCATGGCAGGGCATGTGCGTGTGTACCACCCCTACCTGCCTGCCCAACGCCCCACTCCCCATGCCCCAAGTTTCATGGCTCGTGCCCCAGGTCCCCTGCCCCGTCCCACCTGCCCACTGTGCCCCTGCTTGTGACTGGCCTCTGACCACATCACGTGCACGTGGCTGAGGGCCTGCCCCATGCCCTAGTCCCCACGACCTGTGACTCATAGCTTCAGAAAGGCTCCCCCTGCCCCCTGCCGCCTGGACCCTGCCCCCCGCCCCCTCCCCCCTTCCCCCTGTCCCCATGCCCTCCTCCCTGTGGTGCCCCCGCTAGCTGGCTTGCCAATAATCACATCTCGTGCATGTGGCTGCCTTGCTGGCTGGCTGGCTGGCTGGCTGGCTGGCTGGCTGGCAAATATGCACCCCATAACAACGTGTGACAACCCAGGGCAGGGCATGGCAGGGCATGTGCGTATGTACCACCCCTACCTGCCTGCCCAACGCCCCACTCCCCATGGCTCGTGCCCCAGGTCCCTTGCCCCGTCCCACCTGCCCACTGTGCCCCTGCTTGTGACTTGCCTCTGACCACATCACGTGCAGGTGGCTGAGGGCCTGCCCCATGCCCTAGTCCCCACGACCTGTGACTCATAGCTTCAGAAAGGCTCCCCCTGCCCCCTGCCGCCTGGACCCTGCCCCCCGCCCCCTGTCCCCACGACCTGTGACTCATAGCTTCAGAAAGGCTCCCCCTGCCCCCTGCCGCCTGGACCCTGCCCCCCGCCCCCTCCCCCCTCCCCCTGTCCCCATGCCCTCCTCCCTGTGGTGCCTCCGCTGGCTGGCTTGCCAATAATCACATCTCGTGCATGTGGCTGCCTTGCTGGCTGGCTGGCTGGCTGGCTGGCTGGCTGGCTGGCTGGCTGGCAGGCTGGCTGGCTGGCTGGCTGGCTGGCTGGCTGGCTGGCTGGCTGGCTGGCTGGCTGGCTGGCTGGCTGGCTGGCTGGCTGGCTGGCTGGCTGGCTGGCTGGCTGGCTGGCTGCCTGACCCATGCCACATACCCCACGCCCCAAGCCTCGTGCCCCATGTCCCCAAGTTTCATGGCTCGTGCCCCAGGTCCCCTGCCCCGTCCCACCTGCCCACTGTGCCCTTGCTTGTGTCTTGCCTCTGACCACATCACGTGCACGTGGCTGAGGGCCTGTCCCATGCCCCAGTCCCCACGACCTGTGACTCATAGCTTCAGAAAGGCTCCCCCTGCCCCCTGCCGCCTGGACCCTGCCCCCCGCCCCCTCCCCCTTCCCCCTGTCCCCATGCCCTCCTCCCTGTGGTGCCCCCGCTGGCTGGCTTGCCAATAATCACATCTCGTGCATGTGGCTGCCTTGCTGGCTGGCTGGCTGGCTGGCTGCCTGCCTGCCTGACCCATGCCACATACCCCACGCCCCAAGCCTCGTGCCCCATGTCCCCTGCCAGCCTGCCTGCCTACACGTGCAAAGGAAACAAACATGGCCCCGCTGGCACAATGCAAAGCACACCTGGTTGATCAGGTAGCGGGCACGCCTGCACAATGAGACATCAAAATTACACAGCCAGCAAAGCAAAATTCAGTGTGCAAGCGAATGGGGCCTACGTTTGACAGCAAGTATGATGAATCCATGTAGAAAAATATGGCACAACACATGGTTGCCCACCTGCACGTACAGCCCAGTAAAAATTCACGTGCAGCAAACTGTCTACCCATGCGTGAATTTGGCTTCAGCCCAGTAAAAATCTGCACAACACAAATATTGCACAGCCATTAGAGCAAGTCTAACTTTGGATATGCTGGATGGAAGCAATATAGCACAGCATGACACACCCCTAGTTGCTCATCTTCACCCATATAGCCCAGTGAAAACCCATGTGCAAAGCAAGGCAGCTTATCACACGCAAAACCACCATCAACGTCAGGAAGCACAGCAGTCAACGACTCCCAAAATTGGTGCACGAGAAATCATCCATGAGCAATCATGGGCTTTCCCTGCCCAGCCTGTTCCAGAAGAAAGCAACACGGATAACGTGGCAATGACATTCCCAAGGAGAATGAAGAGGACGCACCCCACGGATACGACAATGGAAGACAGACTCTTGGTCCGGTATGTGCACGCTGCGACCAAGAAAATTCGTCTGGAAAAAAGGAAATTGCATAAGATTACGGTAAACGTAAATCACATTAGATAAAAGCAGATACATTGACCACATCTTTGACACAAATCGCCATCGCCAGCGTTCGTCCCGTGCCAAGCAATCCAGCGCTCAATCGCAACTGTCTATGGTGACACCAGACATTCGTTTGCCCCATCCCACGTCTTCCATGAACAGCAAAAATGATTTTACAAGGCGTGAAATACGTAAAACTGAAGAATGACGACACTGAAACAAAACAATCTGATAACGACGTTCAATGTCCAGGTCGCTGGCTATTGTACAGCAAATGCCATAGCGACACGGACCTCTCCCACGCAGGTAGCACGGGGTTGACGCCCCGCCAGCTCAGAAAGTTTCATACGTACTCTTCCAATACAAACTTTTGATGTATAAAAGCCAGGAATTCGCATTCCCCATCCCAATTTTACATGCTACGTCGCCCGCCATCGCCAGCCAGCAACAACTATGGTCATCACGTCGCTTTGTTTCATTAACATTTTTTGCCCCGACCATGCCGCTTTTATTATTCACGTTCACTTTACCCATTGCCACTGCCCAGCCTGGTGCGTTCCACGCGACGCTCGCCCCGCCCTGCATGCGGAACTAAAATTTGGTACGGTTCGACCGGTCCAACTTTCCCCGTTCGACCTGAATACTTCAAGTCCGTATTTTTGTCAGGGTCCGAGGCGGGGGGGGCCAGCGGGAGCCCAAAATTTTCGGCTTCGTACGGCCCGTCCCAAGGCGGAGCCCCCTGCTTTTCACAGTTTCGAGCCGTTTTTCGCTACGCCCCCCGTCTGAACACGTTCAGGTCAATCATCTCGCTAAAATCGGCACGGAAATTGCGTGGGAAGTAGGCCGAACCGAAAATTTACCCAACAACTCGTTCAGAAAAGTCGAACTACGCACTGTACGTTCAGCCGCGGGACAGTTCTCGTTCAGCTTCTAGTAAATCTACTACGATGTTTGGGCTTAGCTGCTTCGGTAAACAACTACCCTCCCATCCGTATATGCCCTCCGGCATTTCTCGCGCATTTTGCTGAATTCGGCTTCCGTTCAGAACTCCTGAGACTCGATCTTACGCGGGTGTGACGGCGTTCAGGCCGGCGGTTACGGGCCGTAACTCGCGGCTCCGCAGGATTTCAGGATTTGCCCTCGGGCGTGGGGGTGCGATCAGGCCGTACGGTACGGCGCCCGCGGCGATGTCAGGATGTTCGGGTTTCTCCTTGCGCAACACGATCGTAATATAGTAGTTGACAAGTTGGGGGCCCCTGCGGGGCCCGGACTTTTTGGCGCCTGAGCGGGCGATTGGCGCGTACACCCGCGGGGTGCGTCCTCGGGAACGCCGGCGCCACGCGGGGTGCGCAGTGCGAAGGGGCAGTGGCCGAGGGCGCCGAGGCGGGGGGGCCAGCGGGAGCCCGAAATTTCGGTTACGTACGGCCGTTTTTTGGGCTGAGCCCCCTGCTTTTCAGAGTTTCGAGCCGTTTTTTGCAACGCTCCCCGTCTGAACACGTTCAGTTCAGTCATCTCGTTAAAATTGGCACAGAAATTGCGTAAGAAGTAGGCCGAACCGAAAATTTAACCGAAAAACCGTTCAGAATAGGGTTCGAACTTAAATTTCTGCACATTTCCCGTTCATTCTGAACACTAGAAATTCCCGTTCAGTCTGAACCCTTAGTAAATCAAGTAGGATGTTTGGATAGAGATCCTTCCCGTAGTAACAAGTTAATCAGCCGTATATGCCCCCCGGCATTTCTCGCGCATTTTGCTGAATTCAGATTCCGTTCAGAACTGCTGACACTCGATCTTAGGAGGGTGTGACGGCGTTCAGGCGAGCGGTTACGGGCCGTAACTCGCGGCTCCGCAGGATTTCAGGATAGTAGGCGTTCGTGGGGTGCGATCAGGCCGTACGGTACGGCGCCCGCGGCGGTGTCAGGATGTTCGGGTTTCTCCCTTGCGCAACACGATCGTAATATAGTAGTTGACAAGTTGGGGGCCCCTTCGGGGCCCGGACTTTTTGGCGCCTGAGCGGGCGATTGGCGCGTACACCCGCGGGGTGCGTCCTCGGGAACGCCGGCGCCACGCGGGGCGCGCAGCGCGAAGGGGCAGTGGCCGAGGGCGCCGAGGCGGGGGGGCCAGCGGGAGCCATAAAATTTCGGCTTCGTACGGCCCGTCCGCAGGCGGAGCCCCCTGCTTTTCCCAGCTTCCAGCCGTTTCCTGGCACGCTCCCCGTCTGAACAAGTTCAGGCAAGCCATCTCGCTAAAGGTCCACTGCGGGGACGAAATAATTACGTACATGCAAATTCGAGGCTATGGCGGTGCAGAAAACTGATTGGTGTAGGAGCATCGATGCATGGATTCGTTCCAAATATTGTAGTCATTTTTTATGAGTTATGGCTGGGATGAGTAGGTCATCCAGCAACATCTGGGTGTAGTTCGTGGCATGTTTCCCTACCCTTTTGGGAATGCCCTTGGGGCCAGGCCAGGTCAGAATATGCCGCCCTGGCCGGCCAAGCCGCTGGGGGCCTGCCAGACCAAAGTCCCTATATGAGTGTGCTTTGGTCCCAGTATGGACACTAAACTGTTTTAGGTTAGTTTGTGGGCATTACCATGCAAGGTGCAACTGGCTCCTATTGTTAGGCGCGAGTTGGACACGATTTGAGGGCTAAAAGCTAAAATTGTTTGCTGACACAGCTAGCCCGCAACACACGTAGCATAGGTGTCACACTTCATGTAGTGTTCAAGTTGGGGCATGATGCAGACAATGTTTGTTCCAACTCTGATTTATTATAATGAGTTGTCTTGAGCACTTCATAATGAGATTAGCACAGCTCATTTTAAGACACACCACCGCATCTTTATCAAACAATCCCATCCAATTCCCAACTTCACCATGGAATGGCCATCAAATGTTACCATGTGCACGATCGCTCATGCCCACTTCAAAATCACCTTAAGAAAGAAAGTTTTGTATTCGCTAACTTCTTTACAACCACCACCAGTATGGGGCAACCACAGGCCCTCACTGTGACCACTGTGACCACCGCAAGGGCACGCCATCACATGCAGCCATAAATGTATCTAACGAGGCAAGGCCAGCTGGTATCCAGGCGGCATGTTGCCACCACACACGTCTCGGTTACGGCGCGGTCACCCATCTTCATGTCCCTGCAAATATGCACCCCATAACAACGTGTGACAACCCACAAGACCCCACGGTGCCCTTTTGCGGGATCGCAGGGCATGGCAGGGCATGTGCGTGTGTACCACCCCTACCTGCCTGCCCAACGCCCCACTCCCCATGCCCCAAGTTTCATGGCTCGTGCCCCAGGTCCCCTGCCCCGTCCCACCTGCCCACTGTGCCCCTGCTTGTGACTTGCCTCTGACCACATCACGTGCAGGTGGCTGAGGGCCTGCCCCATGCCCCAGTCCCCACGACCTGTGACTCATAGCTTCAGAAAGGCTCCCCCTGCCCCCTGCCGCCTGGACCCTGCCCCCCGCCCCCGCCCCCCTTCCCCCTGT
Source organism: Mesostigma viride (assembly GCA_009746045.1). NCBI lineage: Eukaryota > Viridiplantae > Streptophyta > Mesostigmatophyceae > Mesostigmatales > Mesostigmataceae > Mesostigma > Mesostigma viride. Next base: position 75,797 of record RPFO01000022.1, read on the forward strand.
CCCCATGCCCTCCTCCCTGTGGTGCCTCCGCTGGCTGGCTTGCCAATAATCACATCTCGTGCATGTGGCTGCCTTGCTGGCTGGCTGGCTGGCTGGCTGGCTGGCTGGCTGGCTGGCTGGCTGGCTGGCTGGCTGGCTGGCTGGCTGGCTGGCTGGCTGGCTGGCTGGCTGGCTGGCTGGCTGGCTGGCTGGCTGGCTGGCTGGCTGGCTGGCTGGCTGGCTGGCTGGCTGGCTGGCTGGCTGGCTGGCTGGCTGGCTGGCTGGCTGGCTGGCTGGCTGGCTGGCTGGCAAATATGCACCCCATAACAACGTGTGACAACCCAGGGCAGGGCATGGCAGGGCATGTGCGTATGTACCACCCCTACCTGCCTGCCCAACGCCCCACTCCCCATGGCTCGTGCCCCAGGTCCCCTGCCCCGTCCCACCTGCCCACTGTGCCCCTGCTTGTGACTTGCCTCTGACCACATCACGTGCAGGTGGCTGAGGGCCTGCCCCATGCCCTAGTTCCCACGACCTGTGACTCATAGCTTCAGAAAGGCTCCCCCTGCCCCCTGCCGCCTGGACCCTGCCCCCCGCCCCCTGTCCCCACGACCTGTGACTCATAGCTTCAGAAAGGCTCCCCCTGCCCCCTGCCGCCTGGACCCTGCCCCCCGCCCCCTCCCCCCCTCCCCCTGTCCCCATGCCCTCCTCCCTGTGGTGCCTCCGCTGGCTGGCTTGCCAATAATCACATCTCGTGCATGTGGCTGCCTTGCTGGCTGGTTGGCTGACTGGCTGGCTGGCTGGCTGGCTGGCTGGCTGGCTGGCTGGCTGGCTGGCTGGCTGGCTGGCTGGCTGGCTGGCTGGCTGGCTGGCTGGCTGGCTGGCTGGCTGGCTGGCTGGCTGGCTGGCTGGCTGGCTGGCTGGCTGGCTGGCTGGCTGGCTGGCTGGCTGGCTGGCTGGCTGCCTGACCCATGCCACATACCCCACGCCCCAAGCCTCGCGCCCCATGTCCCCTGCCAGCCTGCCTGCCTACACAAGCAAAGGAAACAAACATGGCCCCGCTGGCACAATGCAAAGCACACCTGGTTGAACAGGTAGCGGGCACGCCTGCACAATGAGACATCAAAATTACACAGCAAGCAAAGCAAAATTCAGTGTGCAAGCCAATGGGGCCTACGTTTGACAGCAAATATGATGAATCCACGTAGAAAAATGGCACAACACATGGTTGCCCACCTGCACGTACAGCCCAGTAAAAATTCACGTGCAGCAAACTGTCTACCCATGCGTGAATTTGGCTTCATCCCAGTAAAAATCTGCACAACACAAATATTGCACAGCCATTAAAGCAAAGCAAAATGTTCAGTGTTCAAGCCACTTGGGCTAACTTTGGATATGCTGGATGGAAGCAATATAGCACAGCATGACACACCCCTAGTTGCTCACCTTCACCCATACAGCCCAGTGAAAACTCACGTGCAAAGCAAGGCAGCTTATCACACGCAAAACCACCATCAACGTCAGGCAGCACAGCAGTCAACGACTCCCAAAATTGGTGCATGAGCAATCATCCATGAGCAATCATGGGCTTTCCCTGCCCAGTCTGTTCCAGAAGAAAGCAACACGGATAACGTGGCAATGACATTCCCAGGGAGAATGAAGAGGACGCACCCCACGGATACGACAATGGAAGACAGACTCTTGGTCCGGTATGTGCACGCTGCGACCAAGAAAATTCGTCTGGAAAAAGGGAAATTGCATAAGATTACGGTAAACGTAAATCACATTAGATAAAAGCAGATACATTGACCACATCTTTGACACAAATCGCCATCGCCAGCGTTCGTCCCGTGCCAAGCAATCCAGCGCTCAATCGCAATTGTCTATTGTGACACCAGACATTCGTTTGCCCCATCCCACGTCTTCCATGAACAGCAAAACTGATTTTACAAGGCGTGAAATACGTAAAACTGAAGAATGACGACACTGAAACAAAACAATCTGATGACGACGTTCAATTTCCAGGTCGCTGGCTATTGTACAGCAAAAGCCATAGCGACACGGACCTCTCCCACGCAGGTAGCACGGGGTTGACGCCCCGCCAGCTCCGAAAGTTTCCTACGTACTCTTCCAATACAAACTTTGGATGTATAAAAGCCATGAATTCGCATTCCCCATCCCGATTTCACATGCTACGTCGCCCGCCATCGCCAGCCAGCAACAACTATGGTTGCTTCCGCATCACGTCGCTTTGTTTCATGTAAGTTTTTTGCCCCGACCATGCCGCTTTTATTATTCACGGTCACTTTACCCATTGCCACTGCCCAGCCTGGTGCGTTCGACGCGACGCTCGCCCCGCCCTGCATGCGAACTAAAATTTGGTACGGTTCGACCGGTCCAACTTTCCCCGTTCAGCCTGAACACTTCTAGTCCGTATTTTTGTCAGGGTCCGAGGCGGGGGGGCCAGCGGGAGCCCAAAAATTTCGGTTTCGTACGGCCGTTTTTTGGGCGGAGTCCCTTGCTTTTCACAGTTTCGAGCCGTTTTTTGCAACGCTCCCCGTCTGAACACGTTCAGTTCAGTCATCTCGCAAAAATTGGCACGGAAATTGCGTGGGAAGTAGGCCGAACCGAAAATTTAACCGACAAACCGTTCAGACTAGGGTTCGAACTAAATTTTCTGCACATTTCTCGTTCAGTCTGAACACTCGAAATTTCCCGTTCAGTCTGAACCCTTAGTAAATCTACTACGATGTTTGGAGAGAGATCCTTCGTGTATAAACTCTTCCTCCCAGCCGTATATGCCCCCCGGCATTTCTTGCGCATTTTGCTGAATTCAGCTTCTGTTCAGAATAGGTAAGACTCGATCTTAGGAGGGTGTGACGGCGTTCAGACTAGCGGTTACGGGCCGTTACTCGCGGCTCCGCAGGATTTCAGGATTTGCCCTCGTTCGTGGGGTGCGATCAGGCCGTACGGTACGGCGCCCGCGGCGATGTCAGGATGTTCGGGTTTCTCCCTTGCGCAACACGATCGTAGTTAAGTAGTTGACAAGTTGGGGGCCCCTGCGGGGCCCAGACTTTTTGGCGCCTGAGCGGGCGATTGGCGCGTACACCCGCGGGATGCGTCCTCGGGAACGCCGGCGCCACGCGGGGTGCGCAGTGCGAAGGGGCAGTGGCCGAGGGCGCCGAGGCGGGGGGGCCAGCGGGAGCCCAAAAATTTCGGTTCCGTACGGCCGTTTTTGGGGCTGAGCCCCCTGCTTTTCACAGTTTCTAGCCGTTTTTTGCCACGCTCCCCGTCTGAACACGTTCAGTTGTGTCATCCCGCTAAAATTGGCACGAAAATTGCGTGGGAAGTAGGCCGAACCGAAAATTTAACCGACAAACCGTTCAAAATAGGGTTCGAACTAAATTTTCCGCACACTTCTCGTTCAGTCTGAACAGTCGAAATTTCCCGTTCAGTCTGAACCCTTAGTATTTCTAGTATTTTGTTTGGAGAGAGATCCTTCGTGTATAAACTCTTCCTCCCAGCCGTATATGCCCCCCGGCATTTCTTGCGCATTTTGCTGAATTCAGCTTCTGTTCAGAATAGGTAAGACTCGATCTTAGGAGGGTGTGACGGCGTTCAGACTAGCGGTTACGGGCCGTTACTCGCGGCTCCGCAGGATTTCAGGATTTGCCCTCGTTCGTGGGGGTGCGATCAGGCCGTACGGTACGGCGCCCGCGGCGATGTCAGGATGTTCGGGTTTCTCCCTTGCGCAACACGATCGTAGTTAAGTAGTTGACAAGTTGGGGGCCCCTGCGGGGCCCAGACTTTTTGGCGCCTGAGCGGGCGATTGGCGCGTACACCCGCGGGATGCGTCCTCGGGAACGCCGGCGCCACGCGGGGTGCGCAGTGCGAAGGGGCAGTGGCCGAGGGCGCCGAGGCGGGGGGGCCAGCGGGAGCCCAAAAATTTCGGTTCCGTACGGCCGTTTTTGGGGCTGAGCCCCCTGCTTTTCACAGTTTCTAGCCGTTTTTTGCCACGCTCCCCGTCTGAACACGTTCAGTTGTGTCATCCCGCTAAAATTGGCACGAAAATTGCGTGGGAAGTAGGCCGAACCGAAAATTTAACCGACAAACCGTTCAAAATAGGGTTCGAACTAAATTTTCCGCACACTTCTCGTTCAGTCTGAACAGTCGAAATTTCCCGTTCAGTCTGAACCCTTAGTATTTCTAGTATTTTGTTTGGAGAGAGATCCTTCGTGTATAAACTCTTCCTCCCAGCCGTATATGCCCCCCGGCATTTCTTGCGCATTTTGCTGAATTCAGCTTCTGTTCAGAATAGGTAAGACTCGATCTTAGGAGGGTGTGACGGCGTTCAGACTAGCGGTTACGGGCCGTTACTCGCGGCTCCGCAGGATTTCAGGATTTGCCCTCGTTCGTGGGGGTGCGATCAGGCCGTACGGTACGGCGCCCGCGGCGATGTCAGGATGTTCGGGTTTCTCCCTTGCGCAACACGATCGTAGTTAAGTAGTTGACAAGTTGGGGGCCCCTGCGGGGCCCAGACTTTTTGGCGCCTGAGCGGGCGATTGGCGCGTACACCCGCGGGATGCGTCCTCGGGAACGCCGGCGCCACGCGGGGTGCGCAGTGCGAAGGGGCAGTGGCCGAGGGCGCCGAGGCGGGGGGGCCAGCGGGAGCCCAAAAATTTCGGTTCCGTACGGCCGTTTTTGGGGCTGAGCCCCCTGCTTTTCACAGTTTCTAGCCGTTTTTTGCCACGCTCCCCGTCTGAACACGTTCAGTTGTGTCATCCCGCTAAAATTGGCACGAAAATTGCGTGGGAAGTAGGCCGAACCGAAAATTTAACCGACAAACCGTTCAAAATAGGGTTCGAACTAAATTTTCCGCACACTTCTCGTTCAGTCTGAACAGTCGAAATTTCCCGTTCAGTCTGAACCCTTAGTATTTCTAGTATTTTGTTTGGAGAGAGATCCTTCGTGTATAAACTCTTCCTCCCAGCCGTATATGCCCCCCGGCATTTCTTGCGCATTTTGCTGAATTCAGCTTCTGTTCAGAATAGGTAAGACTCGATCTTAGGAGGGTGTGACGGCGTTCAGACTAGCGGTTACGGGCCGTTACTCGCGGCTCCGCAGGATTTCAGGATTTGCCCTCGTTCGTGGGGGTGCGATCAGGCCGTACGGTACGGCGCCCGCGGCGATGTCAGGATGTTCGGGTTTCTCCCTTGCGCAACACGATCGTAGTTAAGTAGTTGACAAGTTGGGGGCCCCTGCGGGGCCCAGACTTTTTGGCGCCTGAGCGGGCGATTGGCGCGTACACCCGCGGGATGCGTCCTCGGGAACGCCGGCGCCACGCGGGGTGCGCAGTGCGAAGGGGCAGTGGCCGAGGGCGCCGAGGCGGGGGGGCCAGCGGGAGCCCAAAAATTTCGGTTCCGTACGGCCGTTTTTGGGGCTGAGCCCCCTGCTTTTCACAGTTTCTAGCCGTTTTTTGCCACGCTCCCCGTCTGAACACGTTCAGTTGTGTCATCCCGCTAAAATTGGCACGAAAATTGCGTGGGAAGTAGGCCGAACCGAAAATTTAACCGACAAACCGTTCAAAATAGGGTTCGAACTAAATTTTCCGCACACTTCTCGTTCAGTCTGAACAGTCGAAATTTCCCGTTCAGTCTGAACCCTTAGTATTTCTAGTATTTTGTTTGGAGAGAGATCCTTCGTGTATAAACTCTTCCTCCCAGCCGTATATGCCCCCCGGCATTTCTTGCGCATTTTGCTGAATTCAGCTTCTGTTCAGAATAGGTAAGACTCGATCTTAGGAGGGTGTGACGGCGTTCAGACTAGCGGTTACGGGCCGTTACTCGCGGCTCCGCAGGATTTCAGGATTTGCCCTCGTTCGTGGGGGTGCGATCAGGCCGTACGGTACGGCGCCCGCGGCGATGTCAGGATGTTCGGGTTTCTCCCTTGCGCAACACGATCGTAGTTAAGTAGTTGACAAGTTGGGGGCCCCTGCGGGGCCCAGACTTTTTGGCGCCTGAGCGGGCGATTGGCGCGTACACCCGCGGGATGCGTCCTCGGGAACGCCGGCGCCACGCGGGGTGCGCAGTGCGAAGGGGCAGTGGCCGAGGGCGCCGAGGCGGGGGGGCCAGCGGGAGCCCAAAAATTTCGGTTCCGTACGGCCGTTTTTGGGGCTGAGCCCCCTGCTTTTCACAGTTTCTAGCCGTTTTTTGCCACGCTCCCCGTCTGAACACGTTCAGTTGTGTCATCCCGCTAAAATTGGCACGAAAATTGCGTGGGAAGTAGGCCGAACCGAAAATTTAACCGACAAACCGTTCAAAATAGGGTTCGAACTAAATTTTCCGCACACTTCTCGTTCAGTCTGAACAGTCGAAATTTCCCGTTCAGTCTGAACCCTTAGTATTTCTAGTATTTTGTTTGGAGAGAGATCCTTCGTGTATAAACTCTTCCTCCCAGCCGTATATGCCCCCCGGCATTTCTTGCGCATTTTGCTGAATTCAGCTTCTGTTCAGAATAGGTAAGACTCGATCTTAGGAGGGTGTGACGGCGTTCAGACTAGCGGTTACGGGCCGTTACTCGCGGCTCCGCAGGATTTCAGGATTTGCCCTCGTTCGTGGGGGTGCGATCAGGCCGTACGGTACGGCGCCCGCGGCGATGTCAGGATGTTCGGGTTTCTCCCTTGCGCAACACGATCGTAGTTAAGTAGTTGACAAGTTGGGGGCCCCTTCGGGGCCCGGACTTTTTGGCGCCTGAGCGGGCGATTGGCGCGTACACCCGCGGGGTGCGTCCTCGGGAACGCCGGCGCCACGCGGGGCGCGCAGTGCGAAGGGGCAGTGGCCGAGGGCGCCGAGGCGGGGGGCCAGCGGGAGCCATAAAATTTCGGCTTCGTACGGCCCGTCCGCAGGCGGAGCCCCCTGCTTTTCCCAGCTTCGAGCCGTTTCCTGGCACGCTCCCCGTCTGAACACGTTCAGGCAAGTCATCTCGCTAAAGGTCCACCGGGACGAAATAATTACGTACATGCAAATTCCAGGCTATGGCGGTACAGAAAACTGATTGGTGTAGGAGCATCGATGCATGGATTCGTTCCAAATATTCTAGGCTTTTTTTATGAGTTATGGCTGGGACGAGTAGGTCATCCAGCGACATCTGGGTGTAGTTCGTGACATGTTTCCCTACCCTTTTGGTAATGCCCTTGGTGCCAGGCCAGGTCAGAATATGCCGCCCTGGCTGGCCAAGCCGCTGGGGGCCTGCCAGACCAAAGTCCCTATATGAGTGTGCTTTGGTCCCTGTATGGACACTAAATTGTTTTAGGTTAGTTTGTGGACATTACCATGCAAGGTGCAACTGGCTCCTATTTTTAGGCGCGAGTTGGACACGATTTGAGGGCTAAAAGCTAAAGATGTTTGCTGAGACAGCTAGCCCGCAACACACGTAGCATAGTTGTCACACTTCATGTAGTGTTCAAGTTGGGGCATGTGCAGACAATGTTTGTTCCAACTCTGATTTATTATAATGAGTTGTCTTGAGCACTTCATAATGAGATTAGCACAGCTCATTTTAAGACACACCACCGCATCTTTATCAAACAATCCCATGCAATTCCCAACTTCACCATGGAATGGCCTTCAAATGTTAGCATGTGCACGATCGCTCATGCCCACTTCAAAATCAGCTTAAGAAAGAAAGTTTTGTATTCGCTAACTTCTTTATAACCACCACCAGTATGGGGCAACCACAGGCCCTCACTGTGACCACTGTGACCACGGCAAGGGCACGCCATCACATGCAGCCATAAATGTATCTAACGAGGCAAGGCCAGCTGGTATCCAGGCGGCATGTTGCCACCACACACGTCTCGGTTACAGCGCGGTCACCCATCTTCATGTCCCTGCAAATATGCACCCCATAACAACGTGTGACAACCCACAAGACCCCACGGTGCCCTTTTGCGGGATCGCAGGGCATGGCAGGGCATGTGCGTGTGTACCACCCCTACCTGCCTGCCCAACGCCCCACTCCCCATGCCCCAAGTTTCATGGCTCGTGCCCTAGGTCCCCTGCCCCGTCCCACCTGCCCACTGTGCCCTTGCTTGTGACTTGCCTCTGACCACATCACGTGGCTGAGGGCCTGCCCCATGCCCCAGTCCCCACGACCTGTGACTCATAGCTTCAGAAAGGCTCCCCCTGCCCCCTGCCGCCTGGACCCTGCCCCCCGCCCCCTCCCCCCTTCCCCCTGTCCCCATGCCCTCCTCCCTGTGGTGCCCCCGCTGGCTGGCTTGCCAATAATCACATCTCGTGCATGAGGCTGCCTTGCTGGCTGGCTGGCTGGCTGGCTGGCTGGCTGGCTGGCTGGCTGGCTGGCTGGCTGGCTGGCTGGCTGGCTGACCCATGCCACATACCCCACGGCCCAAGCCTCGTGCCCCATGTCCCCTGCCAGCCTGCCTGCCTACACATGCAAAGGAAAGTTTCATGGCTCGTGCCCCAGGTCCCCTGCCCCGTCCCACCTGCCCACTGTGCCCTTGCTTGTGACTTGCCTCTGACCACATCACGTGCAAGTGGCTGAGGGCCTGCCCCATGCCCCAGTCCCCACGACCTGTGACTCATAGCTTCAGAAAGGCTCCCCCTGCCCCCTGCCGCCTGGACCCTGCCCCCCGCCCCCTCCCCCTTCCCCCTGTCCCCATGCCCTCCTCCCTGTGGTGCCCCCGCTGGCTGGCTTGCCAATAATCACATCTCGTGCATGTGGCTGCCTTGCTTGCTGGCTGGCTGGCTGGCTGGCTGGCTGGCTGGCTGGCTGGCTGGCTGGCTGGCTGGCTGGCTGGCTGGCTGGCTGGCTGGCTGGCTGGCTGGCTGGCTGGCTGGCTGGCTGGCTGGCTGGCTGGCTGGCTGGCTGGCTGGCTGGCTGGCTGGCTGGCTGGCTGGCTGGCTGCCTGACCCATGCCACATACCCCACAACCCAAGCCTCATGCCCCATGTCCCCTGCCAGTCTGCCTGCCTACACATGCAAAGGAAACAAACATGGCCCCGCTGGCACAATGCAAAGCACACCTGGTTGATCAGGTAGCGGGCACGCCTGCACAATGAGACATCAAAATTACACAGCCAGCAAAGCAAAATTCAGTGTGCAAGCCAATGGGGCCTACGTTTGACAGCAACTATGATGAATCCATGTAGAAAAATGGCACAACGCATGGTTGCCCACCTGCACGTACAGCCCAGTAAAAATTCACGTGCAGCAAACTGTCTACCTATGCGTGAATTTGGCTTCAGCCCAGTAAAAATCTGCACAACACAAATATTGCACAGCCATTAGAGCAAAGCAAAATGTTCACTGTTCAAGCCACTTGGGCTAACTTTGGATATGCAGGATGGAAGCCATGTAACACAGCATGACACACCCCGTGGACGCTCACCTTCACCCATATAGCCCAGTGAAAACTCACGTGCAAAGCAAGGCAGCTTATCACACGCAAAACCAACATCAACGTCAGGCAGCACAGCAGTCAACGACTCCCAAAATTGGTGCATGAGCAATCATCCATGAGCAATCATGGGCTTTCCCTGCCCAGTCTGTTCCAGAAGAAAGCAACACGGAGGACGTGGCAATGACATTCCCAAGGAGAATGAAGAGGACGCACCCCACGGATACGACAATGGAAGACAGACTCTTGGTCCGGTAGGTGCACGCTGCGACCAAGAAAATTCGTCTGGAAAAAGGGAAATTGCATAAGATTACGGTAAACGTAAATCACATTAGATAAAAGCAGATACATGGACCACATCTTTGACACAAATCGCCATCGCCAGCGTTCGTCCCGTGCCAAGCAATCCAGCGCTCAATCGCCATTGTCTATGGTGACACCAGACATTCGTTTGCCCCATCCCACGTCTTCCATGAACAGCAAAACTGATTTTACAAGGCGTGAAATACGTAAAACTGAAGAATGACGACACTGAAACAAAACAATCTGATGACGACGTTCAATTTCCAGGTCGCTGGCTATTGTACAGCAAATGCCATAGCGACACGGACCTCTCCCACGCAGGTAGCACGGGGTTGACGCCCCGCCAGCTCAGAAAGTTTCCTACGTACTCTTCCAATACAAATTGTTGAAGTATAAAAGCCATGAATTCGCATTCCCCATCCCGATTTTACATGCTACGTCGCCCGCCATCGCCAGCCAGCAACAACTATGATTGCTTCCGCAGCACGTTGCTTTTTTTCATTAACATTTTTTGCCCCGACCATGCCGCTTTTATTATTCACGTTCACTTTACCCATTGCCACTGCCCAGCCTGGTGCGTTCGACGCGACGCTCGCCCCGCCCTGCACGCGAACTAAAATTTGGTACGGTTCGACCGGTCCAACTTTCCCCGTTCGGCCTGAACACTTCAAGTCCGTATTTTTTTCAGGGTCCGAGGCTTGGGAGCCCAGCGGGAGCCCAAAAATGTCGGTTCCGTATGGCCGATTTATGGGCGGAGCCGTTTTTTCACGGCTTCCAGCCGTTTTTTGTACAGAAATCGTTCAGAAATAGAATCGGACTAAAATCGGTCAAAAATCGCCTCACGGTTCAGAGTATCTAAGGCAAGAGTTTGGAGATTCAGATTCGGCACAAACTCTTGCCCCCAGCCGTACATGCCCCCCGGCATTTCTCGCGCATTTTGCTGAATTGAGCACCCGTTCAGAATAGGTGACAGTCGATCTTAGGAGGGTGTGACGGCGTTCAGGCCGGCGGTTACGGGCCGTAACTCGCGGCTCCGCAGGATTTCAGGATAGTAGCCGTTCGTGGGGGTGCGATCAGGCCGTACGGTACGGCGCCCGCGGCGATGTCAGGATGTTCGGGGTTCTCCCTTGCGCAACACGATCGTAATATAGTAGTTGACAAGTTGGGGGCCCCTTCGGGGCCCGGACTTTTTGGCGCCTGAGCGGGCGATTGGCGCGTACACCCGCGGGGTGCGTCCTCGGGAACGCCGGCGCCACGCGGGGCGCGCAGCGCGAAGGGGCAGTGGCCGAAGGCGCCGAGGCGGGGGGCCAGCGGGAGCCATAAAATTTCGGCTTCGTACGGCCCGTCCGCAGGCGGAGCCCCCTGCTTTTCCCAGCTTCGAGCCGTTTCCTGGCACGCGCCCCGTCTGAACACGTTCAGGCAAGTCATCTCGCTAAAGGTCCACCGGGACGAAATAATTACGTACATGCAAATTCGAGGGTATGGCGGTGCAGAAAACTGATTGGTGTAGGAGCATCGATGCATGGATTCGTTCCAAATATTGTAGGCATTTTTTATGAGTTATGGCTGGGATGAGTAGGTCATCCAGCAACATCTGGGTGTAGTTCGTGGCATGTTTCCCTACCCTTTTGGGAATGCCCTTGGGGCCAGGCCAGGTCAGAATATGCCGCCCTGGCCGGCCAAGCCGCTGGGGGCCTGACAGACCATATACAAGTCCCTATATGAGTGTGCTTTGGTCCCAGTATGGACACTAAACGGTTTTAGGTTAGTTTGTGGACATTACCATGCAAGGTGCAACTGGCTCCTATTGTTAGGCGCGAGTTGGACACGATTTGAGGGCTAAAAGCTAAAACTGTTTGCTGACACTGCTAGCCCGCAACACACGTAGCGTAGGTGTCACACTTCATGTAGTGTTAAAGTTGGGGCATGATGCAGACAATGTTTGTTCCAACTCTGATTTATTATAATGAGTTGTCTTGAGCACTTCATAATGAGATTAGCACAGCTCATTTTAAGACACACCACCGCATCTTTATCAAACAATCCCATCCAATTCCCAACTTCACCATGGAATGGCCATCAAATGTTAGCATGTGCACGATCGCTCATGCCCACTTAAAAATCACCTTAAGAAAGAAAGTTATGTATTCGCTAACTTCTTTATAACCACCACCAGTATGGGGCAACCACAGGCCCTCACTGTGACCACTGTGACCACCGCAAGGGCACGCCATCACATGCAGCCATAAATGTATCTAACGAAGCAAGGCCAGCTGGTATCCAGGCGGCATGTTGCCACCACACACGTCTCGGTTTCGGCGCGGTCACCCATCTTCATGTCCCTGCAAATATGCACCCCATAACAACGTGTGACAACCCACAAGACCCCACGGTGCCCTTTTGCGGGATCGCAGGGCATGGCAGGGCATGTGCGTGTGTACCACCCCTACCTGCCTGCCCAACGCCCCACTCCCCATGCCCCAAGTTTCATGGCTCGTGCCCCAGGTCCCCTGCCCCGTCCCACCTGCCCACTGTGCCCGTGCTTGTGACTTGCCTCTGACCACATCACGTGCAGGTCCCTGAGAGCCTGCCCCATGCCCCAGTCCCCACGACCTGTGACTCGTAGCGTCAGAAAGGCTCCCCCTGCCCCCTGCCGCCTGGACCCTGCCCCCCGCCCCCTCCCCCCTTCCCCCTGTCCCCACGCCCTCCTCCCTGTGGTGCCCCCGCTGGCTGGCTTCCCAATAATCACATCTCGTGCATGTGGCTGCCTTGCTTGCTGGCTGGCTGGCTGGCTGGCTGGCTGGCTGGCTGGCTGGCTGGCTGGCTGGCTGGCTGGCTGGCTGGCCGGCTGGCTGGCCGGCTGGCTGGCTGGCTGGCTGGCTGGCTGGCTGGCTGGCTGGCTGGCTGGCTGGCTGGCTGGCTGGCTGGCTGGCTGGCTGGCTGGCTGGCTGGCTGGACGGCTGGCTGGCTGGCTGGCTGGCTGGCTGGCTGGCTGGCTGGCTGGCTGGCTGGCTGGCTGGCTGGCTGGCTGGTTGACCCATGCCACATACCCCACGGCCCAAGCCTCGTGCCCCATGTCCCCTGCCACCCTGCCTGCCTACACATGCAAAGGAAAGTTTCATGGCTCGTGCCCCAGGTCCCTTGCCCCGTCCCACCTGCCCACTGTGCCCCTGCTTGTGACTTGCCTCTGACCACATCACGTGCAGGTGGCTGAGGGCCTGCCCCATGCCCCAGTCCCCACGACCTGTGACTCATAGCTTCAGAAAGGCTTCCCCTGCCCCCTGCCGCCTGGACCCTGCCCCCCGCCCCCTCCCCCTTCCCCCTGTCCCCATGCCCTCCTCCCTGTGGTGCCCCCGCTGGCTGGCTTGCCAATAATCACATCTCGTGCATGTGGCTGCCTTGCTTGCTTGCTGGCTGGCTGGCTGGCTGGCTGGCTGGCTGGCTGGCTGGCTGGCTGGCTGGCTGGCTGGCTGGCTGGCTGGCTGGCTGGCTGGCTGGCTGGCTGGCTGGCTGGCTGGCTGGCTGGCTGGCTGGCTGGCTGGCTGGCTGGCTGACCCATGCCACATACCCCACGCCCCAAGCCTCGTGCCCCATGTCCCCAAGTTTCATGGCTCGTGCCCCAGGTCCCCTGCCCCGTCCCACCTGCCCACTGTGCCCTTGCTTGTGTCTTGCCTCTGACCACATCACGTGCAGGTGGCTGAGGGCCTGCCCCATGCCCCAGTCCCCATGACCTGTGACTCATAGCTTCAGAAAGGCTCCCCCTGCCCCCTGCCGCCTGGACCCTGCCCCCCGCCCCCTCCCCCTTCCCCCTGTCCCCATACCCTCCTCTGTGGTGCCCCCGCTGGCTGGCTTGCCAATAATCACATCTCGTGCATGTGGCTGCCTTGCTGGCTGGCTGGCTGGCTGGCTGGCTGGCTGGCTGGCTGGCTGGCTGGCTGCCTGACCCATGCCACATACCCCAAACCCCAAGCCTCGTGCCCCATGTCCCCTGCCAGCCTGCCTGTCTACACGTGCAAAGGAAACAAACATGGCCCCGCTGGCACAATGCAAAGCACACCTGGTTGATCAGGTAGCGGGCACGCCAGTGTGCAAGCCAATGGGGCCTACGTTTGACAGCAAGTATGATGAATCCATGTAGAAAAATATGGCACAACACATGGTTGCCCACCTGCACGTACAGCCCAGTAAAAATTCACGTGCAGCAAACTGTCTACCCATGCGTGAATTTGGCTTCAGCCCAGTAAAAATCTGCACAACACAAATATTGCACAGCCATTAGAGCAAGTCTAACTTTGGATATGCTGGATGGAAGCAATATAGCACAGCATGACACACCCCTAGTTGCTCACCTTCACCCATATAGCCCAGTGAAAACCCACGTGCAAAGCAAGGCAGCTTATCACACGCAAAACCACCATCAACGTCAGGAAGCACAGCAGTCAACGGCTCCCAAAATCGGTGCATGAGAAATCATCCATGAGCAATCATGGGCTTTCCCTGCCCAGTCTGTTCCAGAAGAAAGCAACACGGATAACGTGGCAATGACATTCCCAAGGAGAATGAAGAGGACGCACCCCACGGATACGACAATGGAAGACAGACTCTTCGTCCGGTATGTGCACGCTGCGACCAAGAAAATTCGTCTGGAAAAAAGGAAATTGCATAAGATTACGGTAAACGTAAATCACATTAGATAAAAGCAGATACATTGACCACATCTTTGACACAAATCGCCATCGCCAGCGTTCGTCCCGTGCCAAGCCATCCAGCGCTCAATCGCAACTGTCTATGGTGACACCAGACATTCGTTTGCCCCATCCCACGTCTTCCATGAACAGCAAAACTGATTTTACAAGGCGTGAAATACGTAAAACTGAAAAATGACGACACTGAAACAAAACAATCTGATGACGACGTTCAATTTCCAGGTCGCTGGCTATTATACAGCAAATGCCATAGCGACACGGACCTCTCCCACGCAGGTTGCACGGGGTTGACGCCCCGCCAGCTCAGAAAGTTTCGTACGTACTCTTCCAATACAAAATTTTGATGTATAAAAGCCATGAATTCGCATTCCCCATCCCAATTTCACATGCTACGTCGCCCGCCATCGCCAGCCAGCAACAACTATGGTTGCTTCCGCAGCACGTCGCTTTGTTTCATTAACATTTTTTGCCGCTTTTGTTATTCACGTTCACTTTACCCATTGCCACTGCCCAGCCTGGTGCGTTCGACGCGACGCTCGCCCCGCCCTGCATGCGAACTAAAATTTGGTACGGTTCGACCGGTCCAACTTTCCCCGTTCAACCTGAACACTTCAAGTACGTATTCTTGTCAGGGTCCGAGGCGGGGGGGGCCAGCGGGAGCCCGAAAATTTCAGTTTCGTACGGCCGTTAGGCGGGCTGAGCCCCCTGCATTTCACAGTTTCGAGCCGTTTTTTCCCATGCTCCCCGTCTGAACACGTTCAGTTCACTCATCTCGCAAAAAATTGCACGGAAATTGCGTGGGAAGTAGGCCGAACCGAATATTGAACAAAAAACCCGTTCAGAAATGTGTTCGAACTCAATTTTCGTTCAGTCTGAACACTCGAAATTTCCCGTTCAGTCTGAACCCTTAGTAAATCAAGTAGGATGTTTTGTAGATTTAGATTCGGCAAACAACATCCCCCCCATCCGTATATGCCCCCCGGCATTTCTCGCGCATTTTGCTGAATTCGGTTTCTGTTCAGAACACCTCAGACTCGATCTTAGGAGGGTGTGACGGCGTTCAGGCCGGCGGTTACGGGCCGTAACTCGCGGCTCCGCAGGATTTCAGGATTTGCCCTCGATCGTGGGGGTGCGATCAGGCCGTACGGTACGGCGCCCGCGGCGGTGTCAGGATGTTCGGGGTTCTCCCTTGCGCAACACGATCGTAGTTAAGTAGTTGATAGTGGCCGAGGGCCGGTATTTAGCAGGGTTGGGCGTAAAGGGGGTAAGGGGGTTGACGTAATTACGTAAACACGTAAAATGGCCGAAAGGGTGACGTAGAACGTAACGTAGACGTAGAAGTTTACGTGCGTAACGTAAAGACGTAACGTAACGTAAACACGTAAAGCCGCACAAAAGATGATTTTTGTCGAGAAAGTAAACAACCTTTATTAATCAACTTAATACTTTATTAGGATTCACGTCACAGAATGTAGGACTCAGGCCCTCGGCCAGAGGGCCAGCTGCTGGGAGCAGTGCGTGTGTGCGGAGACTATGAGTATACCGACGATGGTTGCAACAGGATTTAGAGTGGTCCCATCAATTTATGCAATCGGACAGATTCTTCCGAAGCTTCAGTTTCTGAAGGTAGCTTTGCGCAAGGTCTTGCGCGCAAAGTATGCGGATGTAAAGGTACATGCAAAGTGAGTGAACAGGAATGCACTGCCACCGACTGTACGTTCTGTTGAGCACATGGCCTAATCACGACAAAAATGTCCAAGTATCTTCTAATCAACTGGTACGAGGACTAATTATTCTTGACGGAAGTCCTGTCCGTCCAATCTCAGGCTCGCAGTCTCGTCTGATCATATACAGCTCCCTGCCACATTAAACGTAAATACTTCGACCAAACTAATAACTTTTTGCTAAGCGGCAGGTGTATCGATACTTCTGACACCCCCCCTTACTCGGTACACATGCTGCAAATGAAAACCTTTCCACAGCACTGAACCAACTGACTGGAAGCTGTGATGATGTCCCTGGCAACCGTCATCTGGGATCGATGAGCATCAAAAGGAAGTTGACCAATTATATCTCAAGTACCCATCATGATCTTGCCCCTGAGTTCCACAAAACGGGGCTCAGGTCCTGCCTTGGTGAGCATGTGATGTCTGCCAACATCTCCTCAACCCCTGGGAGGCCACTGAGGTGGGACACTTGGATGGTGCCATCAGCGACCTTCTCCAGTTCTCCCGGATGTAATGAAACTTGACATCGATGTGCTTTGTCCTCCTGGGATGGACGGGGTCCCGGGTCAGGGCGACTGTAGCGGTGTTGTCGCAAATTGAAGCACTGGGCCCCAGATGATCGGCCCTGGAGCCGGGTCTCCCAGCTCCTTGGTGATATTGAGCCGGAGAGGGACCACCTAGTGGGTGCTGCTGCGAGACGCCGCACACTGCCATATTGTACTCTGCCTCACAGGTATGAGTCAGGGCGATGGTAGACTGCTTGCGACTGGTCCATTCCACCGCTGCATGCATCCCGGTACGTACATGACCACGTTCCCCGTGATCGACTTCCGGTTCACCGGGTCGTTGGCCCCGAGTCCGCGTAGGAGTAAGCCACCAGTCCCCCCTGTCCCTTGTAGGTCAGGCCCAGGTCCTTGGTGTTCACAAGGTACGTACTGGAGCACCCGGCCGGCGAGCAAGTGCCATGTCGCTCGTGTCTGGCTTCTGCATCTTCTGGGACGGCAGGTTGACCGCAAATGCCAGGTCAGGCCGGGTCCAGGACATGGCATACACGATCGCCCCCGTCATGCTTTGGTAGGTGCGGCGGGTGTCTTCCGCACTGAGCACCGGCCCCCCCTCCCCGCGGGGGGTGTCCGGAGTGATGGGCGTCCGCACCGCCCGAGGGGAGATACCAAAGCGCTCGGCACTTAGGGCCTCGATGTAGGGGCCCGGCCTGGTGCAGGCGCACCGTGCACGCCGGCAGATCGAGGACCAAGGAGACCCCCAGGAAAAGTGAGGGAGTGTCAGACTCGGTGATCCGAAAACGGTTGGAAAGCCGGCCGCTGCGTCCACTGGGACAACTGGTCAGTCGATCCTGGGAGGGATGGGAGACCAGCGGGTCGTCCCCGTGGACGAAAGTGAAGCCGCCCGCGTAGAGAAACAAGCACGTGACAGTAGTGCTCTGGACGGCACCGGTTTCGCGAACAAGGTAGGCATGCAAGGTGTGGTGCCAGTTGCGTGGCGCCATATACAGGCTGCGCCGCAGGAGCCAGAGGTAGGTATCACCAGAAGCGTCTCGCTCCTCGAACCCCTCGAGAGGATAGACATACACTTCCGGCTCCTCCAGAAACGCTGTGCCGGACGTCGAGTTGCCGGACAGGGTGCCCAAGAGTGCCGGCGTGTGCCAAGCCAAGGCGCACAGTGCTAGCACGGACCGACAGTCGGAGCAAAGGTCTCGCTAAAGTCCACGCCTTCACGTTGGGCAAACCCTTTGCACACAAAGCGAGCCTTGCAGCCGGGCCATCCGCCTTCCACTTGGTGGGCATGCAGGACCTCCTCAGTGGCGCCGCGCAGCAGAGTTCCATTATACGGCGTATTATACGGTATTATACGGTATAATACGCGTTATACAAGGTCGAGCGGATAATTTTTTGCCCTTATATACTACTTTTAGGTCGGCCCAATTGTTCCGCAAACTCTTCCGGCAAACGTTGTCCGTACACGAGTAGCGCAAAAATCCGAACGCACAATTTGTTTCCACAAAATCTTTCAGCAGATCGCGTCCGTAGGCTTTCTAGCGGCCTTACACCGCGTAGCGTCCGGCACCCAAACTCTTCTAAGACGGGAACTCAAACAAATACCCCGTGACGACAGTAGTAGTCAGTAAAACAGACTAAAACGGCCGTTACCTGCGCGTAACGGTCCAGAACTCCGAGTTTCTAAGCTCCGTAGCTATCGACGACGATGCGTGCCAAGTTCAGCTTGAAATTGGCCTAGGCGTTTGGGCCGGACGAGGGAAATTGGCGAGGAAAACGGCGAGGAGAGGACCGATTCAAGTGGTATTTGGCGGTTGCTGGCAAAAAGTGAGGAATCTGACGGACGGACCTGACGTGCTGACATACCAGGTTTAGTTGCGGTTCGGTTCAGCCACCGGCTTCCCAAAATAGGCCAGCAACCCGTCCGGCACCATGAGTTTGCATGGAATCGTGGCGTAATCCATGGAATCACAGGCTGTGGCCGGCCGTACAGGTTCGGCTGTCTTGCTAGTGGGCGGGCTGTGTAAGCGGGAGTGTACGGCTGTGCTGGTACTCGCCGTTGAGGCACAAAAAGCCGTTGAGGCACAGAATCTGCCAAGTAGCGGGGGTTCGGGGGCGGAGCCCCCGATCTTGTATCCGTTTTATACGATTTGCGTATTTTTACGTATAATACCTACGGCGAATAATTCGTATAAGCGCGCGTATAATGGGGTTTTCGCGCTCATCCGAGGTCCGGCAGCCAAATTTTTCGGGCGGGAACTAAGGCCGGGAATGCAAGGGAACTTAGAAACACTACGGAAACCATCCACTGGTTGACATTTGGCGACCGTGAAACACAAGGATCTTACAAGCAAGCTACACTGTAGCATGGCAAGTTGGCAACCCAAGTTGGCAACCCTCCATGCTGTTTAGGTCTCTGCCCTTGCCTCTCGGGCAGCCATGCACCGAATATTAATGTAAGTCATACAGAAAACTGACTGGTATGAGAGCATGGCCGCTTTACATTTTCAATCTGTAGGCATGATCCTCAGGTCTTGAAAAGCTTATATCCTTGGCCAGGCAACGTTTGGATGTGCGCAGATATGTCTCGACCTTCTGCTCGATGCGGCAACCTCGTTTCAGCAACCAGGTGGCGACCGTGCATGTGCTAACTGTTGATAGGCGGGAAATGCTCCTACATTTGAACGCGGATAGATGTTTCACGTTATTCCTTACATGATTTATAAGCGACGACGGCCAGGAAAGGCTCGCAGCTACGTCCATCAGGTGGGCATGCTGGCTCCGTCAAGAAAGGTAATATGCGGTTTTGATCTGGTACGTGCTATCCTGTTCACGTGTTCATTGTACTGTATCAAGTTGTTGGGTGGATTGTAAAATAATCGTAGACCTGTAATGGAGGTTTTCTGCTTGTCTTTTGGTTGCTTTACTGCCTCTACGCATTATTGGCTCGTGATGGTTGGGGAATACCACTACGACATGCAGATTTTGGACCAGATTTGTCTGCTATTAGCTTATGCTTCATCGAAAGCAGTGACGTAGTGCTTGGCATTGTTTATAAATATGATAAGCTTGATAACGCGATGTTTTTTCTTGCTAAAAACATCTCGAAACAAGTGGTTTTCTGGCCAGATCTAGCCACTATTTCTTGTTTTGCTCGCCAAAGTCAGCCTTCTTCTTGTGTGCTCCTCATGCATACAAGAAACATGGAGATGCCCAGGACCTGCTTGCATGGAAGCATAGCCATCTTACTTCTTTTGCTTTTTTCATCTTTCCATTTCATTTGGCGTTGTTTTTTAGGCTATAATGCATAGGTAATCTAGCTCCTCATGAACCCCGGTTTACACGTCCAGTGTTCCCAAGCACTGCTGAGCAGTGGCAACCCATGTATCATGTGTAATTTAGTGTCAGAAACATGTGGACTGCTTGAAATGATATCAAAATGCATGAAACAACCCCAAAAACGATTAAATCCAGTATTTGCGTATAATTTCCGGATAATACCGTATTATACCGTATTATCCATTATACGGACCCCGCGCGTATAACCGCGTATTGCGTATAATGGAACTCTGCCGCGCAGGAGGTCGCGAATTGATGAGCACAGGTTGGTAGAGTCACCTGACATCTGCTCCTGCAAGCTAGCTGGCCAGCTCACTCTGCATGTATTGCTTGGCGCCACTCGTCCGCGCGTAGTAGAGCTGCGGCGGGAGAGGAGGGAACGCCCTCTGCCTGACTGCACATGAAACGCAGCGGCGTCGAACATGGCGCGAGCCGCCTTGTACGTCGCAGAAAACCTTGCAGCCTTCTTGCATGGGTTCAATCCCCACTCCGGCCATGCAGTGAATAATCATACGCAATACGCTATCGTACGCGGCCCAGGTGTATGTATGATGTATAATACGCTTCATACGGTGTATTATACGCTAATCGTACGCTAACCCCTTAAAAGTCTGTTTTTGCATGGTTTTGATGATCATTCATCAATCTGGCCAACCCAACATGTTCTCCAGCATCACAAGTTTGGCTTTATATGCCACATTATCACATGGCCTTGCCAATGTCGTCACTACCTAGAACAACAAGCGCTGTCCCTAATGAATAGTTACTCAATAAAAGCACAACAAAACGTCAAGTTTATATTCAATCAGCTAGGGGTACTGAATAAGACATTTTGACAGAAATAAGACACATTGCTGCTCTTTGCTGAGCCCATAAGCTGCGGGCAAATTACCGTCGGCGGTCTGGCCCTTTGATCCGGATGGCCCAGCAGTAGTGCGCCCAGAGCCGGCCATGCCGGAGGAGCTGGCATGTCAGAGCGGACTGCCACTTGGAGGCGTCGGTTTCTACAAGGTCAGGAAGCTTGCCTTTGGCTGCCGCCCGCGCATCATCCTGCTTCCCGGCGTCACTACCCGCCTTTCTCTTCCTGGCCTTGTCATCCTTCTCCGCCTGCTCCCTCAATTACAGCTTGAGACGCAATGCCTTGGGCGGCTTCGAGCATGGGCACGCTTTCGCATCCTTGGCATACGTGCCGCCCATGATATGGCACCTTCCTCGGGTAGAAGAACCCTTGAACTGTGCGCTTGCATTCTGAGCACGTCATTTGGTAGTTATTTGTCTGCTGCCCATCCTTAAAGACACGCTCTTTGCTAACATATGTCCAAACATCCTCAGAATCAGCCTCTAACTCGTCGGCCCCATCATCATCATGGTCCATCTCCTCACCCTCCGTAGCCATGGCGCCTGTTGATATGCTACGATAGGTGACCACCGCGATCTTGCTGGCATGCAGACCAATTATCTTGGCACATTTTGTCTTCTTTAAACGGTGCCTTCCTGTCCTGCCAATACACGCAGCCATATGCATTGATCTTGGCCAAGCGGCACCTTGCTGCCCACTTGTCAGTTCTACTATACTCGGCGCGCCGCAGCCTAGTCTAGAAACTTCCGCTTCACCCGAGCTGTAAACTGATGCCGGAGCCAAAAATACGCAAAAAATACGCAAAAAAATACGCGATACGCAAGAATTAAATATACCCTAAAAATACGCGGCGCGTACGAAAGTACCTCGTTTTCGTACTCGCTGCTCGCGCATCGCGTATAATACGCGCGATACGGCGTATAATACGGCGTATGATTATTCACTGACTCCGGCGACTCAGGGTCGTCGGCCCAGTCCAGCGCCGGCCGTGGCGCAGAAGCTAGACACTGGGCCGAACCCAGGGGGAAAATCCTCAACAGAAGGCTCTGGCTGGAACTTGTTCGAACCCAGGAGGGTAGTAATCCCCATCAGGAGGCTCCTGAGGGAACCCATGCAGGAGGGAATGCGCCGCCAGCAGCCGGCGTTGCCTAGGGGCCAGGGCGGGGCGCGGCTGCCCAAGCGGCGCCGAGAGGGGCCGGTAACAGCTCTGTCGGCCGTGCTCTGCGTGTCGTCAGACGAGGCCCCGGCGGCAGGGGACCGGAGTGCATGTGCCCATGACACGTGGCGGCGAACCCCCACGGATGCCGGGCGGGAGGGCCGCAGGAGGCTCACAGAAGTAAGTAAGTAAGTAAGTACTTGCGTGTCATGCGCAAAGGCATGCATGCCACGGAGTACTAGCATGCTCAACTCATTAATTAGAAAAATAATTACACAAAAGTTTAAACAAATTATATCATCTGCATCATCCCCCAACCGTTAAGCACTAGATGGGGATGTAATCCTCATCCGAGCTGTCCTCTACTGTAATGGCAGACGAGGCGGTAGTGTAGCGGCTATCCGGCTCAGGACCAATAACCTCCACCTGCGGACTTCTACCCTGGCTAGCAACGGGCCGCGGGGCCCGTGGGGAGAAAACAGGAGCATACCCCTTGGGAAGTCTCACATTGATAGGAGTTCAACCCCCGCACTCGTCACGAGGGGTGTCACTGGTCGCGGGGGGGCCGATCGATGGCGTCGCAGGGCCGAGTGACGGGCTGGGGCGCTGGGCGCTAGCAGCCGCGACACAGTGTGGTGGGAGGCCGTTGTCGCCTCACCAGCCGAAGCCAGGCCAGGGCGCACGAGAGCCTGGGGAGGCTGGATGGCGGCCGCAGCGGACGTACGGCGGAAGGGCAAAGTCGTGGACAGGGGTACCGGTGCCCTTGGTGCACCTAGAGCAAGTGTCGTTTACATCCCCACCCTTGCATGCAGGAAGTAGCCCGGAAATCGGAATGCCATACTGCCCCCTCTCCGGGGTATCAAAGCTACATATACTCCCAATGGAGTTAATTATAATTATAATTAACTAGGCACGTGACTGCGTCACGTGGGTGCCAATACAGAGTAAAGGAACCTTCAACCCTATATACACAGCGAGAAGGAGGGAGGGCGCCCTAGCTTCTCTCTCTGCCGCAAGTGGGCAGGCCACAGAGCGCTCTCTCCACGGCATGGTGCATCATACCGGGGCGCATGCAACTGTCACTGTGGGTGCAATACGACCAGTTCAATACCATATATGGTATTGAACTGGCTATATATATGTTAAAATATATATGTTAAAACTGAGGTACTGCCCTTGATTGCGCGCCTTCATGATTCGCAGACCAAGGGTCTGCTTCTGTGGTTTTGCGCTCACCCTCGCGTCGTTCACTGGCTCCGGGGCGCTCTTCCGGCTCAGGTCCGGCTGGCCGCCGAGGGCCACGACGAACGCATCCAGTCGGCCTTGGCGCAGCTGGTCCCGGGCCCCGACCTCCCGCCACATGCTATTCGCATTGCCTCCCTGCCTGCACGGATGGGTGGCTGCGGTCTGACTCGTGCCGCCCGGCTGGCCCCAGCAGCCTTTTTGGGCTCCGTCGCTCAGTCGTGGGCGGAAAGCTGCCGGCTCCTGCCCCTTTTGGCAACGGCAGCGCCTGACCTCCTGGACCCCAGCAGCCCTTTGCCCTTCGTCACCGCCATCCAGGAGGCCTATGCTGAGATCCAGCAGGCCTGTTCTCCCGTCCGTGCCGCTCAGGCGGTACAGCGCCACCTCCCTCGCGGCACTCCCTCGGTCGCCTCCGTTCAATCTCCCGCCGCATTCCCTGCTCGCGTCATCGATAAACAGTGTGATAAACTGGTGACCAGAAAACCTACGCGGGTATTCTGCACACGGCTGATTGGATTGCTCTTTTCGCGGACCTCAACGCCCAGGGACGTGCGTGGCTGTTCTCGCTTTCCTTGCGGAGTGTGGGCTCGGCGTACCTTCGTGCTCTTCCCATGGCCCCCCATTCGCCTTGGCTCCCAGCCACTACTCGGTGGCGCTCCGGCACCAGCTATTTGCCCCGCAGCCTCTTGTTCCGGCCGGGCGGCCTTGTGGTAGCTGTGGGCAGCCGCTGGATCCCACGGGGACTCACTACCTTGCCTGCATGGGGGGCCAACAGAATCAGAATTGGTATTTGTATTTGCACACTGTCCTCCTGACGGTGGTGCTCGCCATGATTCGGTCGGTTTTCCCCCACGCGAACATCCGGTCCGAGGATGCGGATGGCGCTGCCTTCTATTCCCCCAACCACCGGCCTGACATCGTGGTGCTGGACTTTGAGGGGGGTGGCCGGCATCTGCTTATTGACGTTTCGGTGGCGCGGCCCTTGGCTCTTAGCCACGTGGCTGGGGCCTCCCTCACGGCAGGTTACACGGCGGACCGGGCGGAGCGGGCCAAGCTCCTGGCCTACGGCGACGTCGGGCACCATCGTGTGGTGCCCTTTGTCCTGGAGGAGTTTGGGGCCATGGGGCCCCTGACCTCCGCCTTCTTCAAGGAGTGTTGCCGGCTCCGGGAGGACCGGCTGGACCTGGAGGGCCAGCGGGCCCCATGGTCGGCGCGGACCTGGACGTCATATTGGCGTCAGCGCTTGTCGGTGGCGCTGACTCGGGCCATGGCGGACATCATGCTCCGCCGTACGCGGGCTGATTTTGCGGTGCAGCAGGGCTATTAGGTTCCTCCCGTTAGGCGTTTCCATTGGTCTTATCGTAGTATAGAGCTTTGACATGGCTCTGTATATAGGTTTATAGCTGGGCGTTTGCTTTGGTTTGAGTGATTTCACTCTGCTGTAAGTAATTATATTTTTAATATATATATGTTAAAAATATAATTACTTACAACAGAGTGAAATCACTCAAACCAAAGCAAACGCCCAGCTATAAACCTATATACAGAGCCATGTCAAAGCTCTATACTACGATAAGACCAATGGAAACGCCTAACGGGAGGAACCTAATAGCCCTGCTGCACCGCAAAATCAGCCCGCGTACGGCGGAGCATGATGTCAGCCATGGCCCGAGTCAGCGCCACCGACAAGCGCTGACGCCAATATGACGTCCAGGTCCGCGCCGACCATGGGGCCCGCTGGCCCTCCAGGTCCAGCCGGTCCTCCCGGAGCCGGCAACACTCCTTGAAGAAGGCGGAGGTCAGGGGCCCCATGGCCCCAAACTCCTCCAGGACAAAGGGCACCACACGATGGTGCCCGACGTCGCCGTAGGCCAGGAGCTTGGCCCGCTCCGCCCGGTCCGCCGTGTAACCTGCCGTGAGGGAGGCCCCAGCCACGTGGCTAAGAGCCAAGGGCCGCGCCACCGAAACGTCAATAAGCAGATGCCGGCCACCCCCCTCAAAGTCCAGCACCACGATGTCAGGCCGGTGGTTGGGGGAATAGAAGGCAGCGCCATCCGCATCCTCGGACCGGATGTTCGCGTGGGGGAAAACCGACCGAATCATGGCGAGCACCACCGTCAGGAGGACAGTGTGCAAATACAAATACCAATTCTGATTCTGTTGGCCCCCCATGCAGGCAAGGTAGTGAGTCCCCGTGGGATCCAGCGGCTGCCCACAGCTACCACAAGGCCGCCCGGCCGGAACAAGAGGCTGCGGGGCAAATAGCTGGTGCCGGAGCGCCACCGAGTAGTGGCTGGGAGCCAAGGCGAATGGGGGGGCCATGGGAAGAGCACGAAGGTACGCCGAGCCCACACTCCGCAAGGAAAGCGAGAACAGCCACGCACGTCCCTGGGCGTTGAGGTCCGCGAAAAGAGCAATCCAATCAGCCGAGTGCAGAATACCCGCGTAGGTTTTCTGGTGTTTATCGATGACGCGAGCAGGGAATGCGGCGGGAGATTGAACGGAGGCGACCGAGGGAGTGCCGCGAGGGAGGTGGCGCTGTACCGCCTGAGCGGCACGGACGGGAGAACAGGCCTGCTGGATCTCAGCATAGGCCTCCTGGATGGCGGTGACGAAGGGCAAAGGGCTGCTGGGGTCCAGGAGGTCAGGCGCTGCCGTAGCCAAAAGGGGCAGGAGCCGGCAGCTTTCCGCCCACGACTGAGCGACGGAGCCCAAAAATGCTGCTGGGGCCAGCCGGGCGGCACGAGTCAGACCGCAGCCACCCATCCGTGCAGGCAGGGAGGCAATGCGAATAGCATGTGGCGGGAGGTCGGGGCCCGGGACCAGCTGCGCCAAGGCCGACTGGATGCGTTCGTCGTGGCCCTCGGCGGCCAGCCGGACCTGAGCCGGAAGAGCGCCCCGGAGCCAGTGAACGACGCGAGGGTGAGCGCAAAACCACAGAAGCAGACCCTTGGTCTGCGAATCATGAAGGCGCGCAATCAAGGGCAGTACCTCAGTGCGTGCCTCGAGGGCGGCCCGCAGAGCATCGATGACAAACGCGGGGTCGCCAACCGGAACGCCGAGGACATCCAACCCATGGAGGCGCTCGTCCCGGCCCAAGAGCTGGGGCGGAAAGCCGGAGCAATCACCTTGGGGCGAGTACACCGCGCACTTGGCCAGGGTCAACTGGAGGTTGATGTCGGCCACCGCGGTCTGCAGTGCCAGCAGAGCCGCGGTGGTGTCCGGCACAGGGCCCAGAAGGTAGATATCATCCAAGTAGGCCTGAATAGCGACCGCCGGGTGGGCAGCATGGACCGCTTGGAGGCAACCCTGGAGGGGGGCGGGAAAGTACAGGGGTCCCAGGGGGTCCCCTTGCTGGGTGCCCGACCGCGACAGCAGGCCGCCGCGAGTGCCGTCCTCCATGATGTGAACCAGTTGGCCGGGCTGGCCGTAGCACACGGCTGTCCAAGCGTACAAGTCCTCGAAGGACTCCATGACGGCCGCAAACATGCTGGCGCGGGACAGACTGTTGAACGCGTTGTGGCAGTCGACCTTGACGACAGCGTGGGTGGGGTGGGCCTCGAGGTAGGCCTGCACCGAATGGATGAGGATATCCGCCCCGCCTGGAGTCGTCACCCCCAGCTGGGCTAGGTTGGCAAATACGGGTACGGGGTATAATACGCGGACCTAAAATACGCGTATTATACGTGGGGGGTGTAAAATACGCGGCGGTAAAATACGCGACCGTTTTTGTGGTCCAATTGTCAGTCACCCAATTAGCACGCTCCTTGATGATGGTCATGCAGTTATTGCAACTGAAATTTGGTGTATATGCTTATTTATTAACATCTTCCATTAATTTATGCCCTGCAATCCTATCTGATTATGATTTGTTAAATGCTGGGGGGAGCAGACTGCAACGGGAACTGTAAGGAATCAATTAATTAGTTAATTGTAAGGAAAGCCATCCACTATATAATGCATGAGAGGACATAAGACACAAGGTCCAAGGACCTTGCTCTCAAGGATCCCACAACAAGCTCCATACACATACACACATGTGCACACACATTCATCATTGACAAAATGCACAACAGCAGAGGACATAAGACACAAGGTCCAAGGACCTTGCTCTCAAGGATCCCACAACAAGCTCCATACACATACACACATGTGCACACACATTCATCATGCATTGACAAAATGCACAACAGCACCCCCGCTGCCATGGAGATTACTCCACGTTGGTCCATGCAATTATTCAAGCCAGCACGGCCATGCTTTCATAACGGCAGCGCATGCAGCCCTTGTTCTCACTATACTATTGCTAGTAACTTGTGAGTTATAACTTCATGTCCCATCCATCACATGGGTCCATGCAACCATCGGCCATCACCCACTAGCTGCCATCACATACTACACCGGCTGAAGATGGTATAAGTATTTTCGGGTACCATCTGCTTGAAAGAGGCGCTCTCAGCCGCATTGAAGGCAATGCCGTTCTCGATAAAAAATTCGGCAGCCAGCAGCTGGATACCTTGTTCGTCGACGGGAACCAGCCATTTGGTGATGCTCAGCTGGCCTTGATGCTTGCTGGGAACCGACGACAAGTCAGCCGGCGCAGCCCCTCCCATCTCCGCCATTGCCCTGTTCAAAGTGTGCACCTTCTTGGCGTCTGACTTCTGCAACTTGTTGTTAGCAATCCTGAGAAACCTGTTCCGGATATTCGGTGGAATTTTGTCGCAGGGTAACACCCCTTCCCCTGCGATTCCGGCAAAGTGTGCACGGACTCGGAATACGCTTATTGGCCCCGCCTTGTAGGAGAAGTTCTTGTTGCAAAATGAGCAGAACATCCTCGACACATACTGCGTTGTGTTACTAACAGCATCCGTGACTGCTTCTTTCTTCTCGACAACGAAATCCCATTCAGGCCCTTTCTTCGGCATGGCTGCAAATCGAAAATGGCTGCACACTATCGCACAGTCGCACTGGCCTCGTCCTCGCTATATTGCATTACACCGTCAGTAGCACAGCTGGCATTTGCTGTCATTATGCGTGATGTACCTAGTCCTAGCTGTCTCCTACCGGCCAAAGATTTTGCAAGGCTTGCGCTTTATGGAAAGAACTGTACGCATCTACTTCTAGTAGTAAAAATCTCAAATGTGCAGTGAACGCGCCGCGCCCAGAACCTGGGCACCGCGCCAGTGCCCGCTGCCCGCTGGTACCCCCGAAAAATTCTGAGTCCAAACCGCGTATTCTGAAGTAAAGTACGCGTACATACGGCGGAGGCCTTCAGTGTACGTTTTCCCGTACTTCTGCGGCTCCGTACGGCGTACTGACCAACCCGGCAGCTGGGCCGCCACCGAGGTCTCACCCGCTGCGAGGGGCGGGCAGAAAAAGGCACGGAGCTCGGGCGCCTTTTGGCGGCAGATCACTTTGCCCACGAGCTTGCGGAGCACCTCACCGCAGGCGATCGGGCGCACCTTGCCCTCGGGGGGGGGCAAGACACCCTTGAGCAGAGCGAGGAGGCGAGCGCCCGCTAACCACTCGCGCGCAGCGGGAGGAACGCGACCAGCCGCCAGGTCAATGAGGGTGTCAAAGAGAATGTCCTCGCCCCCATGCCCCACCAGGACCTCCAAGTGCTCGTAGCGCCAGCCCGACGGCCCGGTAGAGGAAGCCCGCGGGACCGCACGCATCACCTCCAGGAAGCAGTCGCGGTCCAGCCGGAGGGGGGCCGGCAGGGGGTCCGGCACGGGCAGCTGGAATCCGGGCTCCGCAGGGTGAAGAGCCTCCAAGGCCGCCAGGGTAGCCGCATTGGCGGGGGCCAGCTTGGCCATTTCCAAGCGGGTCATGGCCCGGCTGAGCTGCCCCTCGCGGACGAGGCGGATGACGTCGGCGGCCACCCGCTCGAAGTTGACCTCCCCCGACAGCCGGGCCGTGCGCGGGGGCGGCACGCCAAACAGCCCCTCCCAGTCCCCCTGCAGAAAGCGTCGGCAACGGGCAATAACCGCACCCTGGAGGCCGCGCACACCACGCCCGAGAGGGGTGAGGAGCAGGCGGGGGGTCACCATGTGCAGTTTAAAGCCCAGCGGGTCGTCCGGAGCGGCGTGCATGCGCCGGAGAGAAACGATTGCACATTGCGCGAAAAGGCTACGCGCGCGGTGGGGGAGGTCGGTCAGGGTAGACGTCGGGTTGATGGCGCATGCATCCCAGGGAACCGTGTCAAGCCAACGCCAACTGGCCGAGTAGTCGGGCGGCGGGGGCTGGGAGCCGGTGGGAGCCGAGGCGGGAGGGGGGAGGGGGCCGGGACTGCTGGCCGGTTGAGGGGCCGTTGAGCAACACAGGCGCGCGCGTGCTGAGCGCGCCCGTGAATGGAGTACACCCGCTGGCAGTGAGCTTCCGGGCACCGGTAACAGCTCATGGCCTGCAGATCCGCCGCGCCGAGATCGGGGTGCACAGCGCGAAGGTGCTGGCAGAGGAGGTTACGGTTGTGGAACACACCAGCACACGGGGACCCCGTGGGAAGCAGCACGGCACACCGGTGAAGGCCGTCGGCGGGCGCTGAGTGGCGGGGAGCGGCGCCAGCAAAGGCAGGACGTGGGGCCTGCGGCGTCTCCCCAGCCGGGCCGGCAGGCGCGCGCACCACGACCCGACCAGCGCCCGGCATGCCCGCCGGGGCCACGGAGGAGGCAGTGCCCACCGGGGAGACCCCCAGCGGAGGGGGATCGAGAACGCCGGCGCCCCTCCCAGGGGGACTCGCCAGCGCGCCCGCGACCACCCCAGGCCCCGGCAACGAGGCCGGGGGCGGCGGCCGAGGGGTCGGGGAGGCAGCTGGCCCCGGGGCCCGGTGGGGACCCGGCAGGGGACCCAGCGAGACCGGGGGCGGGCCGAGAGGAAGCGCAGTCCCAGGGGGCGGCACAACAGCCCGGCACAACGGGCAGCGCGGCACGGAGTGGAGCAAGCTGCGCGCGATGCACGCTTGATGGAATGTGTGGCCGCACGCGGGCAGGCGACACAAGCCATCCCCCGGCCGGAAGGGCTCAAGGCAGATGGCACAGGAGCCCGACTCGGGGTCGTCCCCCTCCAGAAGGGACCGGACATGAGGGGGGGCGGGTCCCAGCCGGCCTCCCAGCAACCCGGGAGAGCAGCAATCTGGGCGCGCGAGAGGATGCCGACCGGTTGGTCAGCCGCGGGGTGCCATTCGTGCGGGATGCCTGCCAACTCCAGGATGTCGTGGAGGAAGGCAGAAACAGGCGTCCCCGCGGTTAGGGGCTGGGCGCGCCCGGCCGAGTCCACCAAGATGGCCTGGCCGCCCTGAACCGCGATGGGGGCCCCGAACTCCACACGCAGCATGGCGGCCTGCGCCAGGCTGAGGGAGGTGATGAGAAAGCCCCCACTGGCAACCGGGCCGGGAGGCGGGGCCTGGGCGTCCAAGAAGAGGCGAAGCTGCCGCGGGGACATGAGGCCCAGGTCGGCGCCGCCCGCGAGGTAGGCCGCCCGCACCGAGACCTGTGCGTCTCGAGCCACCGCCGTGACGAACTCGACCACCTCCTGACCCACCCGCTCGTCCAGGGAAAGCAGCTCTTCCTGCCGGGCGGCCGGGAGATGCCACGGCAGCCGGCAGCCGGCGTGATATCCTTCCAAGACATACCCCCAAAGAGTCGAGGCCGTCACCGGGGGGGCGGCGGAAAGAAATGTCGCCCGCACCGCGCAACTAGGGCCAGGAAGGCCGGGGGCCTAGGGAGCGAGGGGAAGGCGGCCTCAACCCGACCGCGTCCAGCAACAAAGGGCAGTACGCCCAAGAAAAGGTGGCGCGGCCCACCACGCCGACAATGTGCGAGGGCGGCCACGAGGTGAACGCGTGGGCCCGGGGGCCGCCGTCCCACGCGGCAAGGACGGGGGTGGCGGCTGGGTGGCCAACCGCGGCCGGGGGAAGGGAGGCCAGAGCGTCGGGGAGCGAGGGGCCGGGGGCGGGCGCCGGGGTCGCCAGGCCCGCCGGGGGTCGGCCGGGCCCAGCCCAGGCGACAGCGCCGCGCCCCCGTCGGCGGGGCCAGGCGACGGGTGGGGCCCCGGGGCCGAGGGCGCCAGGGCCCGAGCAACGGCGGCCCCATCGGGCAGGCCACGGCCCGCCCCGAGGGCCTCGGCAGGGGGGCACACGGGGCAGGGGGCCGGAGCACCCAGCGGGGAGGGCAGCCCGGGGGCCCGCCGGGGGGGACAGCGCGGGCACGTCCAGGAGCCCGGCGGGACCCGGTAGAGCCGGGGAGTAAGACACTGCAAGTGCCACCCGGAATTGCAAGCATCACAAACTAACATGTGGTGCCCGCGGTGCCCGCTCCGGCAGACCTCGCAGACCAAGGAGGGGGAGACCGGGGCGCCCGAGCCCCCCGCAGCCGGGTCGCCCACCTCCGCAAGAAGGGCCGCAAGCCGAGAGGACCGCCGAGGCGCCAACCGGGGAGCGGGGGAGCCGTTGGGCGAAGGGGGTCGTGGGTCGTCCATGAACAATCAGGGCAGGCGTGGCAGCCACCGAGGGGGGGGGCGGGGGGTGTGGGGGGCGGAGCCCCCCACGCGGGGGGTTTGGGGGGCGGCAGCCCCCCAACGCGCTGCCGTCCGGCACTTTGAAGCCCGCCGGTGCTATAATTCCTATCGTCCACGCATGTTTTCCCCTGCCTCAAACCGCACGTTGCATTTAAATCTGGAGCCCAAAATTCACTGAAAACGTGTGCCAGCCGGTAGCAAACTGGGCCAAGCTGCCACGGAATGGTGGTACCGCCTGCCGTCCGGCACTTTGAAGCCCGCCGGTGCTATAATTCCTATCGTCCACGCATGTTTTCCCCTGCCTCAAACCGCACGTTGCATTTAAATCTGGAGCCCAAAATTCACTGAAAACGTGTGCCAGCCGGTAGCAAACTGGGCCAAGCTGCCACGGAATGGTGGTACCGCCTGCCGTCCGGCACTTTGAAGCCCGCCGGTGCTATAATTCCTATCGTCCACGCATGTTTTCCCCTGCCTCAAACCGCACGTTGCATTTAAATCTGGAGCCCAAAATTCACTGAAAACGTGTGCCAGCCGGTAGCAAACTGGGCCAAGCTGCCACGGAATGGTGGTACCGCCTGCCGTCCGGCACTTTGAAGCCCGCCGGTGCTATAATTCCTATCGTCCACGCATGTTTTCCCCTGCCTCAAACCGCACGTTGCATTTAAATCTGGAGCCCAAAATTCACTGAAAACGTGTGCCAGCCGGTAGCAAACTGGGCCAAGCTGCCACGGAATGGTGGTACCGCCTGCCGTCCGGCACTTTGAAGCCCGCCGGTGCTATAATTCCTATCGTCCACGCATGTTTTCCCCTGCCTCAAACCGCACGTTGCATTTAAATCTGGAGCCCAAAATTCACTGAAAACGTGTGCCAGCCGGTAGCAAACTGGGCCAAGCTGCCACGGAATGGTGGTACCGCCTGCCGTCCGGCACTTTGAAGCCCGCCGGTGCTATAATTCCTATCGTCCACGCATGTTTTCCCCTGCCTCAAACCGCACGTTGCATTTAAATCTGGAGCCCAAAATTCACTGAAAACGTGTGCCAGCCGGTAGCAAACTGGGCCAAGCTGCCACGGAATGGTGGTACCGCCTGCCGTCCGGCACTTTGAAGCCCGCCGGTGCTATAATTCCTATCGTCCACGCATGTTTTCCCCTGCCTCAAACCGCACGTTGCATTTAAATCTGGAGCCCAAAATTCACTGAAAACGTGTGCCAGCCGGTAGCAAACTGGGCCAAGCTGCCACGGAATGGTGGTACCGCCTGCCGTCCGGCACTTTGAAGCCCGCCGGTGCTATAATTCCTATCGTCCACGCATGTTTTCCCCTGCCTCAAACCGCACGTTGCATTTAAATCTGGAGCCCAAAATTCACTGAAAACGTGTGCCAGCCGGTAGCAAACTGGGCCAAGCTGCCACGGAATGGTGGTACCGCCTGCCGTCCGGCACTTTGAAGCCCGCCGGTGCTATAATTCCTATCGTCCACGCATGTTTTCCCCTGCCTCAAACCGCACGTTGCATTTAAATCTGGAGCCCAAAATTCACTGAAAACGTGTGCCAGCCGGTAGCAAACTGGGCCAAGCTGCCACGGAATGGTGGTACCGCCTGCCGTCCGGCACTTTGAAGCCCGCCGGTGCTATAATTCCTATCGTCCACGCATGTTTTCCCCTGCCTCAAACCGCACGTTGCATTTAAATCTGGAGCCCAAAATTCACTGAAAACGTGTGCCAGCCGGTAGCAAACTGGGCCAAGCTGCCACGGAATGGTGGTACCGCCTGCCGTCCGGCACTTTGAAGCCCGCCGGTGCTATAATTCCTATCGTCCACGCATGTTTTCCCCTGCCTCAAACCGCACGTTGCATTTAAATCTGGAGCCCAAAATGCACTGAAAACGTGTGCCAGCCGGTAGCAAACTGGGCCAAGCTGCCACGGAATGGTGGTACCGCCTGCCGGGGTACCATATATGTAGGTTTATAGCTGGGCGTTTGCTTTGGTTTGAGTGATTTCACTCTGCTGTAAGTAATTATATTTTTAAAATATATGTAGGCTGACGCATAGCTTATGCTACAAATGTGAGGTGGGCTCAAGACGTACGTCGGCTAATTAAGGCGCAAGCTGATGGCCACAAGGTGCCAGAGCTAATTGAAGGTACTATATAACGCTATGCGCTAATATATATCGTTTTGCTTTGGTTTGAGTGATTTCACTCTGCTGTAAGTAATTATATTATTATAATATATACCGTTTCAAGCGCTGTAATGCCTAAGCTATCCCATAATCGATTGCCCCCATCTAGACAACTAGCTGGAGTGCTTTATCCCGGGGAAGCCCGGGGGGGGCTTCCACAGTTTCTTGTTGACAACTTGACATAGAGGTCCCCGCCCCGCCAGTACACTTGGGGCTTCCCGGCCGTTGGTCTTGTGCATGGCGGATGTAGTCGAGCCACTGATCGCAGCGCTGCTGCTGCTGGGCTGGCGTCAGGTCGTCGTCAAAGCGACCAGGAGGTGTCCACCAGCTTCTTGCGGCGAGAGAGGAACTGAACTCGGGCTGTGATGTCGCTGATTAGGTGAGGACCACTGGAGGGGGCCCAGCCTAGCTTGGCCCGTGGATGGGGCAGGCGGTAGGCGCCCTAGCTGCAGTGCCGCACCTGGCAGCTCCATACACGCCAAGAGCTGTTTCTTCAGCTCGATCGTCGAGAAGAGAGTCTGGGGTCTCCTCCGGCGGCATGTCGAAGCGCCTGAGGATGACCCGGCAGCGGCGACGGTCGCGGTCAGCGGCCTCGCGGCGCGCGTGTCTTCCAGCTCCTGCAGGAGCTTGGTGGTGATGGCGGTCGTGGTAGAGGATGCCTGGCTCTTGAGCAGGTCCGCCCAGGAGGCGGCGCGAGTCGATCGAGGCGGTCATCGCTAGCCCTACCAGCAGGTTGGGCGGCGATGGTGGCCGTTCGCTCGGCGATCTCGGGGACCCGCTGCGTGGCCAGGGCGTCTACCTTGGTAGCATGCAACTGCCTCAAGTTTCACGGTGCCTTGGCCGACTCGGCCTTCTACCTGGTTAAGGCGGGTGGTCACAGTGGCTGTGGCCTCGGAAACTTTGGTGGCAATGCGCTCTTGCGTACGAGCAGTAAGCTGAGGCTGGAGCTTAAGTGCGACTCTGGCTTCAATGTTGTTGACCTTGGCCGAGAGAGTGTTGAGTGGGCCGTCAGGCGCGTTCAGGGCGGCGAGCTGCTCAGCCATCGGCGCCAGCTGCTCCACCACTGCAGCTCGGATGGAGTCCGTGGTGGGGGAGGTGCTGCTCTGCGGGGATGCTGCAGCTGCATGCTGTGGCTGCCCGTAGATGCGCTCATGCAGGAGGCTCCTGAGGCCAGCGTAGCCAATCTGGGTGATGTCCTGGGCGTCGCAGCGCAGGTAGCTGCACGTACATGATGACTATTGACTGCCTTCAAGTACGCCTCCGGTTCTTGACTGAGCAGCCATTCCCAGTCGGGCTTGGTGACCTTGTCGCCAGCTGGGGCCGGTAGGCAGGACTGAAAGTTCGTCATGGCGGGCCAGGAACTTGATAACATCGTCACATTGTTCCTTTGTGAGCGTAATGATTTCCAAGATGCAAAAATCCCGCTGGCCGGCGCTGAAGCGGCGGACATCCCATTTGGTATGGGAAGTTCGGGTTTTCTTGGGAATGGGGGACGAATTTGGTGTACAGCATTGCGTCGAGGGAGGCAGACCGGGGGGGAGAGCTTCGATCAGCGCGAAAAGGTTGGCGTCCGCAGGAGTTGATGTCGCACGTGCTGCTGGCGACGGGAATGCCGACGACAGCTGAATTTGCTTGTCAAGGCTGCGTTTTGGGGGCATTTTCAAAATACTGCGTTACAGCCGTAGTAACCGATTATACTAGCCAGTGTAAAATCATACGCCGTATAATACGGTATAATACGGTATAATACGTTATTATACGCTGGCTTTTAGCGTATGATTTTTCATACGTAATACGTTTTAGCGCATAATGACGTATTATACCGTATCATACCGTATAATGCCGTGTTTTCCGCGTTTTTTTTACGTTTTGCGCGGCTAGGATGCCAGAACGACAGGGCAACGATTTGAAGCAACAGATTTCGTATCTCTACTAAGTACTGACCCGTCTGAACTTTCACAATTCGACGCGATCTTATTTTGAAATTTCAGTCGGGTACGTGCTGCCCACTTCACGGCCCCTTTTTGGGGCGGGAATCTGAAGAAATGCAAGGCTTAAGAACTGCGAGCTTTGTTGGCAAAGGCAGAATTGTCACCCGGCCGCAGGCCGCACGCGAGAATTGCGAGCAAAAATGTCAATGACTGACGAGGATCGTGCAATGTCTGACGAGGATGGCGAAGACGTCGACTTGTCAAGAACAACGGTGTGGACGTACATCACCAAGCACAGAATTGTTAAGGGCAACAAGCTGACCAACAACTACGATATGACCTGCAGCCGATGTTACCATGCTTGGCGTGGCAGCACGAGCAGGGCAGCTGCGCATTTTCTTGGACACATCACCTAAAAATGGCCTTTTTTGTTACATGGGGTCATATCTCCCACACATATAGTCAGATCGGGGTGCCTTTCTGGACTTAAGGTCCCCCTAGGACCCTGTTCACATCACATAAATTGGGGGGCCAACTGAACTATTTTTAGCATCAAACCGTGACGTGGAAAAGTGCAAAAAACGATGTTTTCCAGGCATAAGGAGGCATAGCAGCCACACACAAGTAGTAAATGTAGTCCAATTCAGTTGGAAATGGTCATGCTTATTAATTTACATCCAAAGACAAAAACCGCCCTTAAGTATGCAATGTAGGACCAAACTATGTGCTATAATTCTGGCATACATGAGCCAAAACACCGTTTTAGTGCATTATTTTCAAACTTATGAAGCCCCTGCCAGCACATATGTGGCCCAATCATGCCAGAATTCGTCACATTAATAGCACAATACTTGAATTTACACTAGAACACAAGTTGGACATATTAGGACCACTGCCGGCCCACTAAAAGTGACGGATGCAAGCAGAAATAGAGCGATTTTTGCAAAAATACTCCATATTCTGCGCCATTGTCTTGGAAAACTTTGCATTCTTCACTCAATTATCGTCATGGCTGTCATGGGATTCATATACATGCCACTGGGGCTGGATACATTAGCCAACACAGACTAAAAAAGCGATCATCAAGGGACAAAATCACCATCAATCACAGTAGATGCTGGCATTCGGAACAAGCACCATAGTGCCTACAAGCCTCAAGAAGGGGAGCTTGGCTGACCAGTCGTGCCTGTCGGCTGACCAGTCTCTTTTCTAAACGGGCCCCGCTCGGCAGCACACACAATCTCCTTTGCAGTACTTGGCCCACTCTGCTGGGCACCCCTGCTGTGCGTGTCTTATAGCAGCTAATCCAAATATATATCTGCCAGGTGCCTCTCTGCTACATGGAAATACAAAGCGCAATCAAGGACAGCAGTGGCTTGGGCTGCTATTCAATTGAGCTCAGCACCTAGCTGCTGTACAACATAATTCTGCATCAGTGCCTGTCCTAATTGCGCCCCCCCGCCCCCTTGCCATCATCGTCATGCTCATCATAGTCTTTGGAACGTGCACTGAACTCCAACCCTTGGACAGTCCATAGGTCATTAAGAATCTGTGCATGTAATGCTAGCTCTTCTCAGTTGAACTCATCTACCACCCTCTCATGGTCGTGTCATCTCTCATGTAATCCACCTAGGTTTATCGTGGCCACTGATCTTTCAGCCCCTCCTGACATCAAAATCTGGGCAAACACACTGTTGACATCGCCCTTCCTTTTTAGCCTGCATGGCTCCTCATGTTTACCCTTATCTCATCCCTCAACACACCTAGAACTGTCTATTCATCCCCCTTGCATAGGCGGTGCATAACTGCGGCATGATGGGGGATTGCCAAAAATAGGTGTAAAATGCATGGGATGGCACGGGGAGGCTCACACTCATCGGTTTACAATCACACTCATGTGCTAACAATGTCCCTCTCTGCTTTTGACACTGCATGCACATGCATTTCCTACCGGCTATATCAAGCCTTTAGTGTGGTTTGGTGCATCAAGAGAAATGGCAGGTCAGCTGAGTGCATCAGACCACATTTGTGTTAAGTGTACGCTTGCAACGCTGTTTGCCCACCGCATGGAGCTCCCCTTTCGGACAGTGGCACAAGTAGCACTTACACCTTACTCCCAGCCGCTCACCCTGCCCATGCTAGCAACAAGAACAAATGCATGGTCCCCATCCCAACGTAAGGTGCATCACATGGATGGCCCTGCCATCACCTAGCAGTGTGCCACCCCTCTCCACCTCAACCTACTCTGAAATGCCAGGGCCCCAACAAACCTTTCAAGACATGGCACTCCTCAAAGAAGGCAACCCCTCAAAGAAGGCGAGGCAGTTTAGGTCTAGGGGGGCTTTGGGTAAGTTAAAAGATGATAGAGTTCACTAACACAGGCCACGGCAACGACAACCTGCCTCACCCGCTGCATCCATACATCACAAGCCATAAACTGCACAGCCTGGCATGATTGCCTAAGGGTCACGTGATCCAAGATGCCCTTCAGGCTCACCCCAGCACACCGGCCCATCCTCACCACCCCACTGGTCATAGTCATCTACAGTGGCATCAAACTCCTCTAGGACAGAGTGCAGTAAAGGCAACATAGACGTCCTGACACAATTGAATAAGAACGTGGCTGCTACCTACTGCCCTTAAAAAAAATGTCGATTGCTTGCACACATACGCATTCAATTCTTCAAGCAAGCATGCTAACACCTTCACAGCACATCCCAAGGTTGACATCCATCGAGCTTTGTCAACAAGCATGACTTCCTGATGCAAACTTAGCTGTCAAGCTAGGAGGAGGAAAGCTAGGTAAAGAGGTGAGATAGACCCCCCCACAGCACCTTCCTGCACCAAAACCATGACAATATCATCCAGAGCTTGCTAAATACGTACAGCTAACCGGTAGCGGGCGACCTTGCAGTCCAGGTTCAGCGCGAACATCTCGTGTCAGCACCCGGCGGAGATGGCGGACGCGAACCCACAATGCTATAAAAGCGAGTCATAAGACTATTTCGGGGAGCGGTGAACGGCTTGGAACACCGAAGGTATGCCGCGACAAAAGCCTGAAGTTTTTCTCGGAAATACACGCCTGGATGTGGATTAGGGCACCGTTGTCGTGCTTGTGCTTGCGTTGCGAGCAGGCAACCAGTGTTTCTTGCAGTGTCGAGCAGTAACAGATGGTGGCGCGAGAGCAATATGTGACTTTTAAATCATGGCTACACAGCTTACACCTCCGCAGGCATGTTGGAACAAGCCCCGCCATGCCGTGAGCCGAAAAAAAGGAAGAAACGCATCAAGCAAGGACGGTCGTAAACGTCACTGAAAACAGCAAAATCTGACCTGCCGGCAGGTAATGCGACAGCCTGGAAAATGTGATTCGTTTCTCGAAAAACTGATCAGCGCTCGTGAAAGTAGACTTGAAGCCCATTCGGATTCGACCTTTTGGGAATTGTGAGCTTCCAACAAAAAAGTTTCCCCCACAATTAATAAACATGCATTTTCGCTGCCAATTCCAGATCTGGCCGACACAAAAAAATCAGCGTCTCAGTTTGCGAATTATTTTGACGCATGAACATACGCGAATAATATCTACCATGCATCATCGCAAAGCAGGAGAGTTTACGCGTCGTTTGCATCCATCGCAGCGACTTAACATGCATAATTGACTTATGACTGATATTCCGGCGGACATAGGGTCGACAGCCATGCGAGGTGGAATTTTTCTGGTCCCGTCGTCCTCAACGCGACGCGTTCGCGCCAAAATTCCCAGGATCTCATGTAACCGGACGGACCGATTTTAGGTGCTGTGGAGGGGAGTTTGCCATCTCGGCTGGAGTCAGTCCCTGCTCGAAGCCGCCCACCAGGCTGCGGCCACGCCTGCTCCAGGCGAAGCTGCAAACCAACAGGAGGAAGGCGCGGTTCGTGCCCGCCGTGAGCAGGAGTGCATCGCAGAAGAGAGGCACATGGCTCGCGCCGATGATGACAGCGACAACGGCCTCATCGGAGATGAAGAGGACATCGACGTCGACGAGAACGGCGAACAGCTGCCGACCTTCCTGCGAGGTGCCGGGCCCGCATCTGCACTTGGTAAACGCAGTTCGTCCGCCTCCGGCTACAGTTCGACCGGACGTGCAACTGCTGACGTCGTCGAGATCAAGTCATCTCAGCCGGCACTGCGCCAGCAGACCCGGCATGGCCGCGGCTGTCGGGCTGGGAAAGCCCGCCATCGACAAGCTGCTTTGCAAGGGGTTTATGTCGGCCGGTATCCCATTCAACGTTGTGAATAACGCGCATTTCAAAGCTGCTCTGTCCGCCATCAGCCGAGGAGGGGTGCAGTACCTGGCGCCAACCTCTCAGACCATGCGGACCCGGGACGCACCCCTCGTTGCCAAGGACTTGGAGAGGGACGTCAAGGAGAAGACCCAGCTGGCCACAGGCACGGGAGGGACGTTCATCACGGATGGCTGGAAAGACTGCAGTCGCGAATCTCACAATGATCATGAACGTCTTCCATCTGCCCACCTTTACATACTTCATCGGATCCGACAACGTGACGGGGCAGGTGAAGTCTGCTGAATTCATGGCAGACCTGGCAGAGCCTCACATCTTGGCCGTCGGCGCAGCGAACGTCGTGCAGGTGATTACGGACACCACAACATCCATGGAGAACATGAAGAAACTCCTCGAGGCATCATTCCCGCACATCATCATCTCCAGGTGCTGTGCCCACTCGCTGGACCTGTGTTTCGAGGACATCGGCAAGGAGCCAGCGGTGGACAGGGTCCTGACACAAGTGAACACGGTGGTGGTATTCGTGCTGGGGCACGAGAAGATCAACAGTTTTTTCATGGGCCTGGACAAGAGCGCCAAGACTCTCAAGAAGTACGCCGACACCCGCTTTGGCACCAGGTATATCGCTGTGATTTCATGAGTTTTATATCCACAATTTGCTACGCCCTCTTTTTTCTCATCATCTTCGCTTAATTCTGCTAGTTTATCATTGCTTTAACCCTTGGATGGTGTCTAACTCGTTCCTAAAAGTAGTTACCAGTTGCACTTTGCACTATAAAGTCCACAAACCAATCTAATAACAATTTTACCATCCATATTGGGACCAAAGCACACACATATATTGAGTTACTTGGGGGTCATGTTGGTGGTCATGTTGCAATGTCCTATATATGGGTACATTTTAAGGACCCCCCCCATGCAGGGGGATCCGCTGGGTGCGAGACATGATACACCTAAAATGCATTTTATGTGGTTTAAACAACTTTATAGGACCTGGCCTTGGAAAGGCAGTTAAATTGGTAGCCATGCATGGCTTCTGAACACTCACATCACTGGTTGTCCCAGGGACCCAGCTGTACTATATCTAAAAATAACTGGAAGATGACAAGCTAAAAATGAGTGGCAGCTGTGCACCAGGGTACCCCGCTGTACTGTAACCGTTAATTAGTCCCTGCAAACTTGGTCTGAACATAGTGATGTCCGGTATCAGGGTGTACTACACATCTAGCTCTAGCAGCAGACCTAAAAATATCACGGAAATATCTACTGGCATTCGCGCCAGCTTGGTTCTAAAACTGGTCACTATTTGTAGTTACGAGTAAAACTGGTAACTAGAAATAGGTACTAGTACCATCCAAGGGTTAATTGAGACACAATCATACTGTTGTTGGCGTGTTACTAATTCCATTTTCACAGTTGTGACGATGGCATCATTTTTTTCATGGCATTGCTGCTTCAGGTTTTACTCGGCGGAGAGCGTTCACGACGCCAAGACCCGGCTCATGGTCACCTTCGAGGACGAAGGGTTGGTGAAGTATGCCGAGGCGCAGAAGAAGTGGTGGCCCGCGTTCACGCAGGTCCAGGATATTGTGGGCAGCCCGCAGTTCTGGTCCGGCGTGCGCATGCTCGTTGACATTTTCAAGCCCATGAAGCTCGTGCTCAAGATTTTCGACGGCGACAAGCCAGCAACAGGCGAGCTGTACTACATGATGTACGAGCTCCTCATAGCTGTGCAAGACATTCGCGGGCTGCACAAAGACCTGTCCAAGCAGCTGCAGGTCCTCGTGCGCAGGCGCTGGGATTACATGCATTCCATCATCCACGCCGCTGGCTACGCGCTCAATCCCAAGTACTGGGGCCCTGACCACGCACAATATACCATCAAGGAAGTGAGTAAATGGCTAAGTAATTCTTATTTTTCTTCATGGCACGCTATTTGTTATTAGTCCATGGCTAATTTTGGCTTTTGAGCAATGTGTGGGAAATTGGTATTGAAGGGCTGAAGCCTTCGTTGTCAGTTCCTGAATAGACGTCCTCTAACCTCTTTGCAATCCTTAATTGCACTGCCACTATTTCCCCCATCGTACTATCCCTCTCCTGCTCAGGTGACAGATGGCCTCCACGCGTGCATTGACAAGATTCATCTGGGCGACAAGGCAGCCTTCGACCTGGCCATCAAGCAGTACGAGCAATACACCGACCAGCAGGGTGCATTTGCACAGAGCGACTGCAAGAGGCAGGCACAGGCGCCGGGCATGGTGTCGTACCAGTGATGGCGCACCTGGGGCGGCTCCACGCCCGCGAGCTGCAGGAGGTGGCGATCAAGGTGCTGGCCCAGCCGGTCTCCTCGGGAGCCCTCTGTCGAGCGTGTCAACAGCGAAGCCGGCTGGATCAAGTCGCTCAAGCGAAACCGCCTGACGCATGTCAACCACAACCGCCTCATCTACGTGCACTACAACCTCCGCGCGATTGACGCCATCAAGGATTACGACGATCAGAACACGGTTATTCCATGGGAGTAAAGCTTTAATGTGAGCTCGCACCTAAAGGATTGATGCCGACTCACTGAGTGGGGTAGAGGCCGTAGAGCCCTGCTAGCTCCTGGTCATGGCTTTCCATTTGCTGGGTGGCCACTGGCCATAATTATTATGCCAGGGCTCAGGCGACCGGGAGTTGGTGGATGGTGGGAGGTCTCATCTGCACACCGCTTGAGGCTCAATAGCAATGCTTTGATGCATGGCTTCTACACTATAGCGCACACATTTATCAAGACTGATTGTCTGTGACTAGTGAGGTATTGTTTATGAGCCTGCAGAAAACAGTTGCACCATGCATGGCAAGGGCAGCATGCAATAGTCAACTACCACATGTGTGGTATTTGAATTGATGATGTGTTTAATATGTTGGCCCTATGCTGGCCCACTGCATGGTCCCCTAGTTAGTGCTGGCCTTTTTTAACATGTTGGCCCCATGCTGCATGGCCCACTGCACGGTCCCGGCAAATTTCAGTTATTAAGTGAGACAACTATTCCTGGAAATATACACAATTGTGAATACAGTACTATGCACACTTGCAGATGCATGTGCATCTGCAAGTGTGTGCACATTATGCACACCACATGCACTATCTTAGTTGGGGACTTCAGTGCCGTCCGTGGTCCCCCAACGGGGACACGAGATTAATTAATATTAATTAATTAATTCAGTTTATTAATTAATTAATGCACACCACGAGTCACACACCTGTAGTCACATGCAGCTCACTATATTCACATAGCATCGCACCATGCAAACATATCATCATGCAAACATATCATCAAGTCATTATGTATGCATATCATCGCCACGAGCCACGAGCCACGAGGTAGCCATGGCTGACGGCGGAGCTCATAACTTTCACGTTTGAGCACCGAATTTAGCCGTGAATATCACAATCGACGCGTCTTTCTACGACGCACATGCTGATATAATTTTCCGACGCTATTACGCAATATACGATGAGCAAACGCCCATCGACGCAACGCAGCCTGACGGCTGCGCTCGGCAATGAAAATACGTCTGCAGCTCCGGCTGCAGCTTCGCCATCAGGGCCGGAAGGCGGTGGTGACCCTAGTCGCGCACTGGTTGTCGCCCAGCACCCTCCCGGGCTTCCTGCCTCGCCCTCAGCCTCGCCCGAGCCAAAACGCAGCCGCCCAACCGAACCAAGCTGGTCTGAACGCGACTTTGACGTTGACGGGTTATTTTCCACCTTCGACGGTGCCAGACCCGGCTTTTTCGACATGCCACCCATCAAGATACTGGAGCTCGTGTTTTATGGGTCATACGCCTCCATTTTCGACCTGTGCCAGCGCCTTCACAGCCATTACCGCCTCCGCCCTGGACCTGACGGCCGGTTTACTCACCGACCTGAGAACCTGGCCCGCTGGTCTCGCCCCCGTCTTCAGCTCGCCGCCCTCTTTTCCATCCTTGACCGCTCTGTCACGGACCTCTGGAC
This sequence comes from Mesostigma viride, assembly GCA_009746045.1. Lineage (NCBI taxonomy): Eukaryota > Viridiplantae > Streptophyta > Mesostigmatophyceae > Mesostigmatales > Mesostigmataceae > Mesostigma > Mesostigma viride. The sequence goes on from RPFO01000022.1 coordinate 119,940, forward strand.
CCCCTCCCCCTTGACCGAATCCACCTTCCTCCTCCACCTCCAAGAAACCATCTCACAGCACGTGACGCCCCTAGCTGCAGATGTGGCAGCTGTGGGTCGCACGCTGGCTGCTGAGCTCCCCACCATCCCCACCGCCACCGCCACCCTCCTCGCCTCCACCCCCCCCCCTCCGCCTCCACCGACTCCATCACCGCCCAGCTCCGCGACATTGACCAACGTCTTAAGGATAATGCCATCGCTATCGAGGTCCTGCAGAACACCGCGGGCCTCACCGCCCAGGCGGTGAAGGACATTGCCGCCAAGCCAGCCTCTGCTGGCCTGGCCGGCGATGCTCCTCCCATCACGACCTGGGCGGACATGCTTAAGCAGCACACCACCTCCACCACCTCCGCCGTCGCAGCCCAGCTCCAGCGGCAGACGCTTGACCTCCGCGAGGAGGCCGAGCTTGCCAAGCGCAGCCTTAACGTCATTGTCAAGAACCTCGACATGGAGGAAGGTGAGAATTCCGAGAAGCTTGCACGTGCGTTTGAGAGAGAAATTCTTAGTCGCATGGGCCTTACTGGTGAGATCGACCTGGTCGCCCACCGCCTTCCCCGCGCGCGGGGTAAGGCAGGGCCGCCCCCGCTCCTTCTCACCTTTAAGACCCCGGCGGACAAGATTTCTTTTCTCCGACGCCGCAAGCGGCTCGAGAAGACTCTCTTCACCCTTGACGACGACTTGACCCTGGCGCAGCAACAACGGCGACGGGAGCTATGGCCCATCTACCTCCAGCTCCGGCAGAGCAAGGCGGGGCAGCCGGTGTACTGGAAGGGGGCGGCCATCTACGTCGGCCACAAGCCCTGGCAGGCGACCCCCGCGGCCCCAACGACTCCAGACGCCCCAGCTTAGGGGAATACAGCAGTAGTAGTGTAGAATAGATAGACCGTGGCCATGTACATGTACGCCTCCTAGAGGCACTATCCTCGCTAAGCCACACGCTTTATTTAATCATGTACATGTGTGCCTATGATGTGCCACACTCCAGATGATGCCTAGCTTTATTTAGCTATGTTGTGCCCATGCAGGGAGTAACTCTCTGCTGAGACGCCATGCCCTAGCCTTTTTGTATAGCTATGCTGATCTTCCCCCCCATGACAGGCTCCCCCTTCGCTGGGCATAGCTTGAAGATCATGGGGATGCAAGTGCCCTGGTGCACCTAGAGCAAGGGTCCTTTACATCCCCACCCTTGCAGGAAGTAGCTTAGGATGTATGATAGGCCATATGCCCCCTCTCAAGGGCTATGTGCTACATATACTCCCAACGGAGTTATGTTACAATTCAATTCAATTCAATGCAAACATACTACATGCATTAATTGTATACTACTGTAGTATTTGCGTGCATGCACAGCCACATGTGCATATATATATTCTGATCAGACACTCCGCAAAGGTGAAAACCTTTGCGTTCAGTGCCAGGCCGCGGAAAACGCGGAAAACGCGATCTGCAAATGAATCCGACCGGAATCGAACTGGGGACCTCTCGCACCAATTTTGCTGACTATAGGACGGACGTCTCCGGATACCATGGCATCGCCAACTTACACCTACAGTCATCCGCAAAAGTTCTCCTGTCCGGGGAGTGATGCAAGCCTTTCGGATTTGGTACTAGATAAATCACTCGAGATCTGTGTGTAGGAGTACTACACACGTGTCTGCACGCGAGACTTGTTCAGTCTCGCACCGTGAGACGGGCTGAACACGGCTGAATCCTTCTTTTTTTAGTAGAAGGGGGCGTAGCCGGTACTATCGAAATCAGCCAAGCGTATATTCTGATCAGACACTCCGCAAAGGTGAAAACCTTTGCGTTCAGTGCCAGGCCGCGGAAAACGCGGAAAACGCGATCTGCAAATGAATCCGACCGGAATCGAACTGGGGACCTCTCGCACCAATTTTGCTGACTATAGGACGGACGTCTCCGGATACCATGGCATCGCCAACTTACACCTACAGTCATCCGCAAAAGTTCTCCTGTCCGGGGAGTGATGCAAGCCTTTCGGATTTGGTACTAGATAAATCACTCGAGATCTGTGTGTAGGAGTACTACACACGTGTCTGCACGCGAGACTTGTTCAGTCTCGCACCGTGAGACGGGCTGAACACGGCTGAATCCTTCTTTTTTTAGTAGAAGGGGGCGTAGCCGGTACTATCGAAATCAGCCTATCGAAATCAGCCTTTAATTATATATATATTAAAATATATAATTACTTGCATCAAAGTGAAGGCACCCAAGTAAACATAACCAATATAAAACCACATGTATACACATACACACAATTATGCATGCGCACGTTTACATTCTCAGTATTACATGCAATACATCGATCGTGTCCACAATGTCCACCGTATAGAGTATAGCCGAGGGTAGGGCAACCTTGGATTATGTCCAAAGCAGTGTTAAAAACATGTGGATTGATGGTGGGTGTCTTAAAATGTGTAAAATCAGAGTATTCTGAGTGTGTCCGTACGATAACGTATAATACCGTATTATACCGTATTATACCGTATTATACATTATACTCCACTGTGACCGTATAACGCGTATAACGTACGATTTTACACTGATACTAGCAGATGCACGTCTTAGAGAAGCCATGCCCTAGCTCTTGTATAGCCATGATGATCTTCCCCACCTACTATGACGGGCTCCCCTTAGCTGGGAGTTGCCCGAGACAGCTGGGTGGTGCAGGTGCCAGGTAGTGCACCTAGAGCAAGTGTTGTTTACATTCCCACCCTTGCAGGAAGTAGCCTAGAATGTATTATAGGCCATATGCCCCTTCTCAGGGATATGTGCTGCATATTCTCCCTTAACGGAGGTATGTTACAGTTTAATTTTTTTTTTTAAATGCACGTCTTGAAAAGACGCATCTGATGCAAGTAGCCTGACTGAATTTGGGGCTCAGACGCCAAAGTTCTGAGCTCCGCCGTCAGCCATGTCCGCTCGTGGCTCGTGGCTAGGTAAACCTGCCTCTGAGGGAGTTAATGGAGTTATGTTCCTAATTAATTGATTAATCAATTAAGGCAAATTCCTGGTAACATCATCAAAAAGGGGGGGTTAGAGAGGGGCAGGCAACGGTTAAGAAAGCGCATCAAGACTCGAAACTGTGGAAGCCCCCCCGGGCTTCCCCGGAATAGAGCACTCCAGCTAGTTATAGAGTTTTTTTGTTGTATTCACCTTTGCCCGGACTTACAGACTTTTTTTTTGCAAACTTATAGCCCGAGGCGGGGCCCGAGATTAATTAAGAGGTACCTTGCTTGAAATTAAATAAGAGGCATGCCTCTATCCAAATATATTTTAGGGCGCGAGTTTCGATTGGCGTTAACTTGTAGTAATGGACGGCAAGCCGACAACATGTCAAGCCGTTTAATTCCTTTCGACTTTTACATTTTCTCCTTGTTGTCAAAAAAGGATCATTTTTATACCCGACTTCTCCGTTAAATCTCATCGACCGGGTTTCGAAACAACCCACGAACGCCGTAGATGCAGATCCAACGGAGTTAACAACGTCACGACCGACGCGGCGCCAAATAGGTAGTCGCCTAGGTTCCTAGCTTTTCTGCGAGCCATTTTCGTGCCGCGTCGTGTACAGTACCCGTGAGATGTACCCGTGAGATGTACCCGTGAGATGCAAAATCCGCTTGCCAGACCGGGATTCCGGGAACTCCGTCCAATACCGTCGTGCAGTACCACCAGTGCACTACCAATCTATCAATCGTACAATACTACGACTTAACGCCAACAGAAACTCGCCTCCAAAACTATATATTCATAGATGCACGCCTCTTATTTAATTTCAAGGTACCTCTTATTTAATCTAAGCCCCCGCAGGCCGCAGACTTGTCTTCTCCCGGTCAGGGCTAAGTTTTGCAAAAAACCAAAGTCCTAAGTCGAAACCATTTTTTCCTCCTGTTAGTTGTCTAGATGGGGGCAATCGATTATGGGATAGCTTAGGCATTACAGCACTTGAAACGATATTAGCGCACAGCGTTATAGTACCTTCAATTAGCTCTGGCACCTTGTGGCCATCAGCTTGCGCCTTAACTAGCCGACGTCTTGAGCCCACCTCACATTTGTAGCATAAGCTATTAATTAATTAATTAATTAGACTCGTGCTCCCGTTGGGGAGTCACGGAGCATTAACCCCGATGGATGTCCATGGATGGATGGGATAAGCTATGCGTCAGCCTACCTATGGTATTGCACTGGTTGTATTGCACCCACAGTGTTGCGCCCCGGCACCATGCCGTGGAGAGAGCGCTCTGTGGCCTGCCCACCTGCGGCAGTGAGAGAAGCTAGGGCGCCCTCCCTCCTTCTCACTGTGTATATAGGGTTGAAGGTTCCTTTACTCTGTATTGGCACCCACGTGACGCAGTCACGTGCTTATTAATTAATTAATTAATTGCACCCACAGTGTTGCGCCCCGGCACCATGCCGTGGAGAGAGCGCTCTGTGGCCTGCCCACCTGCGGCAGTGAGAGAAGCTAGGGCGCCAGGCTCCCTCCTTCTCGCTGTGTATATAGGGTTGAAGGTTCCTTTACTCTGTATTGGCACCCACGTGACGCAGTCACGTGCTTATTAATTAATTAATTAATCAAGACTCGAAACTGACAACGCCTCGCAAGCTTATTAAACTCATGTAAGAACATCAAAAAACGATGAGGTAACAATATTTCAGCTTTACCGTGCACGGATGGCGTTCTTGGCCCAGGCGGTGCCCACAAAAGTGACACTTGCGGCACACAAACCATCACATGACAGAGTGGTCGAAATCATCAAATCTTTACTGCCACTGACTTACTCTACACAATTGCATGATAATAAGTGAAAAGAATCATATAAAACCTTCGACCTGTGCCGTAAAGCAATTTAAGTCATCAATTCCGTCAACCTGCCTGGTCGCAGTTTTTTCCAGCAAGAGCAGTGTCGACACCTGGTAAATCGCATCCCCGCGAGCCAAAAAACAATTGGTTTGTGTCATCTTTAGGACATATAAAATCTATTTCCTGAGTTTTACCAGTTAAATCGTCCGCAAACGTAAACTGCATGCATGGGCGCAAGCCGCCATGGCTAGGTCGTGCATTTCCGGAACTCACGCTTCATGTGAAAAAGTACCCTTACCACAGGTCTGTACTTTGACCGTACATTTAGCCGCCTTAGCAGCATGACACCAGTGTCCTCAAACTCGGAGGCCACAGTATGTCGTGGCTCATCATGGTTGTTACTGTGGGTATCATAAGGAACTATTATCACCTGCATCTCAGGCCTCAGCTATCCAGCCAAGCCCTTCCACGCAGATGAAGTGCCATAATGCGGTGGCGTGCACTTTGTCGCAGCTGAGCACTGTCCGGACTAGGACTCCTGCCGCCAGCGATGCACATGGCCAGTTCCCCAACTTGAAGGCCTTTCATTCATGGTCAGCCTTGTGGTCATATCCGCCGCGGGCCAAGGCGACTACCCCACTGTTTGACACATCTGCTATAGCGGCAGGCAAATGCTCGGTTGTATTCGGGTAAAGCATGAGGTATCACGTGGGAAAAGGATCCCACAGTCAATGCCCAGTGTCTAGCACGCATGAGATGTGTCAGCTCATGTGCTCTTGTTACAGTAGTTAACATCCAGCTCCCCACTACAAGACCGCTTGGTGCCCCACCTTCCAAGGCTGCAGGCCTGGCCGACTTCCTTCAGAAGAACTCTTTTTTTATCATGTTAAAGATCTGGGCACCGTGAATGGCCTGGTCTGTCATGTGCCCCACCTTGGCTGCCTGGGCACCGAGCCCTGTGTAGTCGATGGCAGCGTCCACAGCATGCTTCTTCATGGGATCCACCACAAAATTCGAGGCTGCATCCTTGACGAAATGCTCTCCAACCTGCACAAAGGCCAGCAAATATTTCACAAAACCATCAACCAAGATGTACATGACTTTTTGGCCCTACACATAATGATTGCGAGCTAAGTCATCTAACACCAGAAGTGCCACAGGATGCCCTTGAACCTGTCCTCAAAGGCCATATCTGATAATGATGCGCTAGGATGGCATGACATGCTTTTGTTTCTTCTTCCTGAAATGTCATCCTTTGGCATGTCATGGTTGTGAGTCTCCGTCCGAGCATTCCGCCCGTGCCTTTTTCGAACCAAGTCAGAAACGCTATGCAGCCTCCGAGTCTGCAGGTTAGTTAGTTATTAACGCCACCTGGCTAGTACCAAGTAACATTAATGAATTAATTAATTAGACTCGTGCTCCCGTAACATGGTAATGGAGACAGTTGACGATGATGACAGTTGCAAATAAAGCCAAAGCACGACAGCAACAGCAATGTGGGCATTATAATTAAGTGTTTGATATTCTGATGTAATTGACAACCATGTGCACAGAAGATTGACGGAAAGATGATTTATCTTTCGTACAGGTCTTAAGCTGACATTGGGTTGAAAAGTTTCTTACCTGCTGCATGCCCATGATGATGGCAAGCGCAGTCGTCCAGTCGACACCTGGCGCGACGTCGATGACCATCTCCGAGCCATGGCCCAGCGCTGCGTTCATGATGAGCGTCTTGAGCGTTTTCTGGGGGTCCGGGCGGGGGAGGGGGGGGGGCAGTGGCAAGCGGTAGCATATAATATGGAGGCCTTTCAGCAACAACATCTGTCAACTGAAGGGCAGTTACATTTGGGTCAAGGAGAACGGACCGAATCAAGTCCACACAACTCGTACCTGCATGAAGACCACCTGTTGCTCCTGCTCGTTGAGAACCTGCAATAGGCAGGTGGACAGCATAGGCAGCAAGGGCAGCCAAGAACAGGCATTTAGCAAGGTTGTAACCACTGTTTTAGCATCCATTCCTGCACACCAGATACATCTGAATGTGACTGCTGTGACGAACTGCTTGGGTGGGTGATCCGATGGCAGAGTTTTGGGTTTGAAGCTCGTGGGCTCTTCACTCAGCTGGGAACTTGCTGCATCAGCAACGTCTTGGCCAGGCAGCCAGTTGTTGCATTGATGAACCAGTGGTTGGTTGGTTGGTTGGTTGGTTGGTTGGTTGGTTGGTTGGTTGGTTGGTTGGTTGGTTGGTTGGTTGGTTGGTTGGTTGGTTGGTTGGTTGGGTTGGTTGGTTGGATGGATGGATGGATGGATGGTTGGTTGGTTGGTTGGTTGGTTGGTTGGTTGGTTGGTTGGTTGGTTGGTTGGTTGGTTGGTTGGTTGGTTGGTTGGTTGGTTGGTTGGTTGGTTGGTTGGTTGGTTGGTTGGTTGGTTGGTTGGTTGGTTGGTTGGTTGGGTTGGTTGGTTGGATGGATGGATGGTTGGTTGGTTGGTTGGTTGGTTGGTTGGTTGGTTGGTTGGTTGGTTGGTTGGTTGGTTGGTTGGTTGGTTGGTTGGTTGGTTGGTTGGTTGGTTGGTTGGTTGGTTGGTTGGTTGGTTGGTTGGTTGGTTGGTTGGTTGGTTGGTTGGTTGGTTGGTTGGTTGGTTGGTTGGTTGGTTGGTTGGTTGGTTGGTTGGTTGGTTGGTTGGTTGGTTGGTTGGTTGGTTGGTTGGTTGGTTGGTTGGTTGGTTGGTTGGTTGGTTGGTTGGTTGGTTGGTTGGTTGGTTGGTTGGTTGGTTGGTTGGTTGGTTGGTTGGTTGGTTGGTTGGTTGGTTGGTTGGTTGGTTGGTTGGTTGGTTGGTTGGTTGGTTGGTTGGTTGGTTGGTTGGTTGGTTGGTTGGTTGGTTGGTTGGTTGGTTGGATAAGTGGGTGGCTCCGTGGTGGCTGCTGCCTGGACCAGCTTGGGAGGTAAACCGTCCAAAATGGGCATAGCTCTGGACAAGGCCTCTGGATACCCACATTATTGTCAAAGATGCCAATGAGCCTTTGTCTTTACAACTGGTCATGAGACTCAGAGACTGTCCCAAGTCCACGAGCCACACACACCAATATATCGCTGGTCCGCGACCTTCCTGCACATCATTTATGCCACTTGTCAGCAGCAAGCCCTGGAAAGTGTTATTGCTTCGGTTTCACGCGATAAACTTCCGTAAGAGACACGTGTTCTGACTTGTGTGCGTCCTCGAGAGCAAGGGTTGTATCTCGGGGCCACAACCACAAGGCCACCCACCTGGAATGGCCAACATGCGCAAACCGCACCACCCACCTGGAACGTGCGTGCAGACAGGTCGACCACAATCTCGTACACCACATCCTTGGTCTCCCCCCGACACACCTCGTAGTGGTGGCGCAGGGACCTGGTGGTGGGTAGGAGAAAGGGTGGCAAAGGGGAGGTGGATGGCGTACAAAGGGGGCAAAATGCAAAAGGGGGGGATGGTGCATGTACACAAGGGGGCAACAGATGCGGGGATGGCATAAGAGGAGGACAGCATTGGGGCGTGAATACCGGCACATAACCTCCATGGATGTTGGTTGCTCTCTATGTTGGCTTGTGTGGTAAGATAAGCATTGGGCTTGTGTGTGATGCCAGTGGGCAGGCACCTCAAGGCAGGGGACTGCAGCCAGCCATAGGTTCAAAGTGCGCTCATGATGCCACCGTTGATATGTCAGGAATAGATAAGAGAGAAGGAGAGGCTACTGTGGAGTCTAGATTGAAAATTAGAGACGACTATGAGACTGATTGAATCGAATAATCAGATGGGGGCAATGGAGCCACCAGGGTGCAACAAGAAGATCGGCATCCTCGTGCGTGCGCGCTATGTTTATCTGGAGGCAAACAGGCCCAGGGTCAGTGGCAGGATCGCAGTTGTAGGTTGTTGTGTTTGCAAGCGAGCCGGAGCAGACAAGTTGCAAATCTCTTGCAAAGTGCTCCATTCCAATGCCATAAACCCGATTTGAGCGCCATCGGAAAGTGCCATTGAAGAATGCCATTAGTAAGTGCCACTAGAGTGCCGTTAGAGTGCCATTAGAGTGCCATTAGAGTGCCATTAGAGTGCCATTAGAGTGCCATTAGAGTGCCAATAGAGTGCCAATAGAGTGCCATTAGAGTGCCATTAGAGTGCCATTAGAGTGCCATTAGAGTGCCATTAGAGTGCCATTAGAGTGCCATTAGAGTGCCATTAGAGTGCCATTAGAGTGCCATTAGAGTGCCATTAGAGTGCCATTAGAGTGCCATTAGAGTGCCATTAGAGTGCCATTAGAGTGCCATTCGAGTGTCATTAGAGTGCCATTAGAGTGCCATTCGAGTGCCATTAGATCGTGCCATTCGAGTGCCATTAGATCGTGCCATTCGAGTGCCCTTACAGTGCCACTAGGCCCTAGGGAGTGCCATCAGATTGCCATGAAGGTGCTTAGTAAGCGCCATCGGGGCGTGATTCGAGCGTGATTACTTAATAATTGGAGTGCCATTAGAGTCACTGCCGTTAGAGCATCATCAGAGTGCCACTACAATGCTCAATTGAACGCAGACATGAAAAGCACAGACATGCAACCACCATCGTGGCGAGGCTCACATGGACTTGAGACGCGACTGTTTGCAGACGTTGAAGAATGTGGTGTGCTGGCCACTGGACCGCTGCTGTATGTACTGGCGGCCGTGCATCGAGACCGACTTGGGACGGACGGCGAAGCTGGGCATGCCGTGGTAGCCAGACACCTGGCACAGGGACTCCCACTCGCCCATGTGGGAATCACTGGTGCGGCCCAGATCTAGCGGATCAAGCGCTGCATAAGGGTTTTTGCCTGGGGGGAGAAGAGGGTGGGGGGGGCATGAGGCCACACGGCCAACAATCACATATTTCACACAGGAACACAGTAATTGGTATGATCAGCAGAAGCCCGTTTACTAAAGTTGCGAGATATGTAGCAGGCTGTACGAATTTGTTCCCCAGCATGCAGGGCATTCAGCGATAAACAGGCTGAGCAACAGGGGGAGCTACTCATATTCTCATACCGTGCAGCCCCTATACCATGAATGTCATGGGGCTGCATTGCATGGAATTTGCATTGTGACAATCTTGCCCTGCATAATTAAGAAAGTACTAAGCGCCCGACAGCAGACGAATGCAATGAGCCAGCTCAGGCCCTATACAAAAACGATGGCATGATGGGACCGCTCAGCTGGTTGCTCCAAGCTGGCAAGCCCTACCAGCGTCGACACTCGCCCCCATTTGCATGGCAGGGCGGAATCACCAACGAGCGCAAGTATGACATGCAACAGTGCGTACCGATTAGTGCTTTCCTTCACGAGGTGAGTGATAAAGGGTGAACATAAAGAAGATGGCTGGATCCTGTTTTTTCCATGCCTGCAAGGGCAGTCTGTTGCCATGCTACTATGTACAGCCAATGTTAAGTCTGTCAGTTGATGACGGATGATCCAAGAGACGAAATTAAAGTTGTTCCTTACCCCAGTGGTGAGAAACTGCCACAAGTCTCTTTGTCTGGACGTCGATTATCCTGAAGTCGTCGTTCGACAAGTGTGCCTTCTTGAACAGGAAACGGCGAGGTTCCGTGCAGATCTGGTTTCCAAATATAATGCCTGAACCTGGTGGCTGCGGCTCCAACGACGGCAGAGGAGGGCCTACAGCAATATCAATAATGGCGTTCGGGTCATTTAGGATTCCCTGCATGTTTTGCATATTAAGGAAAATGGAAGTTATAATGACAACGCGCTAGTGCTCGATCGGACGTCGAACAGCAGTCAAATTTACATGTTCACGGGCCCTCTTTTCCCGAAAGACTTGTCCATTTTCCGAATTGGTAAATGCAAAGGTCTACAGTTAGCGAGAAGACGGAATTGTCGTCAGTGTATCGCGCATTTTGCAGATGAAAATGCCGACCTCAGCTGCGGCATCCATATCTGCTGTCAGCTACCCGTTCAACGCATCTTCGCGTATTTTTGCTGGTCAAGTCGGGGAAGGGAATGCGTGGCATATTAGTTTCCAGATCTTGTACGAACGCTGGCCGGACACCGAAAATATCTCCCGAATTTTTCCGAAACTCATCAATCCCGATCAGCGCTGGAAGAGACACGATCATCAGAAAATTTTCCGGTGAAATGGGTGGTTATTTCCACAATCATCAGAAATCAGTGAAAGTCAACGACTACCGTAGTGGCTCTTATATCAGTACGCCTAATTATGTACGAATCGACCCCGTACAGGCCGAAAAAAACCCTCCTTCCGGCCTCGTACTGACATCCCAAGATATCACCCTCAGATGCTACGATATACATATGAGGGGCTTCCATGTGTTGCCCCTAGGGTACTGCCTCCCAAATGTACCTACGATATACCCTTACGATATACCTACGTACACTAAGAAAAAATCCCCAAAACCCCGTACGCGTAACAAAAATCGCTAAAAGCCCTCGTACGATAATTAAGCGTACACATATAAGAGCCACTACGGTAGTGGTTTCAGTCTCAGGATCAACTGCGGGCTGGAGGTGACCGATCGGCGATCGACCGCAGGCCGGCGCCCGGGTAGCATCACCCAGTGAATGGCCAGTGGCCACACACTACGCGCGCGAGGCGATAGTGCCCGGCCTGGCTCAGTGCACGGTTGCTCGTGCGGCCCTTCCGGACATCAGAGGATGTCCAACCGACTAGGGCACCTTGTAACTATCCTGGCTTGCTCAATCCCAATAATTGATTCCAGGGCACTGACCATTTGAATCATGACGGATTCGCTGATACTCATTTCCCCTCTCACCTCTTTGGTCCATAATTGGCTAATAAAAATATACCCATTTCCCCGACTGAAAAAATCATGACGGATTGATCATCCCGGACGTCCCCGGCCCGTCCACGGCGACATCAAGGAGACAACCAGCGCAGGCCAGAAATCGGGAGAATCCGGACCATGGTAGCTCGAGCCTGCCGTTATCTTGTCCGCGTGTTCGAGTCGTTCAGGATGATGAAGATGAATGGTGATGGAAATGTGTATCCGTGTGCATTGAAATTATGGCTGGCTTACGTGTATGAGAGCGACTAGATGACCTAGACGGTGGGGCCGGAAACAGCATGCCGCTTGATCAGGGCGTGTGTTTCGAGCCTAACTGGCCGGGAGTGTATAGTGGTGAGCACCATTGCTGCGATCGCTCTCCCACCATTTACGAGGAAATACCCGCAAATGGAAAACCACTGAAAATGAGGTCTAGCTAGTCAGTCATCACGTTAGCCATGCCATGATTCCAAACGTCCAAGAACTGCACACGGTGCAAAGGCAAAAAGCCGGAGGACAGTGCTACTTTCAAATGTGCGGCGGGAACCAAAAGCCTGCGTATGCCAGAAAACATCGTGTTGCTGCAGCGACGCGACGATGTGGACAACGAATCCAGTGCCAAGCTCGGAACGTTCGCAAAGGAGATCTGGCATCACAGGGTTCAGATGTGCGGAGATACTATGCGATCCAGCCGGTTCACGACCTGTTGGTAGAGCTTGTGCCAAGGGGCAGCACCGAACAGATGTGGGTGACGTTGCAAAAAACACCGGACTTGACGGAGCATAATGTCCGTCTTGGCACTACTGACTAATGAACGGCTGCACGCACTGCAGCCTCGCGGCGCTGCATGTGCTGGCACTACTGACTAACTTGCGGGGCCCGCCTGTAATTAAGTGTGACAACTAGTAGACTCAGGTGCCGCAATACGTGCAGGGCATGCACACGTATTCACTTCATAGCCTGCATCTGCTGTTGTCTCACTTCATAGCTGTGTACTAGTATTGAGTCCATAGATTTATGTATAAAGTCATTGGTGTGTCCGTGATCCGTGCATCACAAGAAAATTAGACCTTGTCTAGCTTAGGCACTTCACTCTCTAGAGCCGTAGAGAGACCATCATTTGTAGTTATACACTAGCTTCTAAGTCCAAGTTTACCTGTAGTTCTAAGAAACATGCTCAGTGGCCTCCAAATTAAAGCACAATTTCATTTATTTGGTAACTGTAATTACAATTCCCCCATTACTGCTTTCCAGGCCACCAAAGAGGGTGGGTGGGTGGGACAAGAAAAAAGACCACAACAATGTCACTACGCCGCCAAAGTAGTCAAACTGCACTAGCACGGGGCTGACATCAGCAACCGAGCTTAACTTAACATGTCAACCTGAGAATGTAGCGACACCTACCGTACCACAAAAACAACAACCAATCAAATACCCTTTCCGAAAGGTTCTAATTATCATTCAACAAACCGGTTCAACAAACCCGGCCCTGTCAAACTTTAAGCATAAGATTGTTTCGAGATTGTAGCACAATAGGGCCACTGCCCCTACTAACAATTCCAGGTCGCCAGCCATTAGCCAAATCCGGTTACATCTGCCAAACCCGCCCGGTTCAGCCGACCATCCAGGCGGCTTCCCGTGAGCGGCCTTATTCCCCGCCTCACTTCGAGAAACTCTTTTCAAAGAAATCCGATTCATACACCCGTTTGCTCACCATAGTCACCAGCATCTTTGTTAAAACAATAAGTAGATGCATACAGACAGGTAGCGGTTACAGAACCGCTATTAAGAACTCCTTAGGCATGGCTCGCGATTACCCAACCTCCCCTTCCTGGCCCTCCGGTCCGCTAAAGAAGCACCATTTCCTTTCCCGTCAAAAGCTGTCCTGTCGCGATGGGCGCTCTCCGTTGCCAGAAAACAGATTTAATTCCCAGCGACTGTGAATGCACAAAAATTCATGCACTGTCGATCGACACAGCTCGCATTTTTGACCCCACTCGGGGGCCCCCGCTGACCTCGTTGCCGACCTCTTCTCTGGTCCGCTAAGGGGTGCTGTCGCGGAACACAAAGTCAAAGCAAAAGCTGCTGACTGGCACCGCTGATTCCAGCCGACGCCCAGTTTACAACTTTTTTGAAGAGCAACCAACCTAGTGCCGAGCACATAAACACTCCTTCCGTACAAAAAATGGAAATACCACTGAATACGAAATCAAGTTGATTTTCAGCCCTTGCCTCCTGCGCCGAGGCTCCGTGTCCCACAACGGTGACTTAAATTTTTTACCCCCCCGAGCCGCGGCGGCCCTCAAGCCAAGCCCAACCCGGAATGCAAGCATTTCCAGGTACGAGACAACTCAAAGGCAGGCCAGCCTGCCGACAGCCCAACCCGAGGCGCAAGCATCCCCAGGTACGGAACCATCAAGCAAGCTAGCCCTTGCCCAACCCGGCCAGCTGGCCGTTTCTTTCAAACAAACCAGCCATTAATTAAATAATGCATCAGCCCCCGCTTCGCATTTAAACCCCGATCACCCGGACATTAATTCCGGGCCAGTGGCAGCCATGAATCCCAACCGCCTTAAGCAGCCAGGGATCATGGATGCCGGAAATTTGGTTAACAAATTTTAGCCCCGCACCCATGCTGAGCGCAAGGCTGGTGAGGCACTTCTTGTACCGCCATAGCCTCAGCCGTCGGCGCTCAGCCAACGTTTACAAGAAAAAAGACCACAACAATGTCACTACGCCGCCAAAGTAGTCAAACTGCCCTAGCACGGGGCTGACATCAGCAACCGAGCTTAACTTAACATGCCAACCTGAGAATGTAGCGACACCTACCGTACCACAAAAACAACAACCAATCAAATACCCTTTCCGAAAGGTTCTAATTATCATTCGACATACCGGTTCAACAAACCCGGCCCTGTCAAACTTTAAGCATAAGATTGTTTCGAGATTGTAGTACAATAGGACCACTGCCCCTACTAACAATTCCAGGTCGCCAGCCATTAGCCAAATCCGGTTACATCTGCCAAACCCGCCCGGTTCAGCCGACCACCCAGGCGGCTTCCGTGAGCGGCCTTATTCCCCGCCTCACTTCGAGAAACTCTTTTCAAAGAAATCCGATTATTTGGTAACTGTAATTACAATTCCCCCATTACTGCTTTCTTCATTACAACGTGCCGTGGAACTTGTCTCATGCCCTAAGCACTGATTATGATCAGCTGCGTAGAAGGTAGCTTGGCTGACTGTACCTAAACCTAGAACTAGCAAATTGACCATGCTTTCATGTCAAAACTCCCGGAGAACGTAGTCACTCCCCCGGCTCCCGGCAATTTGGCGAAAATCGATTCAACAAACTGCTGGGTCCCGGACATCAATCAACATTAAACACGCTCGCTTCGCGTGTGCAATGTTGAAAACGCTCTACACGGGACGCTCACAGCTCGCTGCAATCGATGACAAATGATGCATCAAGATCCCCCGACTAATGGGCGCCTCGTTTAATACTCGTTGGGCTTAATGACATCATCGATCTTCAAGATCATCTTGACCACCTGCGTAGCGAGCAGAATCTGCTGCTTCTTTCCGATCAGCGTCTCAAACACATTCTGCTGCACCATGTCGTTGGTGCCCACGCTATTGCAGTCGATGCCTAGCCGTGGGTTGCCCTCCTGCACAACCATTCCAGCATCCGCGGAGCATACATGTCAGACATTGGCAGGCGCATGCAGGCCTGCATTTCCTCCTTTTCAAACCAACATAGCATCCTAATATATATTTTTCACAAATTTAGGAGCGCTTCTGCTGACAAGACCAACAGCGATCATGTTTCCATGCGACCATTGGCCGTGTGGCCTCATGCCCCCCCCCCCCCCCCCCCCCCCCGACCCCCCCCCCTACACACTCGGTTTAGGTTGCCAATGTGAAGAGGTAGAGCCGCAACCGGTTTTATATTGCCTTTGCCAAAGGGGCAGGAAGGGACAAGACTGTGTCAAACGAGAGGCAAGGAGCTGCTTGATACTACACAAGCAGCGCTGTAGTATGTTGACCGCGCGAACTACACAAGCACAAGATACCCAACCGGATGCCCCAGGCTTACCAGTCATATCTTGAGAGCACGCCCACCCATCCACGCCCACTCAACCATGCCCACTGGTCCGTGCCCACACAAAGACAACCACACCGATCCTGGTAGTTCATCAATTCAACGGATGGTCAGGCAAGTATTCATGCCGGAGCTCACCTTGAGCTGGCGCGCCTTGACCTCGGTGAGGCAGTCGATGGGCGGCAAGCCGCTGTTCTCCGCGAGCGCGAGCGGGACCGCCTCGAGCGCATCCGCAAACGCACGCATCGCGTACTGCGTGGGTGTTGCGCCGCAAGCAGGTGACCGACGCAAGCAGGTGCCGCAACAGAGACACATTTATTCGGTACCGTGTCGCGGCGCAAGCAGGTGCCGCGAGTAAGATAGTGCAGCCGCCAACATGTGCCGGTGGTTGTGCCATTGCGACAACGTCGGATAGCGTGTCGTGACGTCCAAGGCGACAACGCGGCAGAGGTACGACAGCCAACAAAGAGAAAAAATGTGGGGGGGAAGGCGCCAACAGACGCGGTGAGTTCAGGCGTTTCAAGCAGAAGCACAACCCCCTCGCACAGGGAAAGAGGTAAGGACATGGGTGACTTGAGACTTGAGAGGTGGCCAGAATCGGAAGCGCAGTCACTTCGACCTGAAGTCGGTGATGGTGTCAACAAGGACCACCCATTTTCATGTAAATTCAGCATATGTCTAACAAGTACATCTACGAAAGTCAAACATCGTAACTCTCTATCTCGCACTGCATCTCGGCAATGCCCTGGATCCAGAGGCTGTATGGAACCATGGCAACCACCTCACATAACGGCTCAAGGTCTACTTGCTGTATCCCACCCGCAAACGGCAAATCTGCCCATGGCTGCAGCATCCCTGCCCTCACCCCCCCCCCTGCTCCCGGCCCTGCCCCCCCCCAGGACCCCACAAAATGAACACAAAGTGCAATATTTCTTGTGCTTTTACAATGTACCGCGAATCGGGCTTGATATTTCTAGCCCCCCCTCCCCCCCGCCCCTCTTGGCTCCACGCCCATGCTCGGCGTAACACAACAGTGATCCAAGGGAATGGTTCTCACACGCCAACACGTACAAACCCACCTGCTCCATGCACGTAACAATGGCCCAAGGACATGCTACCCCCTGTCCTCTACCCACCCCACCCACGCCTGCTCCACGCCCATGCTTGGCTTAACATCACAGCACTCCAAAGGGAACCGAACTCCCTTCCCTTCCCCCTTCCCTTCCCCCTGTCCCTTGCCCCCCCCCCCCCTCCCCCCTGCACATACACACCTGCTCCACCCCAGGGATCTTGTCGGCGGCCGCCTCCACCGCGAGCGAGCAGGCGATCTCGGCCGACCCACCGCCATACACGATGGAGTTGTCCTTGATCAGGTTGCGCGCGACGCAGATGGCGTCGTGGATGCTGCGCTTGGTCTCCTCCACGATCATCTTGTTGCCTGTGCAGATACAATGGATACAAAAGATCATATGAATACGGACGTGAAAGTGCTAGTCAGGTCTCCTCCACAACCCCTTTGTTGCCTGCATGCAGATAGGCTAGCCAGACGACAAGGAATTACCGTCCCAGCCACTGGCCACATTAGGCCTCCTCCGCGATCGTCTTCCTGCCTGCGCGCGCGAATGGTTAGGTGATTTAGGGCGGCTCAGGACTTGCTATGCGCAGTATGACCACTTTCATGATCACCGTGTTGCCTGTGGCTGTGTGTTGGTCGATGGATAAACTTGGACACGGTTTCAACTAGTATCCTGATTCCCTCCCCAAGCACCGTGTTGTCTGCGCATACAGGGAAGAATTTCATAAGAAACAGCCTGTCCAACCCCCTACTTTTTGACCCCTGGCCACAACGGCACCCCTACTCACGTGCATGGAGCCTAGGCGGCAAACCACAGATAAATCACACCACATCCATGTACGTCATCAATATGCATCAACATTACATTAGTACTCAACAGCTCAGCGAACAGTGGTCACACGGAAGCGGTTACAACATATAAACGTCAACCGACACATTCCAATGAATGTCCATGTCAATGTCAAGTTGAATCCCGGAAGGACTCGGAGCGCCCACCCACCTCCGCGCACGAGGATGGTGACGGCGCGGGAATTGCCGCAGTCCTCGATGACCAGCATGCGGTCGCGCGTGGTGCCAAAAGACAGCTCACGGACCGTGCCCGCGCGGCCCAGCTTCTCGGGCGTGAGGTCCTGGAAACGGGGCACGATGCGGCCACCTGCGGCACAGAGGACACGCATAAGATGCAGCAGGGGATGGGGTCGCAAAAAGGGTTTCAAAGCAACGTGGTCAACACACCACACGAACGACACACACGACGCACATGATGCAGCAGGCGAGGGGGCCCATGCAGGGTCGAAAGCACTGCACCTTCAGAGGAAAGGACAAGAGCGACGACTAGATTAACGACTTCATGGAAAGATAGATAACTTTACTTCATGGAAAGATAACATCTACTTGTTTAGTGAACGGAAAGAAAAGGAGGCGGAAACATCCCATGGTCCACGAAAAAACCCGTTGTTAGAACAGGTCGTGGGTACCCTAGACTGGAACCCAACCAGCTGAGGAGCGGTGGCCTGGGGAAGCCAAACGTTGCATTGTGGTTCATCCATACATGGAAACTGGTTGCCACGTCCGCGGCGTGACATGCATCCCACCAATTTGCCCTGTTTGGTTAGGGGTGGCCACCAGGGCCCATGGGAAGCAGGAAGCCCTGATGTTCATGTCGCAAGCACGGCGTGCCGTAGTACAAACACTCAGGAGCGCGTGGCTCTTGGATGTCTATTTAATTGTTTGCAGGTGGTATGGAAACCCAAGCAATCGCCAGATGGCAAGCTCCAAACACGCCAGAATGGGCCAAACCACACCATTGCCGTCATTGCACTTTTCCGGCCCAACCAATCGGGTGGCGGCAACCCTTGGGGGGCGCTTAGCTAGGCTGGCCGTACAAGCCCCGCATAGCCAGTTGATCCCGCAGACACAGCCATGTTGCACCACCTTGCGATAGCTGCTAAAAGAGTAGGATTTAGCAGCCTAACCTCCGTGACCTCCCCACGCATTAAGTACACCTGTTTGAAAATTTGTTGCATGTGCTGCAAGATTCAAAACTAGCACTGGTGACCCTCTCAAAAAGAAGTCTGTGCTGCATACCTCATATCCTAATTATTACTAGCGCCCCAGCCATGCTGCTTATTGACTTAGTTAGTTTCCTATAGTGCACAGCAATGACCATGTATTATTGTTTCCGTATGCCATTCAACCACCGGTATGCAATTCAACCACCGTATGATGGCTTATAAAAGGTTTTCCTATTACAATGCAACCATCGGAGGTGATGGCTGTTTACGAAGTTTTCTCTGTTGCAATGCACCCACCAGTGGCGATTGCGATCAGCTCTAGCTCTACGCCGCCCACCCAGCGCACGGCGGGCAGGTTGTTGTGCATCAGCAGGTGGTTGGCCTCGTCATCGAACCCCCACTGGCAGATCACCAGCGTTGCGCCCGCGTCCTGAGGGGAAGAATCAGGGGAAGGGATGAGGGAGGAGTCCGGGTGGGTGGGTGGGCAGGCACATGTGCGTGGAGGAAGCAACGAGACGGCAGGTGAGGGCGCAAAGAGGCACCAGCAGGAAGTAAGGAGGATAAAACCGTCATTCACGTGTGTGAGCGGGAAGAATCCCTGAGACGGGGCAAAAGGGCGGAGACGGGAAGCCTGGTGCGACTCTGCCACATTTGATGCAGCATGCTGGCAATTAAAGGAGGGAAGTCACCCTCCTCGAGGGCTCACAGGTGCAATGCCCAAGTAGCTGAGACTACCACCCCTGAGGATGTGAGGATGATCCTGGCTGGCATAGCTCCAGGCATGCCATCTATCTATGGCCAAGGCGGGCGATTCCTACTCATCTGTCTCGTTCTTCACCCCTCGTTCTTCGCCCCTTCAAGCGTAGCCCATGCCCACCCCATGGAGGCATCTTCACCGAGAAATCCTGCGTGGCCTATCCAGACAGACCATGCCCGCTCGTGAAGGCAGCTACGCACACCGCAACAAAGCCAGACATTATGCCCCAACCCAGTAATCCGCCCCCCCCCCCCCCGCTGCCCCAGCCATTGTCTTGCACTGCACGCAAGCCCACCTACTTTGCACTGCTGATGTGGCCCACCAACACCTTGTATCGTTGCACCCATCTTGCACGGCTTCTAGCCACGCACCCTACAATGTGCACATCCCCACCCACCTTGCATGGCTCGACCCACAGGCCGCATCCCCAGCACTGCCTCAACTCGACAAACTTCACCCGGCTCAACCAAACCACCTTTGCACCGCTTGACCATGTCCTCCAAGTACTGCCGTGCACACCCACCGTGCACTGCTACGGTGGCCCACCCACCTCCTCAGCCACGCTGGCACGGCTCCACCCACCTTGCACTGCTTGACCATGTCGTCAAAGTACTGCCGCTCCTGCTGCCGCAGCGCCTCGAACTTCTCCACCGTGTCAATGTCCACCTTGTGCTTCGTCTTGGGCTTGGGCGGCTCAAACGGGCACGTGAGGATCGCGATGCGCGCGTCGGTGATGTGCTTGCTCATCTGCGGGTGGCTGATGTCCTTGTCGACCACGATGCCATTGACGAGGCACGTGTCCTCCAGCCGGCCGCCCACCTTGCCCTCCACTTTGATCAAGTCCAGGTTCACGTCACGGCGCGACAGGTCGGCCACCGCCACCACCGACCGCACCGCCAGCTCGGCCATCATGCGCTTGACGCGACCCACGCTGGGGAAAGGATATATTTACAGATAGATCGATAGATCCATCGATAGATAAATAGATAGATAGATTCATTGATAGGTAGGTAGGTAGGTATATGCATGGATGTATGTATGATAATGTGTGGCACATGTATAGGAAAGAAGTATTAAGTATTGTGATGTATTTAAGATATCATGGTTGAATACTTGAAAGCCATGTTTAGGTAGAAAGGGGTTTAGGGTGGACAAGGGGTAGGATGTAAGAGGTAACCCAAGAACAGAAGAGCGGAGTGAAGCAGGCGTTGTCAGTCTGAAATCTGCGAAACACAAGAAAAGATTGCCACCGTGGAAGCTTTACACATGATCAAAGGACGTGTGTAAGAGGCAGATGCGGCGTGCTGCAACCCGCGCACCTCACACATCCAGGTTCACGGTCATCCACCCTCAGATACACTACTGTCTGGCAAGCTTTTTAGAACATCCACGCAAACAGAAAAAGCTGCCATCATCGTGTTGAGTGGCTCCTCCCTCGTGGCCACACAGCCGAAGCTGGACAACCTGCACTGAGGCTAGACATCAAACAAATCCGTGTACTCGCATCATGGAGGAGTGTGTGGTCATGCACACAAGTTCGATTACGGCCTACAAGGGCACCCTGGTTCCATGGTTAAAAAGGCATTACCAGGATTCAAATGCAGGGACTCTGTGAGAATTCTGCCCTGACAGAACATCCTACAGCAAGAGGCGTGCGCTGAACTCACATCTTTGAGGAGAGCGTGGTCATGCACGTCTGGATGAGGGGCTCCAGGTCGTCCTTGGAGAACTCAAACTTCTTCGAGATGGAGTCCAGCGTGGCCGCCGCCACCTGGCGCGACATGGAGCACGCATATCCCATCCAAAAGAGAACAGCAACCATGTTAGACAGTAACAGAGCACGCCGTTGAAATAAGGCATGTCAGGGTACTCAGAGGACGTCTGGTCAGTGCCCAAAGACATCCCCATGGGGGACCCTTTAATGACGTGAATAACAGCTCTATAATAAATTTGCAACCATTAGGGCGCAGTAGCTACCATGGCACATAAACCCAGGACCATGGTGATGACCCGAACAGGATCGGACACCACCGTTGCCTTGCCAAGCCATAGCAACGCACAAGTACGATGACAAACCCACAAACTGCTTGTGAAACACGACCGCGGGGGCTTGTGCAATAGGAAACCGACAAGGCCGTACAGCTGCTGCCAGTGATGACAAACCCACAACACCGACATCTCTGCCCTGACATCTCTTACTACCGTAGTGGTCAAAATCACTTTGCGACAAACCTACTTTGCGACCCAAAAACAGGGTGAAATTTATAGTTTGCGACCCAAAATGAAGGAAAAGTTTTAGGTTTGCGAGCCCATCGACTTGTTTATGGTCAGTGGCAGGTACTCGATGTTGTAAATTTATAGGCCAGCAGGCTTGACTGCCTGCTGGCCTGCCGGCCACCCCGCTCTTCTGCCATCGTGCCAAGACAACGTGCATGGCTGCACAAGCCTTTGGCTTTCGCATGACAAGTGACAAAAGGCGCGAAAGTTTTGGCGGCACGCGTTCGTTCTACCTGTCTGCGTGCGGCACGGCGCAGGCGCGACGCGGTGAGTCTTGAACTTTGCGACCCAAAATGAAGCCCATGAAAAGTAGTTTGCGAGGTCGATTCGCAAAGAGGTTCGTCGCAAAGTGATTTTGACCACTACGGTAACAGTCAATCTCTTCCCAGACGCTGCTGCCGCGGCCAACCCCGTGTAAACGATAGCGTGCCACCGCCGTGTCTGCTGGCAAGGCGCATCATGGTGTGCAGGCAAGTGAGGCAGAGTTTGGCTCATCCCCCCTCACCATCCCCCTACTCCCCACACCTTCAGGCCATCTCATCTCCCTCCCCGTTGGCCAGCACCCCACCACCGCCCACCCACCCGCCCGCCCGCCCGCCCGCCCACACACATACACACACACACACACGCACGCACGCACGCACGCACGCACGCACGCACGCACGCACGCACGCACGCACGCACGCACGCACGCACGCACGCACGCACGCACGCACGCACGCACGCACGCACGCACGCACGCACGCACGCACGCACGCACGCACGCACGCACGCACGCACGCACGCACGCACGCACAAAAAATACTATGCTTTTGTGACCACACGCGCACACCCACCTTTGATGCCATCTCGTAGCCCTCGGCGATGCGGATCGGGTGGATGCCCCGGTCCAGCAGCGCCTCCGCATGCTCCAGCATCGACCCAGCCATCACGATCACGCCCGTAGTGCCGTCGCCAATCTCAAAGTCCTGCACAAGGGGTAGGGGGTGGGGGGGAAGATTCGTAATGGCCACAGGGGGGAAAACCGAGTTTGGCCAAAGGGAGGAAGGGGGAGCGGGAGGCAATGGAGAGAAAGGGGGAGTAGCAACAGCGGGCAGAAGGGGCATTTAGCAATAGGGGCCAGGGTGGGTGGGTGGGTGGGGGAAGATAAGAAGAAGGGGTAGGGGCACAAAAGGGGGGGCCAACCAGATCCGGGGGAGAGGGGAGAGAAGGACAGGAGGGGAGAGCGGGGACACAATGGAATATGGGAGGGGGGGACAGGGGGGGGGGAGGGGAGTGGGGAGTCGGGGCCCACAACATCACTAGATCAAACACAGAGAGTGTGGGAGTGTATGCTTGTGCCACAGGTGGAAGCATCAGGCGCCACATGGCCACCGCAAGGAGCCAGCACAAAGGTAGCTGACAAAGGGAGGCCCCCCCGTGCGTGTATTCCGTGATGGGATACAAGTGGTCACAAGGATAGGGGTTGATCAGGGGTCCAGGGAGGGGTCAAAGGACAGGGGCTGTGATGGGGGCTGTAAAGGCACACCGCCGGCAGTTGGGGCGTTAAGCAGGCGGGCACGTAGCCTTGGGGCGATGCCAGTGGCAATCAGTGGCAGGGCTCGGTAGAGCCAGGGGGGCGCAAAAGACACTATAGTTCATAAGGACACTGAGGCCGCCTATGGCTATGCATGGCAACCCACTTCTTGGGCAAGGGATTGCGTCTCGCTGAAGAAACAGAACAGTTGTGGGATCATGCTGGCGGGGCAGAGACACGGGGCGCCCAGCAAAATGCCGTGAAAAGGGCTTCCGATACTCAATGGAAGGATAGTGCCCATGGCCGTTTGTTAGGAAGGCCCCCTCTGACAGGCCCAACGTCGCGCAGGCACAGACCTGGAAGATGAGGACACACGGCCCGGGAATGCAAGGAAAGGAGGGAGGGACAAGCCCTGTACAACGGTGGGTGCGACTCGGCGAGGAATGATGACATGATAACTGATGAAAGGAAGGGGAGAGAGGGAGAGAGAGGGAGAGAGGGGGAGAGAGAGAGAGAGAGAGAGAGAGAGAGAGAGAGAGAGAGAGAGAGAGAGAGAGCGAGAGAGAGAGGGAGGGAGAGAGAGAGAGAGAGAGAGAGAGAGAGAGAGAGAGAGAGAGAGAGAGAGAGAGAGGGGGGGGGGGGGGGGGGGGGGAGGGGGGAGGGGGGGAGGGAGAGTGAGAGAGAGAGAGAGAGGGAGAGAGGGGGAGAGAGAGAGAGAGAGAGAGAGAGAGAGAGAGAGAGAGAGAGAGAGAGAGAGAGAGAGAGAGGGGGGGGGGGGGGGGGGGGGGAGAGAGAGAGAGAGAGAGAGAGAGAGAGAGAGAGAGAGAGAGAGAGAGAGAGAGAGAGAGAGAGAGAGAGAGAGAGAGAGAGAGAGAGAGAGAGAGTGAGAGAGAGAGTGAGAGAGTGAGAGAGAGAGGAGAGAGCGTGACCTATGCCATCTGCACGATGCCCTCCATTTGGAAATACCAGTGGACCCCATCAGGCACTTCCCCGCCCCTGGCCATGCTGCTGTGCCATTAGACCAGGACGTAGGCTAGCATCAGCATGCCACCCAGGCACACCCAGCCGCCCTGCCCACGCAGGCACACACAGGCACTATTGCCACATCCCCTTATGCACCATGCTTGCAACCGGATGGTACTCAAGCTCAGCAAGCATTTGCCTGACTGACTGACTGACAGACAGACGGACTGCTTGCCTGGCTGGCTGGCTGGCTGGCAGGCTGGCTGGCTGGCTGCCTGGTTGGCTGCCTGGCAGCTTCCAAAAAACAATAGTAACACTCTTCTTTCAAGTTCCAATTCCAGCTATACCGACATAAAATACACTGTGTCCGACATAAAATACACGACTGGCTACCTGCGCGGCAGGACCATACGGGCAGCACCCAGGTCCATGCATACCTGGCTTCTTGATAGTTCCACCATGAGCTTCCCGATCTGGTTTTCGACCTCCATTTGCTCCAGAATCGTGGCCCCGTCGTTCGCTGTAACACAAGAACATACCACCACGGCTTACGTATTAATACCTCTGAAAAAAAAAATAAACGCCGGAAACACATCGCACCGAGGGAGAAGCCTCCTATGCTGCCAACGGCCAT
This sequence comes from Mesostigma viride, assembly GCA_009746045.1. Lineage (NCBI taxonomy): Eukaryota > Viridiplantae > Streptophyta > Mesostigmatophyceae > Mesostigmatales > Mesostigmataceae > Mesostigma > Mesostigma viride. The sequence goes on from RPFO01000022.1 coordinate 144,954, forward strand.
CCACGTACTGATAGTAACGTCTCCGTCCGGACTTTGTAGCATCTTGTCCATCCCTTTAGGCCCAAGCGACGTTCGCAAGATTTTGGCGACAGTTTTAGCGGCCATTATGTTATTTTTCTGCGCGTCTATACCCTTAAGACGCTGTTTTTGCTCCTGCTCCCTAATAATGATGAAAGGTCGCCCATACTCGTCAAAGGCGAGAGACATGGTGGCGGGAACGCGAGAGGCACCGTGAGCACCTGCTGCAAATAGCGGGCAGGGCCGAAGAAAAGGATAGGGCTATCGCAACGGTTTAGTATAAAACCCGAGGAGCTTCAGAGGCTTCAATGACAGACTAATGCTCACAAGCAAAACCCTGACCAATGTTTTACGAAACGAGGCCTTGCGCAACAACTCGGTGCGGCATAGCCTATGCAGCACTGCCCGGTGCCCGCTGTCTGCAAATATACCGCGCAAAATGGCGATTTATGCTTCGAGCGTCTGCCAGGGCTGGCATGGAACCGCCGCGCCTGGAAGACGTTCTCTGCGGCCACTGCAGGTACAGAGGACAGTTTTATTAGATGAACATTGAAAGATCAAGGCCGAGCCTTGGACTTTTCCCGCGCTCGACTACTAACAACACGTGACAGGGTGGAAGAAAGTTGAAGGCGGCAGAAGTAATTGGTCATTTCGAGGTATGCACCCTGAGTAACCGCCTGGGCCTATGAGAACAAGTCCTGGGCTATTTTGGGCCTCAGTACTGTATGCCAGGCGCCGTCAGCAATGTTCTACAGTACTGATCAGTTCTCTGCGGCCCATGTGCGGCGTGGGAAACAACTGAACTGAACTGAACAGTTCAGTTCAGTTGTATCCCACTCATCAACAGTACTGTACATATCCGGCCCTCGGCCACTGTTCAGTTCAGTTCAGTTGTATCCCACTCATCAACAGTACTATACATATCCGGCCCTCGGCCACGTGCGGCGGGGGACAACAAGTCAACAACAACAACAACAACAACAACAACAACAACAACAACAAGAATGCTCGAATGCTCATCTCTCCCGCCCGATTACTCTCCCACCGATGTACGACCGTCAGATGTGTGAATCCAACGGACCGACGGACAGGTACACCCGAGAACCGCACAGATGTAGCCGAAATCCGCACAGATGTAGCCGAAATCCGCACAGATGTAGCCGAAAAACCGCACAGATGTAGCCGAAAACCGCACAGATGTAGCCGAAAAACCGCACAGATGTAGCCGAATAGCCTTGTCCAGTGGAAGTGGAGGCCAAGGAGGCTCGCAGTCCTCCCAGAGCCCTGTCCAGTGGCCCGACATGTTGCATGCTGCATGCTGTCGAATCGCCTGGAGTACCGCACATGCTACATGGACCGGCTTGCTGCGGCGCGCCAGGAGGATTTGGAGCCGTCGGATGGGGAGGAGTTGCCCCAACGCAAGGGGCGACGAAAAAACGGGAATAAGTAGGGCGCACACCATACGTTGTGCAGGTGATGTTGTCGGGCGTAATGTACGAGAACTACTGGTCTTGAAATAAAATTTGCGTCCCGGTAGGCCGCCGGCCGGACTGGTCCACTCTGTACGTTATAGTGTTTGCTAGCGTCCGCGTTCCTCCGGCAGGTTGCCGGCCGGACTGGTAGTTTTTGCTAACATCCCTAATGTGTACACATCATGTATTATGATAATACAAAACATGGTTCGAACAGTCGATGATAACGCAGTCCAATTCGAACCATCCATGTGAACAACAACAACAACAATGCACATCTATCCCACCCATTTACTCTCCCAACGTTTTACGACCGTCAGATGGGTGAATCTGACGGACGGACGGACAGGTACACCCGAGAACCGCACAGATGTAGCCGAAATCCGCACAGATGTAGCCGAAAAACCGCACAGATGTATCCGACAAACCACATAGACGCGACGCGAGGGATTGGGGCCGTCGGATGGTGGAGGCGTTGTCCCCAACCCGAGGGGCGACGGGTTGACAAGGGTAAAGGTGGCGCAAGCCACCGGCGGTGGGTGGGGGCGGCCAAGCGCCTGTGGCGCGGTGGAACACAACAACGCCAACAACAACGCCAACAACAACAACAACAACAACAACAACAACAGCAACAACAGTAACAACAACAACAGTACTGTACTTAAACTGTTGGACCCCGCATCTCTTGTCTGGCTATGACCGGCGTGGGATCCAACTTGACCTACTGACTGAGGCCTGACTGACTGACGTGCTGGCACCACCGCTAATTTAACTTCGCGTACTGACTGACTGATCCGCATGCTGACTGACTGACCTCGCGCCAGCCACCAGGCAACAATTCAGTTCACTTCAGTTCAACTCAGTTCAGTATTTTACACGCAAGTCAGTCTGGGAGCACCCAAAGTCAGTCACCAATCCAAACATCGGAAGCGACAGCGGGCCAATAGCGAGCGGGTCTCATAGCTACGCCCAATCCAGTTGCAGAAAACTTAAACGCCGGCTGCACGCGGGTTGGTTGCCTGCTCAGGGAGCAAAACGCGGGTTGCACGCGGGTTGGTTGGCTGCTAGGACTGCCATTTGGGGCTGGGCAGAGCCAGCGGGTGACGCTATCGATGATCTAATCTAACAAGCAAACAGTGCCGTTCATCCGTGGTGGGGCGACGGTTTGTGGCCGCGTCATGCTCAGGTCTCACGTGCATGATCATTCTGGGAGGGGTGTCCCGTGTCCGTCGCGCGCACCCTCACGAGTCACGAATCATTAACGTAATCACCATCGATGGACGAGGCCACCACCCCAGAAATCAGAATCTGAACCACGGACTACCATAAGGCAGGACCAGTGTGTGGCTCCTTAATTGATTATCACCTGTCGGACACCCGGCGCGGGATTAAACTCAACTCACCTCAACTCTCCCCAGGATCTTTGACTGCAAGGGCCATCGCCTTAACTGGCCATCGCCTTCAATTTCATGGGCGCCTGCATCGTGCGGATTGTCAGAGAGGATTGACTGCGTGACTTCTACATTCGTGGAACCCGGCTCGCATGGGAGTGGCAACCGTGGCAACGTTGATGTTATGAGGTTGTAGCTCGGCATTAACTCGGTCGGTATTGCGCCGCGGGTTAGCCAGCTGACGAGGTCACCGCATGTGGTGGGAGAACAAGTGACCTATGTGAACAGGGATTGTTGCTGAGTTAGAATGACAACGCGTCACGTGCAGACGGCACCGCCAAGTGCGGACGGGCTATTTCGAGCGTCATCGTTTCAGCGTGTCTGGAAGGGGCTGGCTCACGGTAGGTACATGTATACGCCGCACGGGCTAGCTGCATTGTACGCGCCGCACATGGTGCATCGCTTGCGGGGATTTAATGCCAGGAACAAGGGCCTCTTCCTCACCACTTCCGCCACAACGTGGGAAGATGCAGGAAATACTTTGGCTTTGTCAAGACTACTGTGGCATAGCTAACACATGTCAAGACCACTGTGGCATAACTAACCCATGGGCGTGGAATGCATGCGTGTAGTCTTGTACGTATCGCACGCCTTTCGAACCCGTACTGCGTTGCCATGGACTGCAGCGCCACGGTGTGTTTTCAGCATGGTTTCCCAAGGAGTTGTTAAGAGCCCCTTCTGCAATATTTTTGCTGCTCAGTTGCTAGCATGTGCAGTCGACGTTAATGTTGCCGTGTGCTCGCTGTCTCCCTTCAAACTTGCTCCCCACCCCCAACCCCCAATTCCCCACCCCGCCTTCCCCACCCCCAGTTCCCCAACCCCCCCATCCCCTCCGTTTTCCTGCAGCTCCTGCCATGGCATGGTGTTCAGTGCGATGTATGCATGGGCGATAGGAGTTCCCTGTGGCTGCGCACATACACTTCAGAGCCCAGATATGCCCACCGCCACCACAAGTAGGCTGGTGTGAGCACTCAGGCAGGGTGGAGTTTTCTCACCGTTTCGTGCAGGCAATCCAAGCTGTGCGATTGTGGTCCCCTAGTGTTCGCCAGCATAATCGCTGGAGCGGCGACAGGGATCCACCCCTCGCCCACATGCATGCATGTACACATGTCACGGCACAGTTGCATCCAAAATAGATGCATGTGCGGATGGCATGATGCACATTTATCATATGCCATCTGATTGAAAAGCCTGATCGGCATACCCATCCTCCCCCCCGCCCCTGTTGCCCGCCTCTCCACGGACACCCCCGCCAACCATCGTCTTTACTTTTTCCCTCTCTCTCATCCCCCATGGTTTGAAACAAGCCTGCGTACACCGCCCGCATGAGTAATTTTAATGCATCCCCAATTTCTTCCCTCTGCGAATTTCGAATTATCCTGGATCAATTGTTGGGAGCCAAGTAGGGGCCCCGGCTGTTCTTTATTTATTCAAAATTCTTTGTTTGTTTTTTCGTCGTGCAGCCGTTCAAGGCAGTCGGGTACTTACTACGGTGAGATCCCCTGATTTTCTGTTGTTTCAGCTCGCTGTTTCCCCCAGAGTACCCCCCCAGGGCCGGCAAGATTAAATAATTCATGTACTTTGTTTGTTTGCTAGTTTATCGCTCATGCAAATCCAAAGCCCAGGGGGTTGATTAAAAATTCTGTGTTTGTTTTATCGTTTCAGGCATAAAGTTTTTGAGCGATTCTTTATTTCATTAAACTACCAATGTGGGCGGTGTATGCAACCCACCCAAGCCTACATATGCAACCCACCCAAGCCTACATATGCAACCCACCCAAGCCTACATATGCAACCCACCCAAGCCTACATATGCAACCCACCCAAGCCTACATATGCAACCCACCCAAACCTACATATGCAACCCACCCTAGCCTACATATGCAACCCACCCAAGCCTACATATGCAACCCACCCAAGCCTACATATGCAACCCACCCAAGCCTACATATGCAACCCACCCAAGCCTACATATGCAACCCACCCAAACCTTCATATGCAACCCGCCCAAGCCTACATATGCAACCCACCCAAGCCTACATATGCAACCCACCCAAGCCTACATATGCAACCCACCCAAGCCTACATATGCAGCCTGACCACCCCACCTGCCAACGCACTCACCCCACGCCCCCCCCCTGCTCCTCCATTCATGCCACGGCCCGCCCGTCGCCGCGCACCCCCTGCCAGGGTGTCAGCAGCAATAGTGGCATGCGCGTCTGAAGAGCCGAGGTTGCCAGTAGTTCACACCGGCAGCGGCCCAGCTTACTGCTGATGCCGCTGGGCACATACGTTGGGCATACAAGTTGGGCATTCAGCATCTCGGCAACGAGGCAGTCTGTATCTTGTCACTTGATCTCGGCACGGCATCTCGGAACGACGTCACGACACAAGTCATGGCTGGGTCCAGCACACGGCTGAGTGCGGTGCGAGCGTGTCTGTGCAAGGTGCACGTGTGACCTTTGCAAACAGCGCGGGGGCCAGCACAGCTATACCCCCCGGCAACGCCATATATGGGCAACGCGGTGCCATGTGGCGCGCACCACAGCTGCGATGTCAGCTTGCCGCTGTCAGGTGAGTGAAACGGCTGCGGGGTCTGGATAGTGAACTCAATGAACTCTTCAAGAAACGTAGGAGGAAACCTGTGTGAGCTTTGCGTCCTCCGCCACGCCTTCCTCCTCACGTACTACTAGTGCGGTTAGGACTACTATCACTTCTGCTATCACTGCTACTACTACTACTACTGCTGCTGCTACTACTACTACTACTACTACTACTATTACTACTGCTACTACTACTACTACTACTACTACTACTACTACTACTACTACTACTACTGCTACTGCTACTACTACTACTACTGCTACTGCTACTACTACTACTACTACTACTACTACTACTACTACTACTACTACTACTACTACTACTACTACTACTACTACTACTACTAGTAGGGGGGCCATACCCCCCCATTATCCTACTTGAGCCCACAAACTTTTTTGCCGTCCAGCGCCGTCCGTCACCAGCCAAAGTGAAAAATGGCTGAGCGTACACCTTTGCCGAAATGGGTCCGTCGGGGCGAAATGGACTGCATGTTGGACCTGTGACACGTGGCATTTATACGCTAGGGGGGTAGTTGGCACAGTCAGGACTTGTATCTGACACCACCAAGATCACTCCTAGTTTCGCCACGTGTCCTATAAATTAAGACCGCGTATAATTACCGCAGTAGTACGTATATGTGCGGTATAGTACGTGCACGTACGAGTATACCTCACTCCGGGATGTAAGCCAAAGCGCCGGACCAATACCTAGTCTCAAGGTGAGCGCGCACCTATCCTGAAAACCAGGCGCCGGGTGTGTTTGCCGAGCGCACTCCGGTTCTATTTTCCTTGCGCCGTCCCCCAAGAGCCAACTTGAGCGCACTCCTTTTTTATAATTCTGGCGCCGGGGCGGTTTTGGAGCTCGCTTCACGTCTGTCAGAGCTCCTTCGGACCAAACTTGGACTTGAGTTGAGTTGAGTTGAGTTTATTCCCACGCCGGTGAACCGACAGGGTTATTAAAAGTGGATCCAACGGCTGGTCCTGCCAGGGGTCAAGTATCTCACCGCTCTCACCTTGTTTGCCACCCCATAAGGCAGGACCAGCCGTTGGATCCAACTTGGAGTGGGCAGTTTTGCTGTGACGTACCCCCTCCTCTACTACCACTACTACTACTACTACTACTACTACTACTACTACTACTACTACTACTACTACTACTACTACTACTACTACTACTACTACTACTACTACTACTACTACTACTACTACTACTACTACTAGTACCACCCACCACCACCACCACCACCACCACCACCACCACCACCACCACCACCACCACCACCACCACCACCACCACCACCACCACCACCACCACCACCACCACCACCACCACCACCACCACCACCACCACCACCACCACCACCACCACCGCCACCGCCACCACCGCCACCGCCACCGCCACCGCCACCGCCACCGCCACCGCCACCGCCACCGCCACCGCCACCGCCACCGCCACCGCCACCGCCACCGCCACCGCCACCGCCACCGCCACCGCCACCGCCACCGCCACCGCCACCGCCACCGCCACCGCCACCGCCACCGCCACCGCCACCGCCACCGCCACCGCCACCGCCACCGCCACCGCCACCGCCACCGCCACCGCCACCGCCACCGCCACCGCCACCACCACCATCACCACCACCACCACCACCACCACCACCACCACCACCACCACCACCACCACCACCACCACCACCACCACCACCATCACCACCACCACCACCGCTAGCTACCAGTACCACTTCCACCATTTCTACTAGTACCACCACCACCACCAACAACAACAACAACAACACGACCAGCACGACCACCACCACGACCACTATTGCCAGTACTACTCACAGAGCAGTACCCACAGATGACGTGGGGCGGTCTACTCATGCGGTGCAGCCATGGCTCTTCCGGATAACGAACGAAGACTCTAGGAGGCTGATCGTATGGGCATGTGCGAAGACCCACCCATCCACCCAACCACACACCCGGCTGCCCGATTTCCGGAGAAGGTGGAGAAGTAATGCTGTCATCTCCAGACACGTAATCCTGTTATCTCTAGGCACATAATCCTGCCATCTCCAGAATTGGCATACGTCGTTGTGGGGGGTCGTGTGAGTTTAGGGGGGGGGAAGTAAGAAGGTTAGAGAGGGTACTCTGTGGTAGGGGGCCATATGAGCTAGCAGATGCCTGGTTGGGGGACTGGGGCGCTGGTGTTGTGGAAACCGATGTTTGCCCCCACCACTTTTTGCTTCGCCCGACACCCATCCATCCAATCAGTCCACTTGTCAGGGCATCTGGTAACACCCTTCCAGGGTCCCCCGTGGCGCAGTTATTCCCGGCCTGCACGGCCTATCCCTGCACCGACGGTTGCCTCCACAGATGGTTGCCTTTGTGTACCCAACAGGACAGGTTGCCTGCTATGAATGCACAATGTTGACAAATGCTCATTCCTTTTTTACAACATCATCTACATTCCTTCTGCTACTTTTTTTTCGCTAGCCTCTTTGGGAGCCCCCGATGTCATGCCATGATCAACGTCGTTCCTTGTTCCTTCGCCCTCGCTTCCCGTCTTTGCCTAACGTGCATAACCTCGCCTATGGTGCGCCTACGGTGTGTTGCCCTGCCACCCCCGCCCCTTTCCCCACCCCCTATCCCCCCGCGCCCACGCCCAACGCCACGCAGGCGGCAATGCCAAGAAGGTGCACGCGGACCGTGCGGCCGCAGCGGTCCTGCTGGCACTGGCCCACGACGCCTACGCGCTCCAGTTCCACCTCGTGTATGACCTCAAGCTCATCCGGCGGCCCGTGCCGCCGCAGCTGGACGACCCGTCCAGCCGCTTCCACAAGGGCAAGCGACAGGGGGACCTGACGCACGTGGGCGATGTCATCATGCTGCTGCTGCAGGTGGGTGGCGTGCACTGTGGTGAGAGGGGTAGAGGAAATTTGATGCGTGCATGGGTGGGTGGGGGTGGGGGCAGAAGGGGATGGGGTGGGTGGGGGCGGGGGGGTGGGGATGGTCGGGGTATGCATGTCTTTCCATGTGTTTGTGCTCTGGGACCATAGAGATGCTGGTGTAGGCGACCAGGGGTAGAGCCATCATGCTTTGGGCCGAAGTAGCCCTCCCTCACTGTTGCCCTGCCCTTATTCAACCCCCACCCTGGCTCTTCTCCGCCCCACCTGCCCCCCGCAGAGCCTGGCGTCCACCTGCAACCCTGGCCTGGGCCGCCCCCGCCTCTCCAGCTGCGACGAGGGCCCCTTCGCTCAAGGTGTCGCCGCCTCGTTGGCCACGGCATCGCTGGCTGATGCCGGCAACCCGGAAGACCTGAGCGGCCACGGCCTGCTCTGCGCGGTCGAGGCACAATCTGCCACCCCCCTGATCCGCATCCCTGCCTCCCCCTCGGCGCTTGGCACAGGGGGTATCCATGTCTCCATGATCCCGGAGCCTGTCATCCCACATGCGGGCCGAGAGGCACGCGAACGGGAGGCTCGCGGGTACAACCCATTGTCCACCACGCCGCACTCTGGCTACTCTTCCGGCTTCCCCTCGCCTGCCCAGACGATGGGTCGCCGCGTGTACCCCCGACTGGACCTCGACGACTACGAGCGGCGGTTCGAGGCGCTCATGGGCGGGCCAAGGGGCTATAATGGGTGGCTCACCAAGGCCAACAAGTCAGCCCTCGAGCGGCTCGGGTGCAGCCGGCGCGCGTCCTCCGACGACCAGCCCCATCTGGCGCACGCGACGAGCCTCGGGTCTGGGTCAGCCTCGGGTTCTGAGCCAGCGTCGTCGCCGCCGCTGTCGCCGCTGGTATCCCCCGGGTCGGCGCGCCGGAACTTCTATCCGAGCTCCCCCCGTGATGACTCGGAGCATGGGCCGGACGACTCGGAAGGGATCACGCGCGCGCTCCCGCTGCTGCTCCTCCGGTACGCCAGCGTGGACTTTGGCGATGGCGACGAAGGCAGCGGGGCGCCCCGCACCCCGCACTATGCGCTGCCCCTTCCTGCGCCGGACCCTGGCTATGCGGCTGCCGCCGAGGGGGGGAATAATTTCGCTTGCGGCGGCGGCGCGGGTCCGGGAGAGAAACGGGACTCTCTTGCATTAACAGGTGGCAGCGGGGAAGGGGATGCGGGGGATCGTCCCGGTGGTCTCGACGGCTCGTTGAATTCTTCTTCCGCCCCCCACCACTCACCCTCACGGGTCGGGTCTCGCTCCAGCAGCCGCGGGCGAGATGTCCGGGAGGGCGGCGGAGAGAGCGAGCGGGAGGCGTCCACCCTTGCGCGTGAGGGCCGACGTGACAGCAATTTGAGTGGCCGAGGGGATGGCAGCGCTCACGGGTCGGGGGGGGGGAGGAGAAAGCCTCCATCATCCGCGTGCCATCCATGCCAGGGACACCTGGCAGTCCGCTCTCCGGGGGCAGCATACGGTCCCTGGGTGGGGGCCCTGGGTCGGCGCGGATGGGCTCGTTTCACAGGTTGCGGCGCTACTCGGGGGAGGACGAGGAGGACCCCGCGCGGCAAGGGGACGCCGAGGCCAGGCTCGTGGCGGACACCAAGCGCGTGGTGTCGGTCGCGTACACCCACCCGCTTGTGCTGGCGGCCGCGTCCTTCTTCATGGTGGTCACGCGCCGCATCATCTACGACCACAAGGGTCTGCCCGCGAACTTAACGCCGGGGGGAAGGGGGGGGGGGCAGGAGGGGGGGGTGGATCTTGAGGTGTCAAGGTCCGGCGGGAAGGTATCATCGGCGTCGTCGGCTGCCACACCAGGTGGCAACCAGGGAGGGGCCACGTTCTCAGAGACCCCCGAGCGGCCGCACGCGCAGCCCCCCTCGCGCCCCAGTCCCCTCCAGTACATACGTAGGGCGCTAGAGGAGCCCTTGTTTGCGGAGCAGCACCGGCTGGTGTCGGCCGTGCAGACGGGCATCCGTTGCTTGGACAGCTTATCCGAGTCTGGCAACGAGCCGCCGCAGCCCATGGCGCAGGTGATCAAGCGGCTGGGGATTGCTTGCTCGGCCGCTTCTGGCATCCCGATCGCCATCCTGCTCATCGGTTTGTGGGAGCGGGGGGAGGGGGGGATCCATGGTCTCGCCGACGTGCTGGAGGCCAACGTGGGCGCGGGGGGAGACAGCGCGGGGCGGGGCGTCATGGTCTCGATGGTGCTGGGGGCGTACCTGGGGTGAGTGGACGCACGGGGGTGATGTGGGCCAAGGAAGGGGGGATCATCACACGACGAGGTGTCGTGCACAATCAGCTACGTACTACTATATATCCCACACACTACTATATATTTATAAATATAGTATCTCTTGTTAGCGTTGGCTTTGTTTATGTTTAATTGGGTGCCTTCACTCTGATTTAAGTAATCATAATTCTTCATATAGATATTTAAAGACCGCCTCGACCTCGAGGGTCAGACCGCCCCGTGGTCTGCCCGCACGTGGTCCTCGTATTGGCGGCAGCGCCTGTCACTCGCCCTCACTCGCACCGTGGCTCATGCGTTATTCCGCCCCACCCGGGCCGACTTTGTCACGACCCATGCGGTCTAGATCCCTCCCAGGCCTGCATGGTGGGCCGGCAGCGATGTGGCTGCGTGTCGTAGTTTTGTGATGTTGTTAGTTGTACCTTGTGCAGCTGGCGTGATCCTTGGATGTCCGTGTCAGATTACTTTTTCTTCAGGGTTCTTCTTCTTTTCGGGTTTTTCCTTATGTTGCATGCCAATCTCACCACCGTAATTTATCATTCTTAATTAATATATGTTTAAATACTACTATACAAATGATTATTATAAATGTATATATAGACAGGCCAGCGAGATAGATGCAAGGGATTGGGGAATGGCAGTCAACAAAGGACACATTGTCTGAGCGCGTTTCTTTGCTTTTCTCAGACGTGTAGGCAACGTTTATGTGTCTTTCTTTCTCCCTGCGGATGTCTGGAAACCACAGACATGTTTTTTTTTTAACAACGAGTTCCCACGGCTCAAGCAAGTAGCCTCCGGCGTGACACCGTGTCGTCAGTATTTGTGGGCCTGGGAAGGCGCAAAGGAAAGCGACCGCTGCCATAGCCCGGAGGCTGGCTAATTGCTGCACATGACTGCCATTGCTCTTAAGTATGAGCGATCATGCCTGACTTCATGCCTCACTAGGTACCTCCCTTGCTTCGGGGGCCATGTCTTCTGCAGAACGCATGCGCTGCCTGACTACATGAAGGAGGTGAACTGCTACGAGGAGGCGCAGAAATGCATCTCCGACATCCAGAGTTCACAGCCGTAGAAGAGTCCCTGGCGTCACGGGACGAGGGCTTCAGCTCGCCATTTGGTTCAGAGAGCATCCACTCTCTGTGTAATATTAAACATTTTCCGCACTCGCCCCATCGAGCGTAGTGGGTATGAGAGAGCTGATCGCAAGCTCGTGTTTCCCCTATGTTCGACGCCTGTTGGATTTGGGTTGCCACCGTGACTGTCAGCAGATCGGCGTGGCTTGAGATTGTTGAGGGGTTTTCTAGTCATTTCGAGTTTAGACACCAGCGCGGGTCCAGCTTTGGTTCGCTATGGCGCACCATGGTTTGCCACACAATGCTTTGTGAGGGTGATCCCCGGGGAGTTTGGGGCGTTGGGCCATCAAATGATGGCCTCAGGACTGCCAGTGGAGCTGTCCGGAATTCCCCTGGCGAGAGCAAGGTGGGAAGCTGCGTGGGTGTGGCTCCAACACTAAATTTATTGGTGGAATGTACCAGGTAGCAGGATAAGAAGCACTTAGAGGGTTCCGGGATATGCCATTCGGCAATCTGTGTGCCCTTGTTACGGGCTTAGCTGAGTAAGTCCTTGTGTGTCATGCCCAAGGGGAACTAGGTGTCACGGAGTACTATACTGGTCAATCACACTCCCAGCTGCACCACAGGATTCGATGTGACTAGCATGCGCTGGAGTTTACGTTAAGTGAGACAACTATTCCTGGACTCATGGCGATCCAACGTCGTAAAATAAATAAATGATTACTATGTGCCTTAAGTTATT